>CAXIVR010000003.1:180092995-180557995 GCA_964035755.1 Teleogryllus oceanicus
TTTTCTCGGGAGATGGGGTGATTTTCCCCCCACTGAGGGGAAATCCGGCGCCGAACTAACGTCGGTTAGGGGGGTTTCCCCAACCAGGACTCTGCCACCAGGGGCACCCCCCCAGCCGGACAGCTCAGCTCCCTGACCGGTCTCCGGAATATGTGGTGTGTAGTGCATGTTAGTTTGGCGTGTAGGGGAGAGGATAGGACAAGGAAGAGGAAGGAAGATCGCGCATTCGCCTCGTGTTGATCAGGAAACCACGGAAACTACCGATGAGAGCGCGCCCTGAATTTGTTCCAGACAGCGTCTGAATTGACCTAGCTGACAAGTTGGCTGTCGAGTTCCGACGGCAGCGGAGTTTCGAGACTCGTTACATGCTTTGTGAATTCAGAAGCCGCTGAGTGGCGGAGAATCCTAGCCTCAGGCTGTTGCGATCGTTATTTTCCGTGGTTTCTCCTATCAACCCAGGCGAATGCCCTGAGCAGTGCCCTAACAACGGGCAGGACCGCGCGCGATCTTTCCCTTTCTTGCCCTATCCTCTCCTTACACACACACTAACATGCACAACACTACCACAACTGTCTGGTGTTTAGAGCTATTCCAACTGAGGTGGAGGGCTACTGAGGCGAAATCCAAACCGACCTTAGAAAGAACATTGAAAGATTAGTGATTAAAGAAGATGTACATTAGATTTTCCAACTCAAGCATCTGAGGATCACTGAACTATGTTTAATTCTTCTGTTTTATGACTAGGTAAAATACTTTAATCAGTTAAAGGAAGTTTCATGATAGTTTTCACGGAAGCCGTCTTGCTTGTTTCAGTTCTTTTCCCATCTTTACGTCTTCCAAACTTGATATATCGGATAGCATGATGATCTCCAACCATATATTAAACGGCTTTAGATATTGGATGCAGCTTTCACAATATTAAATCAGAGGGTAGAAGACAACTGATGCGGATTCTAAGAGTTATTTATTCTCCTTCATTTTATGTTTGTTAGCAGAACGAAGGTAAAATGTTCATTTTCATTGAAAATAAACCAACAAAGGATACTGGAAAGAATATTTTCTTAATTCTTCTTCCTTGTTTTTAATTTACTTTACTATAACATCGACAACAATGATTATTAGATACTTACTAGGGAACTGGCAGACTTGTCTGCCTTCATCCTCCTCTCTCCTTCCGTCTCCATTTCTTCTCGAGAAACGTTCTTTGAGGCCTCCAACATCAAAATGTTAGTTTTTAAGCCCCAAGACGCTTCGTTTAGGAGTTATTTAACGATATAGATTCACAAATTCTGCTGAGTGTTCGGTTGCAATAAATACTCGTACATTCTTTGTAAAACTAGTAAACATTACTTAAGTCGGTGAACACTTGATTATTAACCATTGTTGAAAAGTAAGTTCTTCTTTCTGCAACCGTGCTTTACAGTCAGACCAGAAACTGAGTGCTATATCACAGTCACCACCAGAGCGTCACCACAACTCTTGCATTATATATTTGAATTGAATAATTCTAAAAGTAGAATGTGCTTGACCAACAAATAAAATCATTTCTGAATCAACGACTACCACCTCTTTCTTTTCCTTGTTCCATTCAGCAAATACTGACTTGAAATCTTGCATGCAGTTTTTAATATTTTTGGCTTCAAATAATTCATTAAACGTTCTGTACTGTGGGTGACTAAACTTCAAATATAAGCTTTATTAAATGACGGATGATAAGAACATATTGATAAGCTTTATTAAAACGGAAATATACTCGTTCGATTTAATTGCACTGAATATCCAACAGTCAATTTCGTTTTACAGAGTTTTCATTATTAGGCTGAGTTCTGACTATACGTGCTACAAAGTGCCAGAAGATCTAAACCTCCAAATTAATTATGTGAGGCCAAAAGGTCTCATAGTACATTGACATACAAACAACTCAGGCCACCTTCAAGGACAGAAATCTAGTTTAGGGCTAAAGGCGTGCAGATTCCGAGTTATCAACAATGGAAAGTTGTTGTTCACTGCGGGTTGTATGCGCTGATTTTTAAACCAATATCTAGGAATATTCTCATGTTTCTCTTACGTCTGATTGATGCAATCTCAAGTGGAGTTTCCTCTAGTTGATACATATTTTGTAGTTTACTATTGATAAAGTATTTCGTACCAAATCGTCAACTATGGTATCGTTTTCTAATAGGAAAGTTCAGTAGATAATTGCAAAATATAATAATACAAGTTTATATTATGCGTACCTATAAAATAAAACGATATAGATCGATCTTCTAAATTCTCAGACATCTGTTAGCATTGTGATTGAATTATTATGAACATTGCTTCTCTTGCTCTTTTTCCAAATCCTAGTAACAGTTTTGAAGAGAGATTTTGAAAGAAGAGATACAGCATATGACAGAATGGCTCTGAACTTTGTTCACGGTTCTCTCAGATATTTTGCATCAGAAGATTTTCTTAAAATCTGCATCATCGTTATAAAAATAGAAATTATGAAAGCTATACTCCTACGAAACCTACTCAGGAAAGAAAGAAAAACTTGATATTTTCAAGTAACTTCTGACAATCGTTCGACATACTGTTCATTTTGTTGTTATAAAAGACGCAAGAGATAAAGGCCACAATGGTTGACTAATCAAAGAAAGAACTCGCCCTTAACCTTAAAGTGGGGCATGTGGAACACATTTGAACAGTGAACTTCACCTTTTGGCTTTAAAGACATTAAAACACACATACATTTTATGCTTCAGCAACACGAACGTAAATTGTACATAGAAGTACTTGAGATACTGTATAACAGTCATTTAAAAAACATTTAAATAAATATAATAATCTGAAATTATTATTGATTTATATCTATTATCTCACTGAATTAATTATGAAAGGCAGATATTGAAAAAAAAAGATTATTTATCTCAATGTTTGGGGTTACGATATTTCTTCATTTAGACTAATCCCGAAAATTCAGAAAATATAAGTTTGAGTTATGGAAGTCATCGTCTAAACGACGCTACTAGTACTTACGTCAACAAACGTTTTAAATAGGTGTCTGCTCCACTTTTATGCATTAGATGCCCCCTTGCTTTGAAAGTTTCTACAGAGCACCCTGTATGAAATGTCGCAAGGTGGGCGGGAAGGGGAAGTTGGCAAAATATCTCTAGCAAGGGAGAATGGGGCAAATGAAGAAAAGCGAAGGTTTCAGTAAAGGTGAGACTAGTAGGAGGGTGAGAAAATGGGACTGAAACCAAGGACGAGGTTGAGGAAGGAAAGAGGTGATGGAAAGGAGAGGATGATAAGGAGATTCATAAAGGGAAACGAGTAAGGAGGAAAGGAAGGCAAGATATAGAGAAAATCTTAACTAAACGGCAAAACGTAATGAATGAATCCTTCAAACAACGAGAACACAGAAAGTGCATTACGATACGGCTCGAAATGTTTAATTACTCGATTTATGAGGCTTACTAGTTAAATCCTTTTTATTACCATAAGGAAATAATTAAAGTGCTTGACCCTCCGTAATAACACACGCATTTAGCTTTTCTTTGATTGATGGCAAAGGTGATCAAAACTTCCTAACTAATGAATACTGTCTCAATGCGTGAAGGAGTTCACTCATCGTGCACAGCAGTTCAATAGACTGAAGACAAGCGTCCTCAAGATCACAGTTGACTGAAAGCACAGAAAATAAGCAAACTCATCTGACACATCTTGAGATTGCAAGAAATCTTTTCAAGGCAAAGAAATATTCAGGTATATCAACATATATTTTAATCGCAACCTTATTAAAATAGATGTTGACCAAAGTTCACAAATGTAACCATGAGTCTCATTATAGATTAGCAAACCTAAGAATGTAGAACAATAGTTAACGTCAGGATAATGCTAATAGAAATGAAGTTGTGGAATCTATAATAATAATAAAAAAAAGCATTTCAGAGTTTCATTGTAAAGGAAAGTCTTTCTCTCCATACGAAGAAGCCATTCCTAAATTTTGATTAACCCATAGAGAGAGTCATCAATACGAATACGAGATAATATGAAGGAGATATGTGGGCAAGGGCGAGGGCGAGCGAGAGGGCGAGGGTGAGGGCACGGGCACCGCTTGGGCTTGGGCGATGGCAAGGGCGAGGGCAAGGGCAACGGCAAGGGAAAGGGCGAGGGCTTGGGCATGCGTTGGGCAGGGCGAGGGCAAGGAGCGAGGCAGCGAGGGCAAGGAGGGCAAGGGGAGGGGAGGGCGAGGCAGGGCGAGGGCAAGGGGCGAGGGCAGGGCAAGGGCGGGAGGCAAGGGCGAGGCAGGGCGAGGGGAAGGCGAGGGCAAGGGGAGGGCAAGGGGAGGGCAAGGGCGAGGCAGGGCAGGGGCAAGGCGAGGGCAAGGGCGAGGGCGAGGGCAAGGGCGAGGGCAAGGGCGAGAGGCGAGGCAAGGGCGAGGGGCAAGGGCGAGGGCAAGGGCGAGGCAAGGGCTGAGGGCAGGGCGAGGGCAAGGGCGAGGCAAGGGAGGAGGGACAAGGGCGAGGGGCAAGGGCAAGGGCGAGGGCTAGGGCGAGGGCAAGGGCAGGGGCGAGGGCGGGGGCAAGGGGAGGGGAAGGGGAGGGGAGGGCGAGGGCGAGGGCAAGGGCGAGGGCAAGGTGAGGGAGCAAGGGCGAGGGCAAGGGGCAGGACGAAGGCGAGGAGGTGAAGAACAAGGGGAGGGCGAGTGCTTGCGTGGAAGCACACGAGACTGTTCTGTATTCCATGGGCCCGCGGACGTCCCAACAGGTGTCCGCGAGGGGAAGAATGGAGAGGCCAGTAGGGCGACAGGAAGTGGCGAGCGAGACGACAGCCCTTTGGGGTTCTACGATACCCACGCCATGCTCTCGGATTGGGCGACCGCACGCAGACACAGGCAAGAAGATTACTCAAGGAGACAAACGCAATTCCGTTTGAGAGCAAATTAATATGAGCGTAGTGATGTGATGCTAAAGTGCCAGGAGGAATGAAGATTTGGGAGAAAGTAAATTATGGCAGAAGCAACAGCAAAATTGGAATAACATTTCAACAGAAATTAAGCATTCTCTAAATACTTTTCATATTTATTTATTTTATTTATTTATTTTACGTCAAAAACAGTTAAAACTGCGTATGACGTGCTATGGGAAAAGTGAATTGTGTGACATTTTCAAAATTCTGTGATCCTACACTAAGTCATATACTACTTAAATTTTGAATTTTTGAAAGGGAGAAAAAACAAAAACTCCATGTAATAAAATCTATTTTCAAGGATAATCATAAAATAATAATAATAATCATAAATAATAATCATAATCATAATCATTGTCATAAAAGGTCATGTCATGAGAGGTCATAGAACAAAAAAAAAGGGTATTTTCATATGATTTACTACTTACAAATAGTTTAATTTATCTTCCTATTAATTGTAAGAATTTAAATATAATTTTCTTCTTCATTAGCTGATATTCTTAAGAAATCGTTATAAAGTTTTAGACATTTGCATTTGGGAATATTGTATAAATATTGAAAAAGTTGCTGGTTTTCTAGTTAAATTATGATTGTTTAATATTATGTTATGGATGAAATAAAATGTCTAGTTAGTGACTTTCAAAATACTATTCAATTTTATTTTACGTAATATAATCCTATATAACTCCTTCGAAACTATTCGTGATTATTAGTTTGTAAAAGAAATCAATAAAATCATGTAATGCAATCTACCAATATACTCTATGCTCGTACAATCCAAACTGTAAGTGGATGCGTCATTTAATAAGAGAATCAATAAGACACTTTGATGACATCTGCTACACCTATTATACACAAAAAGTTTGCCAAGTTTCATTTCTGTTTCGTTTTTTATTACAATAATGAACCTTTCGTTTCTTTGGCACTTGTTCGGTATTTCAAAATATCTGACAAGCGTTTTTTTACGAAATCTACATTATTTAATTTTCATTGTCTTTTGATAGAATTGTTCATTAGCAGAACGTTTGGCTATTTCGACAGAACATTCCATTGTCTCTTCTCTGTAACTTGGCCTGGTGAACGTACTCATTCTGTCGTTGGTGCTTACATTTACTCTCCAGATCTCGGCGGCTGTTCGTCTCACCTGAGACTCAATTAAGAGGAGAGCCACGATCAATCACGCGTTCAAAGGGCGCGCAGGCAATTGTTCGGCTGGGAAAAAAAGGGCCGGCGCCGGCTCGCGAGCGCATCCGGGGCCACCTGTGCGCCCTCTTCCGAGCGCTGAGAGCAAGGCGCAGGGCGAGGTAGGATTCCATGGGAGTGCATTAGGCCCGCCCATCCCTCGAGCCTCCGCGTGAGCAGGTGGGCAGGAGGCTGATGGAGGGGACGGGAGGTGAAGCAGGTCCGGGCGGGGCAGATGGGCCCTGGAACACAAGAGGTGCGGGGGGTGGAGTGGCATGAGAGAAGGAAGAGTGGGATGGGCGGGAGAGGGCCGAGCAACAGCGATGCACGGCGACCCATCGCTGGAACGAATGAAGCTAGCACGCGTGGTAGGTGCGGGCGAGGCGGGGATGGTCGTGGCGAGGGAAAGGCAAAACGAGCACGGCTGAGACGACGACCGCCGAGGCGGGGACAGGAGGCGTGGGTAGGAGACGCGGGACGGGGAGGACGGGGGGATGGGGTAGGCAGGGCTTGGAAGCGGAGACACAGAGAACGGGCTGGGACGGAGAGTCAGGGCAGGAAAGCGGGGACGGATGGCGATTGGGACAGGAGGCGGGGCTGGGGAAACGGGGCAGAAGGACGGGGGATTGCAGAGGCGGGGCTGGAAAAGGGGGGCGAGGGAAAGGGGGGGCTGGGTAGTAGTGACGGGCGAGGCTGGTCGAAGAACGGATAGGCAAAGTTAGGCTAACGTCCCAAACCCCAGTAAAGACGATTTTGGGTGGTCGCTCCCTCCTGCAAACCTTCACTCCGTAGCAGGTGGAGAATATTCATTTCCATGGCTCACGCTTCTACTCCGAAAGTGGCACGATTACTATTGGTGCGTTTAGAAGACTGAGGTCGCGAGGGGGAGGACCTCCATCCTGAGCCACGCTGTAGGCACAAGTTTCCTTGACATTCCACAGCGAGGGGTGGGGAAAGGCTCTGGCTACGTCACGGCTTAAAAGGTGTACCAATCTTAACGCGCCAAGGCGTGCCCAAGAAATGCTACAATTGTTTTGAAGGTACAAGGTGTTTGTTGGCAACAATGTAAATTGGTACGTGCCGTTTCGAGGAGACATAAGGATTTCAACGGTCATGCTATTCACTGCTGAGAGAGCTCTTTAATCACAAGAACTTCCGCAAGAAATCCAGTATATTTATTTTCCCGTATACCTGAGAAAACGTGTGTACCTTACGCGATACAGGGTAGATGGGCTACCCGGATAACAGTACTGGTGAAGAAGAGTTACCTGAGGAGTAATATTGAAGCCGAGTCGGCTAATCAAAGATCGATCAGTGGAGCAGGCTCCTCTACTTGTCAGTGGATCACAGTGGGTTAGGGAGGCAGTTGGTTGCCCAGGATATGCCTTTGGCCAAGACAGGTAGCTGAACGATCGTCACAATTGTGGTTGGAGCCTTGCACACATACAGAGACGCTCTGCTTATTTTAGTTAGTTACGATAATTAAACCTACGAAAGCGCAGGAGGACTGAATATTATTTATATTACCAACATTGGGAATAAAATAGTTCATAAAAATTTATAAGATATTTTAATTGTAGAACTTAACAAGATTTAGAATCAGGCAGTGCGGAAACGGGCAAAACAGACCTTGGAGGAGCCTGATTCAGGGGAAATGAAATGAGTAGAGCGGAACGAGATAATAAAGGTGGAAATGTGAGACGGAGCTGGGAGAAATAAATAGATGAGGTCAGAATGAGCAGTGCAGACAGCTAGGTGTGGCTGATATGGGTCTGAAAATATTTAATGTGGCATACGCAATCATACATGGCGACGATACAAGAGATTGAAGCATTCCTCGACAAAATTATAAAGTTATATAATAATAAATAATAATAATATAATAATAATATAATAATAATAGTAATAATTAACTGTAATATCGTGGTATAGAAAAATGCAGAGAGTAATAAATTGTCAAGATGTAAAAGACGAGTTGATTGATACGGTTAACAATAAAGAAATATAATTTGATGTCAAATAAAATTGAAAATAAGAGTAGTCGTTCTTAGGCAGGATGGGACACATACACAAAGGTGCATTTGATCTGATTTGAAAACGGCCTCAGTTTAGCTCAGCATTGCCTGCCTGTAACAGCGACACCGAAGCTTCCAGACCCGACGGACACAAATTTTCGACACTGTGGCTAGATCGAATTCAACTGCTGTCTGGAAGGAATTGTGGCGGGCTGGTCTGATCAGGGAGTTTTCCGTTGTTTCTCCGATCGACGACAAGCGAATGCCGGAGAAGTACCATTATAACCGACCCACGAACCGCGCTCTCTTTCCTTCCACTTCCTTGTCCTATCTTCACCTCTTACTCCCCATACACACTAACATGAACCACACTACACATGTCGGGAGCTTGAACGTTCTGGGAGATACGTGGAGGAACCCCCGCCAGTTGACGTAGGTCGGCTTCGAATCTAACCATCTAGCGGGAGAGGATCACGCTACCGCCAGACATAATAACATTCACTCACTAATGGGACCAATAGTCATAGCATTATGCCTCGAAACATTAACAAATCTTTCTGAATTTCAAAAATCCAGCTTTTATGATGGAGGTGGCAGGATGGTTGAACGGATCCAGCAGCTTGCAAGAAGTGGCGAGATGCGCACTGGGCCGTAGAACTCCAAGGGTGGAATTCGATTTATATGAAATGATTCTCGCATCACCTGAGGCTGCGTCGCAGTGGAGGACGGTGAAGTGGAGTTGGACGAGCCAAGCGGGGTTAAGGGTGGGCTGACAGCCGGACGAGGCGAGTACGGCGGGGTGGTGAGGAGACGAAGTGGTTCTGGGGACGGGGCGAGGCCAGAGCTCAGAGTGGGGGGTAGGGATGGGGCGAGATGGATAGAGCAGGGCGGTGCAGGAGAGGCCGGTGAAGGCAGAGAATCACAAGGTGGACTTGCACAAGTGTGGACTTAGGGGATGTCAGGATGGGTGGGCGGAGTCCAGTGAGGAATGGGGTGAAGGGACGAGGGAGTGCAGAGGAACGAAAGCGGGGAGAGCAGGACCAGACGTAGCTGGGTGCGAGGACACGTTGGGTCGAGGGCGAGGCGAGGACGAGGGCGAGGAGGAGGAGGGCACAAGGTAGCAGAAGGTGTAGGGACTGGGAGAGGTAGGGACGTGGGTGAGGCGGGAAGAGGACGAGACGAGGACGAGGGTAAGGCGGAACGAGGTCGAGGCGGAGACGAAATCGAGGTGGGGATGAAATCGAGGCGGGAACGAGGACGAGATGGGGACAAGGGAGAGTCGCGGACGAGGGAGAGGCGGGGATGAGGGCGAGGCGGAACGTGGTCGAGGCGGGGACGTGGTCGGGCGGGGACGTGGTCGAGGCGGGACGTGGTCGAGGCGGGGACGAGGTCGTGGCGGGGACGAGGTCGACGCGAGGATGAGGTCGTGGCGGGGACGAGGACGAGGTGGGAACAAGGGCGAGGCGGGACGAGGCGAGGCGGCGACAATTGCGAAGCAGGGCGATGTGAAGGGGGACGAGGGCGAAGCGGGCACGTGATCGAGGTGATGCGGGTGGGTCGAGAGCGAGGTGGAGCGGAGGGCTGGTCGTTTAGAGGGGTCGTAGACGCCAGCAAGGCAGGTAAAGTGAAGAGGGAAAGACAAAAGGACAGGGATATCTGAAGTCCGATGGTGAGACTCCCAAAGGGGGGAGTTGGGGACGAGGTACCACATGACGGGGGCAATGACAGCGAGGCGAGGGCAAGAGGAGGTGTGTGGCGCGAAGGGGTAGACGCCCCGGGCAAGGGAGCATGGGTGGAGGTAGGGACGGAGCTGGAGAGGATGACCCAGGGGCAGGGATTTGCGCTCTTCTGCGCTGTGTTCGAAATTTGAGCGACGGCCGCTGCTCCACTTTCACCTCAGCATAAATTAATGACTCGAAGGGTTTCTGCCCTCTCTGCGGTGATCTCCAGAATTCTCTCTGCAACTGCAGCCACATCCACGTATCAAACATACGTTACCCAAAATATCGCAAATTTAAACAATTAAAATCTTAAACACACACTATGTTATGTCAATACAGAGCGAATTTCGTAACACAATCGTCAGTAGAAACATATTCTCATGGTCTACTGTCTAGAACGTCAGTAATGGAACTAGATTAATTTTATTGTATTTTGAAAATCCACTTTTAAAACTCAATACCTCTCATGAATAATTCACATTATCGCTGACGTCGTAAACTGGTGTAATATTTTCATGCATAAAGTCGTTATGATTCCTTCAAAGTGATAAGACGGTGATAAACTAAGTCTTAAAAAAAAGGAGCGCTAACAAGAATAAAAAGGAAAAACAACTTGTGGTAATATTTAAGCTAAAAATATGCAGACTTATATCTGAATTCAAGTATGGTGGAAAAGGTCTTTATCTTTGAAATACTGCATGAATGCATTTACTATCTTGAAATTTTAAAAACTGGTTAGAGAAAAAGCAAAATGAGAGTCCACGATTACGAGCATTACTAATTTCCTAAGCTGATCCGGAGCTCAATATGTTAGAGGTCTAGATATAGGGCTAACATTGACAATTCCACCGTCGAAATGTTGCAAACGCTACCTATTTTGAGGAACTGATCGCCTACAGAAATTCAAACACGTATAGGTAATTTTTGTATTTATTGTGGTTTAGGAGAAGGGGCATTCATCTGTTGACATCATTAAGCCACGTGTGATCTAATGAGAACTTGGTAGCGATAATGATGTGAACGATGTTGAATTTGATTGATTGATTTTTCGTGTTTCCGGGCGCGTCAACTGCTTTGGTCATTAGTCCCGTTAGTGTACTGCATTTTTTCTCGGAGATGGCGGTGATCTTCCCTCGCCGGGTGACGAGATCCGGCGCCGACCTACCGTCGGCTAGTGGGGTTTCCTCCACCAGGACTCTCCCACCAGCGGGGCACCGCCAGCCGACAACCCCTAAGCTCCCGTCCGGTCTCCCGGAGTATGTGGTAGTAGTGCATGTAAGTGTAAATGTGTGTAAGAGGGAGGAGAGTACAAAGAAGTGGAAGGAAAGATCCCCGCGGTCCGTGGCGCGTTTGGTAAGTACTGTCCGGCATTCGCCTGGTGTTGATCGGAGAAACCACGGAAAACTACCGATCAGAGCAGCCGGCCTCTAGAATTCTCATCCAGACAGCGACTGAATTCGACCTATCTGGCTAGTGTCGAAAATCCTGCCGTCAGGACTGGAACCTAGGACCTTCGGTCAGAGGCGCTGCAGTGACATCAGTTGATGCACTGAGCTACCGCTCCCGTACGATGTTGACGATCTGGTGGAATGAGAGGCAAGTAAACGAGAAAACCTGCCGAGCTCACCATGTCCACCTTGGGAGAACTCAACGAGCTAGAATATACTCCATACAGTGGCCTCCATCTTTGCAGCAAATTAAAGCGACGTTTTTGCAGTCAAAGCAGCGCCCTCTGGAGACAGAGTATTCTAGTATTCCGTTTGCGCTAGTTAAGGTCGGTGGATGCGCGCTTCGCGTGATATAAATCCTCTTACTCGTGTTTCCGACCAAACCAACTATTTAAAAACAAAAGCACAATATGTGAGAGAACAAATTGAGAAACTTTAAAAATATTGCTTCCTGCATCGTTTATTGTCATAAGAATAGAAGCTGTTAAAATCCTATTGTAGTTAGCACTTGTCGTGACCGGCCGCACAGTTTCGAAGGTGCAGCCACAGTAGGGCGTTACCGCCCCTGGCGGCAGGGCCAGCGGCAAGAGCGGGCCTTAAAAGATGTGCGGCCGCCACGCCTGAGCGAGCAGGGTGAGTCGCAACCTGCCCCGCTACGCCTGCCAGCCTGCGGACCTTGCGGCCCGGAGCGAATAAGCCGGCCGTGGCCCGGGAAAGGCAGAAGTGAGCAGCCGAGTAACTGCGAGGTGTGTGGCGACAAGTGATAGAACCTGGAATATTGGATTACGACGAACAGTGCTGCGACCACGGACATTTCCCACTACGGAGAATTGGTGACTCGCGATATTTTGGTGTTTCTACTGATTACGACAACTCTGCTAAGTTTCTTTTATTTTCTCCTGGATATTCGGCACTATAGCTCTGTATCTGTTTTCTCTATCAATAAATTGTGGACTGAAGTTTGAGTGTGTTGAATTTGGACACTCAAATTGGCGACGAGGAGAAAACAACATGGAGCCGAGCAAATAACAAATTTGATCATGCTGATGCAACAACAGATCAGCAACAGCAACAGATGCAGCAACAGCAGCAACAGATGCAGCAGCAGCGGCAACAGGCGGAGGCACAGATGGCTGCATTGTTGGAGGCGGTCAGTGCCGCTCCTCCACAGTTCCTGGTTTCGCCGGACGCAGAGGAATGGGACGAGTACACACAGGTTGGAGCAGCACCTACTGTGTTATACAAGGTAGGAGACGCAAAAACGAAAAGGCGTTTTTTTAGTTGCGCAGGCAACAGAGTGACTGACCTAATAAAGAAAGCTGTTCCCAGAGAGAAATATCAAGTGTCAAATGGACAGAAATGCTAGAGAAACTCAACAATTACTTTAACAAAGTACCGCATGTGTTGCAGCTAGATTCAATTTTTCAAGGCAGAAAAAGCGAGGGCAAACACACAGCGAGTGGATTAGGAATTGTCCGGCTAGGCGGTTGTCAGTTCAGGTGCCCGCCATCAGATAAGGAAGTATCATACGCGGAGACTTTAATAAGGGACATGGTAGTGCTACACACCGGAAGAGAAAATTAGGTTTCAAGCCTACAAAGTGATAACCCGTCATTAGAGGAGTTACACACCTATTAAAACATACGAAATGACATGAAACAGCTCGCCAGATCGCAGCAGAGTCGCATGTGCGCCATGTCAAGAACAGTGGGTCGATACACCGGGGAAAGACGGCAAAAGAACACGAGACCGACAGTAACGCCAGTGAGTATAGTGACAGTGCCGAGAGTGGTTACCGCAACAGAGGCGGCAACCGCAGTGAGTGGAAGCGCAACCGCCGACCCAGCGGCAAACCAGTGTTCAGGAGCCAGTAACAGTGACAGTGACAGTGACAGTGACAGAGTGCAAATCAAGAAATCATGTAAAAACTGTGAGCGCCGACCCCGCGGCAAGCCAGGTTCCGGGGGGCCAGTGTAGGTTCCGTAATGCGCAGTGTTTTGGTGCAAGAAAGTGGGCCACATCAGGAATGTGGGAAGAAGGCACACGGAACGGTACAAAAACAGGAGCAAGACATGGAAATCGATATGATCAGTCAATACTCGACACCTACAAGCAGGAGAAACTGATGGTTGAAATTGAGCTGGGAAAAGTACCGGTGAGTTTTCTGTTAGACACAGGGGCCGCGGTAACACTCATCAATTTAGAAACTTACCGGCGATTAGGGTCACCCAGGTTGCAGAGGGTACAAAAAGGCTTATACGCCTTCGGCAGGACCCGATTAAGGTGCTGGGAAAGTGTCGCTAAGGGCAGCCTACAAGAAGAGACAGACAGAGATTGAAGTGATCGTGGTGGACCGTTATGACGTCACGAACATCTTAGGCCTCGACTCCTTTGATAAGCTAGGGTTTGGAGTGGTGGACTCGGTAGACCAGATCGACGACAAAGAAGAGACACAGGTCATCAGGGAACTGGAACAGGAGTTTCGAAGTGTTCTCACCCGGACTCGGGGAGTGTAGGCATTTCGAGCAAGCATCCAGTTGAAGGAGGCACAAACCACGCTTTTTCAAGGCAAGACCAGTCCGAGGCCCTTAGGAAAAGTGGCCGAGAGCTGAAGCGATTGCAGGCTGATGGTGTTATCACTCCCGTGTCAACAAGCCAGTGGCCACACCTTTGGTCATAGTAAAGAAAGCTAATGTTCGATTAGATTGTGCAGGATTTCAAAGTACAGTGAACCAACAGCTGGAAGTAGAACAATATCAATCCCAAGCCGGAAGATTTGTTCTACAAGTTGTCCGGCAGGCGAAATTTTCGAAAATTGACCTGCGGGACGCATACCAGCTCTACTCGACCAGGACGCCAAGGAAGTTTTGTGATTAACACCCCGTTAGAAGCTCTTCAGGTACAACAGGCTACCATTCGGCGTGAATTCGCAGCCGCACTGTTCCAGCGCTGCCTGAACAGTTGACAGCAGAGCTGAGGGTTGCTGCAACTACCTGATGATATCATAGTCCGGGAGCACGGAAGGAGCACAAGGAAAATTTGGAGAGTGTATTTAAAGTGCTCCACCACAATGGGTTAAAGGTGAATAAGGACAAGTGCGAATTCTTTAAGGACCAGGTAGTTTCTTGGGGCACGTGCTGGACAGCACCGGCATTTCACCCACCAGCCAACACAGAAGCCATCCTGCGGCTGCCCACCGGCAGACGTGAAGCAGCTACAGGCATTATTGGGAAAAGTAATTATTATAATAAGTTCATTAGGAACTTTCATATCGCATGTTAAATATCAAGCTTGGCTGACCTCTTATTTAATGACAATTTATTTAATACGGTCGCCAGCTGTTGAAAACAGCACATTGATAACATTAATTTTCGCTACGTAATATGTAAGAACTGACCATACATTTGCCTAAGGAGATAATTATAAGCAACTACAAAAGCTTCTAAGCTATCAAATTCAAAAGATTGTCATCACACTTGAACTTTTCAAATGGACGCCCCAGGTTTTTAATGAAAGGTATCACAACTTTATAGGATCTCAAATCAGGAGATATGACAATCAAATAACTTTCAATATAACACATTTATTATATAAACAATTTTACATATATTAGTTTTTCCTGATGCGCAGGTTGCAAAGCAGCTGGGAAAAACAAAGCAGAATTACAATTTACAAGCAAGAATGAAGGACGGTCGAGGCCGTCTCAATAAACAAAGGCGCGTAAAATGCGCGACATCAGAATTAATGATTTCAGTCGACCTCTTGAAAGAACCCACTTTAGGGCGAGGAAGCTGAAAATTGAAACATAAACCTTGTAACAGAAAGGTGAACACTAACTTAGTAGCGCATCTACAACATCGCGCTAGCACATACAGAAATACTGTCTTATAATCTACCTTTGAATGCCCACTTTAGGACGAGGTAGATAGAAACGTATATAAACAAATTTGCTAAAGAAGCCGTATTTGGCCTTCTTCTCCAATAACATTTGTAAGAAACAGAACTACGCATGAGCCATGGAACCAACTTTCGTAGGAGTGCATAATACCAAAATTCTTGGAAATGGATTTCTTACTATACCTTTCGTAACCATACAACATAGGAATGCAGCAAGTTTACGCATAAGCGAGAGTGGGCGGTACATGAGCGCCCGCCCGCTGCTCGCTGAACAAAACTGTTCCTAGACACGGGCGCCGGTCAGCGTGCGGCATGCAAGGGTCAGCACGTGACCCCGCCGCTGCGTGCCGGTGACAGCTGTAGCCCAGCCGACCTCTCTGCCGGCTGCGGGGCCGTGACGTTGCAACAAGGGCGCGTCGAGCTACCGCACGGGCCAACAAACGCCTTTACGTAGTCTCCGTGTGCGAATGCGCCAAGCGCCGACTTATACTCAGCGGAGCACTTTCCATAAATTGCCAAAGCGGCCAAGTGCCGTCTTACTTATGGCAGGAACTGCAACATTAACAACATTCATAAGTAAATGCGCAGTGAACATTAGCGCACCTCCACACCAATCAGAGGTCAGCGACATACATAAACATAACATTTGTAGTGAACGAGCTGCAAACAACATAAACATTAGTAAATCATTAACATTTCAAAGTAAGGTTCCATTTCAAGTCCAAATCAACACATTAAATACATTTATGCACTCAATTCATTAACACATTGTTTGGTTCAAAGGAACCAACAAAAAAACAACCATGGCTCAGGCTTTACTGACGAAATGAGAAACAATTTTTTAGTCTTCATAATTTGATCTGATCTATTGTAAGTAAACTAACATACTATCTCGCAAGGAAAAAATTAAAACACTATTTACAACAAATACTTATACAGATTTGATATACATAACGACTCTGGAAGGAGCCGGGCTCTATGAGAAGAATTAACAAGCTACGCCACTGGACGCAGCTGAAATAACAAGAGAATGAGAGCGCTGTGCGCGAAACCACCTTTATATAGGGGTTAGTGAAGGGAAACAGCCATGAAGGGAGGGGGTTACAACAGTGGGGAGAATGGATCGATAATTTGGAACCTCTTTGCCAAGAATACGTAAGGGTAGCGCCTGCAGGTCATGCACCCTCTTGACACCTGTGATGCTAGCGAACCTGTAGTGTCTGCAAGCACTGTAGGTGCTCTCAGAATATAGCTTGAAAATATTTCAAATTGACCAGAAAACATCAAATCTGAAGCTACAGAGGTGAATGAGGTGTCAAAAAGTCCTAAATTTGATGTAGATGCCGGATTTTGATAGAAGAATCCGGTAGGACAAGCAGTTCTCTTATAATAAACAAAACCTGTTTTGAAATGAGAAAAATTGTTGCATAAAACATGAATTTTTCTCAGATCCACTGAGGCAAAACTTAGCTGTTACTAACAAAATCTCAGGTTTTCAAACCTTCTCATGGCCATGAGATCACAGTTCAACTGTAAAGTATTACCTTTTAAGATATTAAGGTTAAAAATATTATTCATATGGTACCATACTAAGCTATTATATAATAAACCTTATAAATAATGGATTGTTTTCTTCTCAGATGGTCTTCTAGGATGATTGATGGCTTCATTGAAGGCTTCATCACAAACACAGTGAACTGTAGGCATAAATTTCCAAATTTAACATGCTGGGGGAACTGGAGTGCAGAACAGAGTGCTTAACCAAGTCACTGTGGAATGCGCTCACTCAACCTCTATTACAGGAAACTACGCGTAGAGGAGATGGCACTCTACACAGGTTATCGGCGTCCTCAGCGAAGGGAAGAGGCAGATCTTCGGCAAGGTGCGAGTGATTACACCCTGCAAGTTTTCAGCTGACTATCCGAACTCGATAGTCGCGTCCGGGAAGGATCTCAGCACTTTCCCCAGAGGCCAGATGAGAGGTGGAGGTCTTCCACCTCACATGACTAGCTGTCCCACCTTCAGGTCGGGCTGCTGGTGCGCCACTTGGCCCTGGTCTGCAGCAGGTTTAGATATTCAGCACTCCACGCTTCCAGAACAGGACCTTTGCCTGTTAAGCCTGAATACATTTAAGATTTAGTAATGGTAGGCGGGGAGGTGCAGACCCAAGGTGTTGAGCTGCTTGCAAGCAAAAAGTGAGCAGAGTAAGGGCTTCTATCAAATCGTAAGTCATGGAGCATACAGGTTTTGAATTAAGTATAACCTCTATTCCTTGTTAATAGAGTGGAACATTTTCAAGTGGCAAGATTGGCATTTGAATTGATTTTTACAACAAGGACTTGATATATTTGAGCATTTTTGTTCGCTTTAATAAGATGATCAACATAAGGGGAATCTACATGAATCTAAATCAGAATTAGAATATGGATCTAATCGAACACTGTGCTTAGACGATACACTTTCCTTTTTATAGTTGATGGTTTATGAGGTTACCTCCACATTTCGATTAACAAGCTTCCTAGCAGAGCTTCTTCTTGAGTGCTGAATATTACAAAATGAAAACTCGTCACTTTGAATTTTTGGCTTCTAGATTGAACATTGTGTGCAAGATATTTATTGCAATCTAGTCTATCTTTCAGTTTATCACATATCTGCCCAAAACTTTTTGGTAATGAGTGCTTTTATATGCTAACCTGGAACCAGTTCAATCCACCAGTTCTTTGAAATTTTGAAGTGCTGTAACAGGACTTGTTAAATGACTTTGTTGACAAAAGGGTTGATAATTTTCTGGGAGCACTTTCTGTTCGTCCTTTGCAACTCTCATTGTGACACCATTTTCCCATTGCCAGAGTTTTCCTTGAATTCCCAGAACTTCCGAAGTTACGCTGTTCCGTAACAAAGTTGCAAATACTAGATCGGGCTGAAAACAAGTTTTCATGGTGCCGAGTTACAATGTATCCGAATGCAGTTTCTTTTAATGTCAAGTTCAGGCATTTCGTACATGGAATTTTTACTTTACGCGATCTTAAGCAATTCAAAACACGTCGGCGCCTAACAAGATATCAACTGGCGCCGCTACGTGATATTCAGGGTCCGCAAGCTTTACATTCTCAGGGATTTTCAAGTTAGTGAGATCAAGAGTATGAGTGGGAATATCGGTCGTAATATTCTTTACCACGAGCGCATTCAACTGAAGTTAAAATTGCTAACGACGGAGGCCATCGACAAGCGAACTGATTTTAAAGATTTAGAAGCAGTGCCACCGACTCCGGTAATGCAAGTTGAAGTAGTGTTAGCTTGTACCTTCAGTTTCTTCATGGCCGATTCCGTAATCAGAGAATGCGTGCACGTTGTCAGGAGGGCTCTGAACTTAACAAACTTATTTTCCGCGTTCTTCACTGATACGCGAACGGTGGAACGCAGGCTTTCGAAGCAAAATTGTGATTAACGTGCGCGCTGACGGTTTCGCACTCTGCGGCCTCGGAGCATTCGTCTTTCACAACTGCCGTTTGTTCCACATTTATTCTCGGACTAAATTCTCTGTGCAAAAGCGCGTGTGTTTGCTATTGCATTTATTACACGACCTCGCCGCACAAGTGGCAAGCCATGCCGGGCCTTAAGCACGTAAAACAAAGTCAGTTTTCTTTGACGAATAAGTATCTATCATGTTGACTTTTCAAGAAATAACTGCACTTTTGAGATTGTGCAAACCTTGCACAAATTACACTCATCTATGATCAGAAACAAAATTCTGCTTCTAGGCATTGGCTTGGGGGTCCTTCCTTACTCTTCTATCGCAGCCACGTTGGCAAGGCACGTGGCCCTAGCCTCAAGAACGTATATAAGTTTTCAAGAGTTGATACGCGTGTTTGCACTGAATGGGCTTCCCAGTCTCTATGCGTATTTTCGTCTAACTTTGAAGTAATAAGAAGACTAGGATAGAATCCCAACATTCTACTGGTTCTTTGAGAACTTTGAGAGCACGAACATTACGTTTAGTGATCAACTAACTCAAATAAACGACTAGCTGAGTCTTTAGCAGTCATATTATAATTAAATAAGATGAAGTAATTTATGCTTCGGAGCTTAGGGTTTTCGTATCTGTTTTTAAGAATGCGAATTGTCGCTAACTTTCCGCGACATAGGCAAGCCCGCAATCAGCTTTGCAGCACTACCAGTGAGATAAGATTGTAGAAAGTGCCATTTTCAATTTCTGGCAGGTCGGGGAATTATGCAAACTTTCGAATAAAGAGAAAAAATGCTCCCACTCGGAATCATTGCCGGAAAATGAAGGAATTCTCAGAACAGGTAGGCGCGCCTAGATGAATGTCGTGAATACACGGGGCGTTGGAAAGGCGGGAGTACCGCGTCGTTTTCCTCATCTGAAGTAAGCACTGGTACGCGAGGACGCAGTACTGACAGAAAATGCCTGCCTCGTTGTTCCAGGCGGAACGGATTTGAATCGCGAATGGGGTGCTCTGAGCCGGTACGCCGAGACCAGCCGCGGTCGAGGCCATGGCTCTAAGACCGGCAGGACAACTAAACTCGGTTGCGCCGGGACAGACGGCCTTTCCGTTTATATTCCTATGCAACTGCGCGGCTCTGGTTATCAAGGCGAAATACCTATTTTCGAACATCAGCTCTTTCGTTGCCTGGCTGTCCCTCACTAAAGCACGCATCTAATTTTTGCTGAACTACGCTGTACTTCTCAAAATCAGATTCTAGTTTCTGAATCCTGTGCGATTTCGTGTAGCATTACCGCCTATGTTGAGAAAATTTTCAAAGGTGGTGAGACGTCCTTTATAATAGCTCCTCTTTCTCCGCAACTGGTCGATGCGAGTTAGCGAGCCTGCAAAGCTTTCTGTCTCAGTTTCCACAATTTCCTCGACAGGAGGTCCAGGAGTTAGACATGCTGTAAATTATGAACTGAAGAAAATAACAAAGAAAGCGTTACAAAAGTAACCCAGAAGACAAATAAATTCAAAGACAAACACGAGTGAACTCGTGAAACCGTTACAACGTGGAACAAAATCAGCTGTAAATAAATTAAACTTTAAGCTGAAGAAAAATACAAATTAGTAATACAAGTTATTGATTGTTTCATAAAGTTGGATCCTTGTGTCCTGCCAGTCGCCAGTTTTTGTGTTAAATATCAAACTTGGCTGACCTCTTATTTAATGACAATTTATTTAATACGGTCGCCAGCTGTTGAAAACAACATTGATAACATTAATTTCGCTACGTATATGTGCTGAACTGAATCATTTGCCTAAGGAGATAATTATCAAAGCTAACACAAAAGCTTCAAGCTATCGAAATTCAAAGATTGTCGTCACACTGAACTTTTCAAATGGACCCAGGTTTTTAATGAAAGGTATCACAACTTTATAGGATCTCAAATCAGGAGATATGACAATCAAATAACTTTCAATATAACACATTTATTATATAAACAATTTTACATATATTAGTTTTCCTGATGCGCAGGTTGCAAGCAGCTGCGGAAAAACAAAGCAGAATTACAATTTACAAGCAAGAATGAAGGACGGTCGAGGCGTCTCCATAAACAAAGGCGCGTAAAATGCGCCGACATACAGAATTAATGATTTCAGTCGACCTCTTGAAAGAACCCACTTTAGGGCGAGAAGCTGAAATTGAAACATAAACCTTGTAACAGAAAGGTGAACACTAACTTAGTAGCATCTACAACATCCGCTAGACATCGAAATACTGTCTTATAATCTACCTTGAATGCCACTTTAGGACGAGGTAGATAGAAACGTTATAAACAAATTTGCTAAAGAAGCCGTATTATGGCTTCTTCTCCAATAACATTTGTAAGAAACAGAACTACGCTATGAGCCATGGAACCAACTTTCGTAGGAGTGCATAATACCAAAATTCTGGAAATGGATTCTTACTATACCTTCGTAACCATACAACATAGGAATGCAGCAAGTTTAGCATAGCAGTGGAGCGTACATGAGCGCCGCCCGCTGCTCGCTGAACAAAACTGTTCCTGAACGAGCGCCGATCAGCGTGCCGCATACAAGGTCAGCACGTGACCCCACCGCTGCGTGCCGGTGACGCTAGCCCAGCCGACCTCTCTGCCGGCTGCGGGCCGTGACGTTGCAACAAGGGCCGCGGTTCGAGCTACCGCACGGGCCAACAAACGCCTTTACGTAGTCTCCGTGTGCCGAATGCGGCCAAGCGCCGACTTATACTCAGCGGGAGCACCTTTCCATAAATTGCCAAAAGCGGCCAAGTGCCGTCTTATTATGGCAGGAACTGCAACATTAACAACATTCATAAGTAAATGCGCAGTGAACATTAGCCGCACCTCCACACCAATCAGAGGTCAGCGACATACATAAACATAACATTTATAGTGAACGAGCTGCAAACAACATAAACATTAGTAAATCATTAACATTTCAAAGTAAGAGTTCCATTTCCAAGTCCAAATCAACACATTAAATACATTTATGCACTCAATTTCATTAAACATTGTTTGGTTCAAAGGAACCAACAAACAACCATGGCTCAGGCTTTACTGACGAAATGAGAAACAAATATTTTAGTCTTCATAATTTGATCTGATCTATTGTAAGTAAACTAACATGCTATCTCGGCAAGGAAAAAATTAAAAACACTATTTACAACAAATACTATATACAGATTTGATATACATAACGACTCTGAAGGGCCGGGCTCTATGAGAAAATTAAAGCTACGCCACTGGACGCAGCTGAAATAACAAGAGAATGAGAGCGCTGTGCAGCGAAAAACGCACCTTTATATAGGGGTTAGTGAAGGGAAACAGCCATGAAGGGAGGGGTTACAACAGTGGGGAGAATGGATCGATAATTTGGAACCTCTTTGCCAAAGAATACGTAAGGGGCGCCTGCAGGTATGCGACCCTCTTGACACCTGTGTGATGCTAGCAACCCTGGTGTCTGACATGTAGGTGCTGCTCAGAATATAGCTTGAAAATATTTCAAATTGACCAGAAAACATCAAATCTGAAGCTACAGAGGTGAATGAGGTGTCAAAAAAGTCCTAAATTTGATGTAGATGCCGGATTTTGATAGAAGAATCCGGTAGGACAAGCGGTTCTCTTATAATAAACAAAACCTGTTTTGAAATGAGAAAAATTGTTGCATAAAACATGAATTTTCTCAGATCCTACTGAGGCAAAACTTAGCTGTTACTAACAAAATCTCAGGTTTTCAAAACCTTCTCATGGCCATGAGATCACAGTTCAACTGTAAAGTATTACCTTTTAAAAGTATAGGTTAAAAATATTATTCATATGGTACCATACTAAGCTAATTATATAAATAAACCTTATAAATAATGGATGTTTTCTTCTCAGATGGTCTTCTAGGATGATTGATGGCTTCATTGAAGGCACATCACAAAACACAGTGAACTGTAGGCACTTAAATTTCCAAATTTAACACGCAGCTCCACTCAACAAGCTAAGGAAGAAAGGAGTGAAATTTGTTTGGTCACAAGACTGCGAAAGAGCACTGAACCAGTTAAAGGAGGCACTGGTGAAACAGCTAAGTTAAACCATTTTGTGCCGGGTAGGCTCACCACAGTAGCGGCCGACGCCTCAGAGTATGGTCTCAGGGCGGTATTATCGCAGAAGGACGACAATGGTGTGGAGGCCAATTGAGTTTGCGTCAAAATCCTCAACAAACATCAGAGGAATTACTCACAAATTGAAAGGAGCATTGGGAATAATCTTCGGGTGAGAAATTAATGATTATTTATATGTAGTAAATTCCATATAATAACGGATCACAAGCCGCTAGTGCAGTTATTCCACCCAGGAAAACGGATCCCGGAAAGCACAGCGAAGAAGCTGCAAAGGTGAAGGCCTATTCTGTCGGACTACAATTACCAGATCCACTTCAGAAGCACGACTCAGCATGCCAATGCAGACGCTTTATCCAGGTTGCCAGAGGCCGGACCTGGAGTTCGACAAGTTGAGGACAATGCCTTCAGATCGACTCAGAAGAATGCTTAGTACTATCAGAATTTCCATTGGGAGCCAAGAAGATCACTTTGGGAGACGGACAAGGATCCAGGCTGCGGACAGTGAGGAACTACGTAAGGGAAGGCTGGCCACTTAGGTTTTGAGGAGCAATGCTTCTTGGTACTCCAAGAAGGACAGCTAACTTGCAAGG
Organism: Teleogryllus oceanicus; assembly: GCA_964035755.1. Classification (NCBI taxonomy): domain Eukaryota; kingdom Metazoa; phylum Arthropoda; class Insecta; order Orthoptera; family Gryllidae; genus Teleogryllus; species Teleogryllus oceanicus. The sequence goes on from CAXIVR010000003.1 coordinate 180,116,404, forward strand.
CGGGGTGTTGCTCTTAGCCGGAGAGGAGTTCACAAGAGTTGTCATCCAGAGTGCTAGAAGACAGTGTTGGACCTCTCGCGAGGACAATGGGTGGTCCTACGAAGCAGTTGCGCGTCGTCACTGTTTCTGGAGGATGAACGCAGACATCAACCAATTACTGAAGAGGTGCGAGGCCTGCCAACTAAATCAAATCGCGCCTAGGAAGGATTTGGTTCCCTGGCGGAACCTAGTGAGCCGTGGAACGGGTGCACGTAGACTTGCGGGCCATTTTGGGACAAAATGTGTTGGTAGTGGACGCCAAGTCAAATTACCGTACGTGAGTGGAAATGGCCAGCACCACGTCGGCGCAGACCATTAATGCCCTGGAAAGGATTTTGTAGACCGAAGGGCTCCGGTCACATTGGTGTCAGACAACGGGACCCAGTTTACGTCCCAAGAATTTGCAAACTTCTGCGCGAGCAACGTATCCAGCATGTCTGCGCACCGCCGTTTCACCCGCAATCGAACGGGGAGGCGGAAGGTTTGTTAGAACATTCAAGACGACTCATGGCGAAAGCGCGAGCAGCAGGTACGCACAGGTCCAGAGCGTTGCTACGGGTCTTGCCACCTTCCGCACCTTGCCAGGCGCGGACGGCAGGAACCTGCCGAGGTGCTACACAGGGAGACAACCAAGAACATTGTTGTCTTTGCTGAGCCCAGGAGATCCGTACAGGTCGGTAGGGACGCAACCTAAATTCCAGGTGGGTGACATGGTTTATTGTGCTTCTTTTAAAAATGCCAGCATAGTCCGGGCATTGTAACGGCAAAGGGAGCAGGACGTACTAGTCCGCACGGAGGTGGGTGGTGACACGCCACCAGGGCAGTTGAGACCCAGGTGAACCCCAGCAGGGTAGACTCACTCCCAATGTGTCCCAGCAGGTTTTCAAAAAGTGATGAGGAAACTATTTCATCCCGCAGGGCTTAGCCTCGCGAGGACGAGCGAGCAGAGCACAGCAGAGCCCCCAGCAGCGGACGACGGCGAGCCAGGAGAGGAAGACGCCGGGGAGACACCCAGGACGAGGTTGCGCCCCCGGAGGAGCACCAGGAGGGTGCGGTTCGCGCCGTATACGACACAATTGGGCGCGGAGGGTGTCGTGACCGGCCGCACAGTTTCGAAGGTGCCGCCACGTAGGGCGTTACGCCTGGCGCAGCGGCCAGCAGCGAGCGGGCCCAAAAGATGTGCGGCCGCCACGCCTAGGCAGCGGGCGAGTCGCACCTCCGCCTGGCTACGCCTGCCAGTCTGCGGACCTTGCGGCCCGGAGCGAATATAAGCCGGCCGTGGCCCGGGAAGGCAGAGAGTGAGCGGCCGAGTAATCTGCGAGGTGTGGCGACAAGTGATAGAACCTGGAATATTGTGATTACGACGAACAGTGCTGCGACCACGGACATTCCCACTACGGAGAATTAGTGACTCGGCGATATTTTGGTGTTTCTACTGATTACGACAACTCTGCTAAGTTTCTTTGTATTTTCTCCTGGATATTCGGCACTATAGCTCTGTACCTGTTTTCTCTATCAATAAATTGTGGACTGAAGTTTGAGTGTATTGAATTTGGACACATCAGCACTACACCTAAACGTGAATGTAATTGCAATAAAGCAAATAAAAAGATCACAAATAAGGAGGCAAACTTGAAAAATTATATATTTGTAGTTTGATGACTTCTATTTTACAGTTATATGCAACATACTGAAGCATTTAAATAGTATTATTGTAACCAGTAATATAATTTAAATACAGATAATCAAAGGACAACAATATAGATATAAAATCGATACAAACAACATGTCGATTCAATAAAAAGTTCACACGCCACCATCAGGCTGCAAAACATATGGCGGACATTTTAACTGCAAAGAACATGGGGGCATTTTTAACTGCAAAAACATGGCGGACATTTTAACTTCAAAGAACATGGCGGACATTTAAACTGCAAAAAACATGGCGGACATTTTAACTGCAAAAAACATGGCGGACCCTAGTTTGGTGAGCGTCCACCAAGAGCGCTGAAATCATGGGGCCACCCAGTATAGGTAGTGCATTCTAGCTCGTTGGTTGATCCACGTGGGTTGGCGAGGGAGCAAAACAAACGCAAGTAGAGGAAGGCAGGTGCGTTGGCGAGCCGGCCACTCTCCCGAGTGGCGAGCGCTGCCAGCGCCTGACGCGATCCGTCGCCTCTCCTCGCGTCCGCCTGGGGCGGCGCGCCGCCGCCTGTTCCACGGGCGTCTTCCGAAACGCGTGGAGGTGGGATGTCAAGCGGGGGTTTAAAGGGAACAACGGGAGGGAAAAAGAGCGGGGGGGATTGGTTGAACTCCCGGGGCGAGTGGTGAGGAATGGGATACAGCTTCTCGGTTGGGACGAAATCGATCAAAATCGAACGAGGTGGCGAAACTAAAGGGGCGGACGGAGCACGGCGGGACCTGATAGAAACGAAGTCAAGACTGAGAAGAGTGGGCAGAATCAGGGCAGGAAATTACTGGAAAGCACAGCATGGGTGAGGATTGAGAAGGTAGGGACGCGACGGGCGGCGCTGGACAGATCTCAATGGTAGGGAAATTGTACGAGACAGCGCAGAAGCATCGGGAGGTCTCGTAGCGAAACGGGACAGGACAGGACGGAGGGAAAAGAAAGGGGCGGGACGGGAAGAAAAGGGGGCGGGAAAAGGAGGCGAGAATCAAACAATGAGGACGGGTAGGAATAGAAACGAAAGGAGTGCAAGGGCCGGGGCGGGGTGGGAGGAGCGGCGGGGGGAGGCGGTGGGGCGGAGGGCGGGCGCATCTCGGGCGTGTTCCAACGAAGTGGAGGCAGATGCAGAGTGCAATGCTCGCTGGGGTGGGGGTGGGCAGAGTGGGCCATTGCCGCGGTGAGGGAAAGAGCCCGGAGTCGCAACGTGAGGCAGGAGGGGGAGCGGAAGAGACGAAACGACACGAGGAGGGGCGTAGGGACTGGAGACGTGAGGCGAGGCGGGCGCGACGGAATGGGTTGAGTACAGGGCGGGATGAGGCGGGCACGGGGCCGGACGGTGGGGCAGGGGCAAGATGGATCAGGACGGGGTTGAGCGAGGCCGAGGCGAGATGGGCTCAGGCGGGGAGGGCGCGGTCAGGTCAGGCAGGACGGTATGGGACGGATCGGGCGAGGACGGGTCAGGACGGATGGAGCGGACGGGAGCGGTGGCTCGGTGCATAAACGATGTACTGCAACGCCTCTGACCGGGAGGTCCTAGGTTCCCGCTCCCCACGGCGGCAGGATTTTCGACACGGTTTTCGGCTGGGTCAATTTCGTCGCTTCGGGAGGAGAATTCCAGCGCGGCTGCTCTGATCGGTAGTTTCTGGGTTTCTCCGATCACCGGCGAATGCCGAAGCGTCCCCAACAAAGGGGCCACGGACCGCGCCGATCTGTCCTTCCTTTTCCCCTGTCTATCTCTCCCTTACACACACACCCACACTAACATTCACTACACTACCACATATTCCAGGAGACCGGTCGGAACTTGTCCGGCTGGGGGGGGTGCCGCTGGTGGGAGAGTCCTGGTTAGTGGAACCCCTCTAGCCGACGGTAGGTCGGCCCCGGGAATCTCGCCATCCAGCGGGAAGATCATCGCCATCTCCGAAAAAAAACATGTAGTATACTAACGGTACTGCCAAAGCAGTTGACGCCCCCGGGAAAACCCGAAAAAACAAACTAAACCAAACGGATGGAGCGGGGAGGAAAAGACGAGACGGGACGGGAGAAGGCGGAACGGGCGGGGCGATGCGGAGCGAAGCAAGGTGGAGCTGGGGCGAGGCGGCGCGGGAGGCGCTGGCGTTGCGGGGGGGGGCGGGGTGGCGCGTACGCGTGGGCGGGCGGTGAAGGCGGCGCGAAAATTACGCCTGCAACAATGCGAAACCGCGGAAGAGATAACCCCCCCGCGCCTTTCATAACCGCCTTCGGGTACCGCTTCTCACGACATTGCTTTTGAAATAAACGCGCGGCCCAGGCAACGCCCCTGGCAGCGCGGCGCCGCAGACGCTGGCCCACCTGACAGCCGCCTCCTCACGTGCGAGGACGAGGAAGCGTTGGCTACCAGGCTCAGTTTCTTTCATTGATTTTTTTTTCGTGTTTCCGGGCGGGTCCTGCTTGGTCTTAAAGTGAAGTGCATTTTTTTTCCTCGAGAATGGCTGATCTTCCCGATGGTGGCGAGACGCCATTTCCGGGCTGTGGGTTTCCCCAAACCGGACTCCCCACAGCGAGGCACCGCCGGACAACTCAATCTCCTGACGGACTCTCGGAATATGTGCAGTGTAGTGCAGTTAGTGTGAGAAGAGGTCGGACAAGGAAGAGGAAGGAAGATCGCGTGCCTTTCCCGTGGCCCGTTTGGTAGATTATACTCCGGCTTTCGTCTGGTGTTCATGGGAAAGAAACCAGTCCGGTCGTCGCCCGGGTAGAATTCCCCTCCAGACAGCGACTGAATTCGACATAGCTGAAAAGCTAGTTTACGTTCCTGATCTTTTGTATTTCTGATACTTGTATTAATATAGAAATTTATATTTTCCTTTTTTATGATGCATAATCAACCATCGTAATAGCCGTATAAATGAAGTATACCCACAACTAATACATTATGAAATGAATTACAAAAGGGAATATGATTGCTTGCAACTCGGTTGGAAAATTTGTTAAAATCATGTTACCACTTTCAGTGTTATTTAACCTTCTCGCCACGTGGTTGTCTATTAATGTTATTGAAGGGAGAATATTTTCTTCCTGATGAAAGTACAATTTTTACCCAGAACTGTTTTATTAATATTACAGTATATGTAATTATATTAGTATTTTAAATTAATATTACAGTAAATTTTTTAAAGAATGATGAAAATAGATAATGATATATTAGTCATTTACTGAATTTAAAAGTGAAATATCAGTCAGAAATAACTGGCCGTATAAATCTCAACAATGAAGAATTTCTGAACGGTTTGAAATGAAAAAATCATATCTGATGACGCACTAAAATTCAAATATATAATATAGTAATTATATCAAAAGTATATCAGTCATCACTGACACAGAGATAACAGTATACACGCAAAACCAACAAGCAATTGAAGTTACTGTCAGGACAATCCTTATCAGAATAGTTGACTTTCGAAATGGAAACAATCTGTCATTCAGTGTTCGGCTGGCAGAACAGAAGAAATTGGTTAGGGGGGGTTGTAGATTTAAAAGCTGCAACGTACAAAATTGGGAGACAGTGGGGGAAGGCAGAGGCCAATAAAGTTCAATATCAGGTGGTGCGATCGTGAATGTTGGTGGTTTCAAACATGCATAATCAGATGAATGAAAGTTACTACCATATCATCCTCAATAATCACAGTAAATTTGTAAGTTTTTTGTTTAAATTTTTATACAAGAATCCTTCGAAAGACCACTCTTATGTCTCTCAATTAATTAACTTTTGCGACTGAATTTCCTGTCCCTGCAATTCCCTGCGCTACACCGAATTTAACTTTTTAAGTTAACTTTTAAATTTAGATTATTTCACGTACACATTATTTTAGGAAGTGTACGGGGTTTGCATCACCACCTTAGATTGAAAAAAAACTGGCAGTAGATTTATAAAGTACTACAAATACAATAACATTTACTACACTAATATGTTTCAGTGTAAGGAATTAAAAAAAAATACATAGCCTCCGCCTTCTGAGAGATGATAAATTACGATAAACACAAAATGACCACTAAAAAATATAAAAACATATCTATTGAATTTCTAACGCTAGAGAATTAGAAACAATGCACTCGGCCTTCCAATAACCGGAAAATCCAAAATCTTTCTAAATCACTAATTTATAATGCAAGTAAAACTTTAAAAACTACACAGCATCCGACGTTTTGAAATTGGGGCTCGTTTGTTAGATATCCCGAAAATTGGGAAAATTTTAAAAAGTGAAACAGTTTTAATTTTGTCTGATAAATTCAGCTATTAGTTTGTGATATTCATTTTTCATATTCCGCCTTCACATACTGCACGGCGACTGACGTTTTATTTCTACGTCACGCTTACCACCGATGTCATGCGACAGCAGGCTCCAAGGGAAAACTCCGCCCGCGATTTAAATATTAGCTATTGACGTGTTACGTTTTGAAACGTTTATTTTATATTCTTTTACTATTAAGGACTATGTACTCTACGATATACTCTATCTCGTTATTTCAGTATTCTGACGACTGTTTATGACAAAATATTTAATTTATTGCAGTGCTATAGAAAATCTTTTGGGTTCATGAGCACTTAATTTAAACCATTTTGTTAATTTCGTTCGGCAGCCTTTTGTGTTGCAGGCTAGAATAAAATAATTTCAATAATTTCTCATGAGAAGAAACACATTGTAAATGTTAATTTTAAATGAGCCAAATTTTCCCAAAGATAGTGCATTTGTAAATCAAATCTCTTTCTCACTTCATCTCTCCATTTTGTTTTACCAATTCGAAGATCCATGGCCCCGATCAATATTCCGAGGAATCACTGGGCGAACAAAAAATCTTAATGACTTTCATCAAACATAGTGCTTCCCAGCACAGCTTTACACTGGTGTCGAGATAATGCGATGACGCATCCTCGCAGGGTGCACAGTAACGTGTACTTTACGAGATGCGAAGAACAATACACGGGCCGCTTTCGGAAGCAGAGAACGACAGCACCGCTGCGCGTATGCCGATGAATTATAATGCCAAACGTAAATGAGATAACGATGTTTCAGCGTTGAATCTGCATGAAATAGCGAACGGCGAGCGCTTGTTCCATAATTTGCCGGGCTTTCGGAACTTTGCCATCGAACACGCTCTGCCCGCACCGTACACGCACGCACGACGCGTGGCTTCGGCTGCCTTGGCGAAATCCGCGCGTGCAGTTATTTCGCCCGTGCCCTCATTTCGCGGCGGGTTTACACTGTTAATTTACCTTCGCGTTTCGTTGCGAAGCTCAAAAACGTTTTAACGGGGTGGAACGAATCTTATGAGGAGTAGTCAAATGAAAACAACACCGCAAAAAGTAACCTGGAATGTTCCTTTATTCAAAGTAATTCCCGGAAATGTTAAAACATTTATAACCGGGGAGGTGAAACGATCAACTTCAGTCTTGTAGAAGGAGTTAGGTCGCTGACAAAGAACAACCTCACCCACTCTTGCGCTTCTTCCTCCGAATAATACCAACGACCATGAATGTCTTTGTTCAGGTCGACAAAAACTTAAAATCGCAAATGGAAGATCTGGATTGTAGAAAGAATGTTGAAGTGTTTCCCCAGCCAATGTTTGACGCGTATTCGCCCGCAATTTGGCACTCTGGAGCCAGCATCATCACGCAAAAGAATTATTCCCCTCCCACTGCATTCCAGGGTGTTTCACTTGGCGCGTCGCAGTTTCGCGAAGTGTCTTCACAGGGCTACGCGTTTTGTGGCTCCATGCCCGAGGATGTCGACAAGCAGAGGCCCCGGCAGTCGAGAAGTCACCCGGCTTCACCAAAACTTGTGTGTACAGCGTTGGATTGCTTGATTGATTGATTTTTCGTATTTCCGGGCGCGTCAACTGCTTTGGTCATTAGTTCCGTACGTGTAGTTATTTTTTTCTCGGAGATGGCGGTGATTTTCCCCCCGCTGGATGGCGAGATCCGGCGAAACCTACCGTCGGTTGGGGGGTTTTCCCCAACCAGGACTCTCCACTAACGGGTACCGCCCCAGCCAGGACAAGCCACTAACCTCCCGACCGGTCTTCCAGAATATGTGGTAGTGCAGTGCATGTCAGTGTGTGTAAGGGAGAGGATAGGACAAGGAAGAGGAAGGAAAGATCGCGCGGTCCGTGGCCCGTTTGTTAGGGCACTGCTCGGGATTCGCCTGGTGTTCATCGGAGAAACCACGGAAAAATAACGATCAGAGTAGCCGGGCCCCAAAAATTCTCCTCCCGACGCGCATGAATTCGACCTAACGAAAAACTGGGGTCGCAAAACCTGCCGCCGTAGGACTCGACCTATGACCTCGCGGTCAGAGGCGCTGCAGTGACTAGTTGATGCCGCTCCCGGTAACGCGTTTGGGTATAGTAACATTTGTCGTCGGACAATTGAGGTGTTTCCTTTCAAAGCTCTGTCATGTCTCTCCCGGGTCATATGGCGATACCAGATTCGCCTTCTGCGACGACACGGATAGATATGCATCGTTTCATCGAGTATCGCTGCAGATGAATCAGACATAAAGATATTCTCCCAATCGTTTGCCCTTCCGTCAACTGATGCGGGAAAACACTGCCCAATGTTTTCGGATCTGCAGGTGATCTTTCAGAATTTCATCACGGAGCGTGGTATTTCCGACCTGAACCCGAATTTCTTCCTCTGTGATTCACCTTTTTCAGATAAGATTCCCAAACCGCACAATCACATCAGAATGAGATCATGCGCCCTTCTCAAAGGGTCTTTTCCTTTCGTTCACACTTATCAGTGACATGCGGTGCTGGCTATACACAGCAAACGTGCGAGATTTGTTTCGCGTGTTGCAGCACCCGCACCACAAAACCGAAACACCTTTCTGCTTTATCTTTGCTTGCGTTACATCTAATGATAAAAAACTATTTTTTAAAATATTTTGTTTTAATTGTAGTTTAAGTAATTATTTAGTTAACGTAAGTATGGAACAGGAAAATTGTTGTAACATAAAACAAGTTGTACAGGGCCCCCCCCTGGGAGCCAAAGACCCTTCGCTGAATTGGGGGTTGCAATATTGAATAATAATAATAATAAAAATAATAATAATAATAATAATAATAATAATAATAATAATATCTAATGATGGAGAACACAATTTTTCTCTATGCTCACCTACAAAAAATAATGAACTGTGTGACCTTAATTGGCCCTTGCATTTCTCTTTCGGCAGAGAACAGTATCGGGAATTAACAACAAGGTTGCCAAATTTTTCGAGGAATGTGTTTTATGGATGGTATTCGATTTTAATATGACTGTCCCCCCACTTCTCCCTGTCCGATTCTTAAAAAAATCGAATTACTGCACTCATCCCATCTACAAACAAAACTAAGTAGTATTTGGGCTCATGTTTGAGTTACCCAATACTTGATTAAGCAAGTTTCGAAAAAACGATTTCAAATTTTAGAAAAGTGGATTGAAGGAAAAAACGTTGACATATCAAACACTTCAATCTCAGTCGGAAATGAGGGGATGTCAAAGAATTTAATACAGAAAAAAATGGGCAAGCAAACAAACGGAGGTAGCAAAATTAAGTAGCAAATAATTGAGGTAGAAAACATGCGGAGTAGCAAAAAAATTTGGGGGTCGAAAAAATTGGAGGTAGCAAAAATTGAGGTAGCAAAAATTTGAGAAGCAATTAATTGGATGTAGCAATTAATTGGATGTAGAATTAATTGGAGGTAACAATTAATTGGAGGAGCAAATAATTGGGGGTAGCAAATAATTGGAGATAGCAAATAATTGGGTTATCAATGATTTGGACATATCAAGGAGATATCTACTGCTGCCAAGACAGAAAGCAACCTTTAGAATTCCTTTGACCGCCTCCGCTCGACGTCCCGCGTGGGGCCATCGATCGGCCGATGGAGTGGGCGGTGACACGGGCGAGGCCGAGCCCGCGTGGGCTGCAGGGGGGCCCTGGCCCGCCGCCTGCCTGGGGGGGGCGGCGTCGAGGGGGGGGCCTCGACAGGGCCGGGGGGCCGCCGGGGCCCCGGGGGCGCCTCCCCAGTTAATTGGCCCGGGGTACTTCCAGCGGGGGAAGATCGCTTCCATCTCCCGAGAAAAGAACATGCACTACACTAACGACTAATGACAAAGCAGTTGACGCGCCTAGAAACACGAAAAAATCAATCAATCAATCAAAATACAAACAATTTTTATAGAGCATTTTATAGAGCATTTTTAGAGAGTATTTGTTTGCATTTTTCGAGAACGTATAGTGCAGACCCTGCGTATGCATTGTAGCTTCCATGCATCCTAGGGTTAATGCCTTCAACGCCCCTAACGTTGCCAGCTTCCACTTCCGTCAGTGCGCTGAACGCCCTCAATGTCGTGCGGCCGCGCCGCGGTGCACGCGAGGCGGGGCGGGGCGGGGCGGGGTGGGGCGGGCGAGGGCCCTGATTTATGGCTGACGGCGCCTCTTGTGTTGCAGGGCAGCCACGCTCCCGGCGCCGGCGCCGCCGCCAAAGCCAGCTTCCTGCGCAGCGCGCCCACGCCCACGGTGAGTACCAACCTCGGCGCCCGCTCCCGCGCTCACGCCCACCGCCACACTTGAGCTCCCGCCAGGTTTACGAGCGGGGCTCGGATTCTGATGACTAGAGACCGGAAAAATATGTGGAATGAAACGTCAATATATGTACATAAATATGTAATGAAAGCAGCAAGAATATGTAATAAATATGTAAAATCGGATAAAATATGTAATATTAACATTAACTTATTATAAAACACATTTACATTATACGAAATTACATTTATAACAAAGTCTAAACAAATTTTAAAAATAATACAAACGTTTTAAAAATCATTTGGAGAGCATAAATTAATACACACTTTGCACCATAGAACTTTCCCATCGACAGTGAAAGCTTCGTCTATTGCTATTCAGGACTGGAGTTTTACAGCCAGACTAAACGTTATAGAAGACGAACAAACTAGTGATATCTACGACCAGCAAATCAGTGCACAGTGAAACACACTCATTGAATGTTAAACGTCGGCGATCGCCAATCTTTCTCCAAAATTAGGGTTAAAGGTCACGAACCGTGGTGTGAGTGATACTTTTCACACCTAAAGATGAGTCGGGTCAGTCGCTGACGCGCACTTTCCGCCCCTGATATAAAAGAAGCAGCGGGTTCCTGGGGGAGACCGCACGCAATAATAATGGAGGAAGAAATGCTGATTTTTTAAAAAAAATATTTCTTTTCATAAAAAATATGTAATAAAATTGAAAAAATAATATAATAAAAATATTTTGTGAAAATACCAAATATGTAAAATATGTTATATAGTACCAAATATGTAAAAATATGTAATGAAAAAATTGAATATTGTGTTAAGAGGAGGCCGATTCGCCCAGTTTACAAATTTGAGAACGGTAAATAGAAAGACAAAAAATATGTAATTACATAAAAATCCGGTCTGTACTGATGACATGTCATCATTCCATTGGTGCATTTTACGGAAACGACAGAAATGGATGGTTCCGCGCTTAGATGGCAAAATAAGCCATTTAGTATAGTATTATAAGTATTTTCATGGCATGAGACACATAATACCATAAGCCACACTTGTTTATTAATATTTAGGAGGCAAAAACTGCATTTCTCTTTTAATGAATAAATAATGGTGGCCAATTGCAATAAGACAAAAGCCACAGAGCAATTTTTCATGACATCTTCATGCTTAAAATTGCTGACGTGGGAAATTTTTAAAAAGTGACTTACAACATTTTACCTTCTTAGCATAGAGTTATTGTTTTTTTTGTAACTTTGTTCCATTTTTTCGTTTTTTAACCTTTGCGTCATTTTTGTCATTTTTACGCATTTTCTTTCCTTTTCGTGCCTTTTCTTATTGAATTTTTATGAATTTACAATGAAAAACTAAAATAATTTTTTTTTGTATCATCACTTCATGACGAAGTTCACTACTGTAGTGTACTACGTTCTCGAACTCTCAAAATGACACGGATCGGTATAATTTTATATAAATACATTTTATTCAATAGTGTCAAATTCATTGAATAAATAGACATTTTCATAAACATTTTTAAGTAATTAGATAAGATAATTTTTTTTAAACTGCAATTGGGTGTAACCCGGTGGCAGTTAATTACATAAATAAGATAATAGATGTCATGCAAATAATATAATAATGGTAATAATAATGCTAAAACGATAATAATAACATAACAGTAATAGTAGTATAAAAACTGATGGTTCTTAAAACATTAAATTTCATGAAAAAGAAAAGAAATGTCTATCATCTAAAGCCGCACTGAGTGTTTATACAATAAAAGTCCAATTAAAAAAAAACTTATTTCCCCTTATTTTTAAGTCATTTTTCTCTTATTTTAACTCATTTTGTAGATCATTTTCAAAGAACTTTTAGGTCATCAGAATCCAAGCCCTATTTATGAGGGTTCAGGGCCTACTGTTCAACGGAACCTGGTTATATGCACTTTATATTCTGTACTTTATGCTGGTCTGGTTGTTGTTGTGTTTTTTTCTTTTGCTTTTGTTTTTCTTCATATCTAATTAGTTGTCCATTAAATTAGGAGATAGTAAATTACTAGAAATGGTTGTTAAATGCAATCCTGTACATATTTATTGATGGGTGTATCACTTCTAACTGAATAGGTTCTTAAGGAATAATAGCTGAATCAAATAAAATAACGGAATTGCACGAACTACGTTCACTTACGTAGTATGGCTGTCAGTGTTTGAAGAGATTTTCATAATCAGCTTGATACACTGACACGACAGTAACTTGGGAAACGCTGTAATAAATTTGTTTGAGTCAAACGTTATGGAAATCAATATTGATATTTGAAACGTATGAAGTAATTTGTCAACTTATCCACATTTAAATATTATACCATACGTGTTGTAAGCTCCAAATAAAGTGTACGTCTCCATTGTTAATTATATCTAGATATAACATGCTTAATTTTCAATTCTCACGGCGGCCAATGTTGCAAAAAAGAGCGGTTGGAATATTTCCACGTGGCAGGCGGCCAAGCCGTAACAAAGATCGCGTACGCCTCCACTCGTTGTCGGACGTTCGCGGTGGCTGTCAAGCGGAATAGCTCTAAAGCCACTTGAGGCGGCCCGAGCGATATTCCGCGGCGCGTCCGTCCGTGCTGAAGGGCTCTTGAGCGCATAGCTCTGGCGGCGGCGGCGGCGGGGCGGCGGCGGGGACGGCGGGCGGCGGGGTGGGGACGCCGCGGGGGCGGGAGTCGGCGGCGGCGGGGACGGGGGCGGGGACGGCGGCGGGGCGGTGCCGGGGCGGCGGCGGCGGGGCGGGGGCGGCGGCGGCGGGGGCAGGGGCGGGGGCGGCGACGGAGGGGGCGGCGGCGGGGGCGGCGTCTTGTGGGCCCTGTATGCCGCTCGCTGACCTTCGAGCGTGCGCTCGCGGCCGCCAGGAGCGCCAACAGTCAAATGTCGCACGGCGCCGCACGAAAGATATTGGATAGTATTACCTCGATGCACATGTAGCGCTAGTGTAGCGATACATATTGTAGGCAACTAGTTCCCTGGTAGGTGCTGACAGGCGTGTTGTGTCCGTACGCGACGAGAGTTGTGGGAATTTCCCATTGTAAATTAGTATATTGAAGTGCTTTTATCTCACTATACAAAAATTATTATTTACGCATCAATAAAAATATATAATGAGAGCTTCATGGTTCTGTGACCACAAGAAGCATTAAGGTTACAAGAAGCAACTTTCAATAACCCAAATGATACAACCAAAACATGTTTCATTTAGTAACATGAGCGCTTTTCATCTGATTGAAACGTATAGTTTAATTTGGTCCTAGCATACCTGCACACGGAGTAAGACAATATCTTCGTTATATATGCCCAAAATATTTTATTAATTTGAAAACTTGTTCGTATTATTAAAAATATGACTACATAACGTGTTAAAAGGAATAATTTACTACAGTTTAGAACAGAATTTATCCACCTTCTCTGTGAGACCCACCGTACGAGTTTTTCTGTCCAAAAATCACCGGTTTTTTTTCGCCTCAGTATTACATGACTTTTTCTATACTACGAATATTACTCCGTATATACGCATACGAGAATGTAAAAATTAAAAGACAGATTACATGAGTTTTGGTCATTTCATAGCATTCTTGAGAATGAAGATTTTTGTGTGCCAATCTTTACTTGAATAATTTTAACTTTAAAGAATAATTTGTGTCTCTTCTTGAGAAAAGACACTATGCATTAGTTACGGAGGGCAACAAAACGATGCAACTATGATGAAATTATCTTCCCTGAATTGAAATTCATTGAATTGAGCTATTTCCAATTAAGTTATTTTTAAAACACATTTACTTTTTCGTAATTTATTTATCATATTGTATAGGAACAATAACAATGTGATTTTCGAAGTTTTGAATCCGAAACATACCGTGAAAAGAGCGTCAAGACAGTTTTAAATGACAGCTCCCACATTTGCCTTCAATATGGCGGAGAGCGCAATGTGCAATTTGTTACGCTAGTGTTCGCTTCTCTCCGGAGTAGTGGGCCTTGCACCGCTCACTGGTTGAATCGTGCCAAAAACTTGGCCGTAATGCCAAAATTCAAAGTGCCCGTTCGGAATTCTGACTCAGCAAATCTCGTTCTGACCACATTGGAGCACACTAATTCAGCTTTAGAAAGTTATTTCAATCATTTTTGTCTTCCTCACGGTCTCGTGAAGTTACCGTTGCTCGAAACACGCGAATTCATGGATTCCTGTCAACAATATTTGTGAAATTAAAAGAAAAGTGTTTACATTTGTTTGTGGATTCTTTTTGTATTTCCGAATAAAACACACTTTTGACTATAAGGTAGATATATTTTTAAGAAAAAGTGTCAAATAATTTTATGTAATACGGCTGAATTCTATCGTATAGAGAGTAACAATATTAGTCACGTGTATTGTGGATTATATTTTTTATCCTGCGTATTCCTGCTTCAATCTTTTTATTTATCAAGTGGAATTCATTTAATCAGAATAACACATTTAGCTGCACATATCTGTACCTTTTTGTTTTATAACCTCTTTACAGCAATACTACATTGTAAGATTTAACACTAGATATCCTGGAATTACCTTCTACGCCACAGGGAATTATGTTCTCTGTATATCTTTTTTTTTATTTCTCCTTATTATAATTACTTTTAATAAGAAAATCACTGATATACATGTTTGGAATGATAACAATATTAACCGTTGACCGCGAGAACTATTGTATTAATTGTTTACTTCTACACATATCATTATTTTTATGAGTCAGTTAGCCATTTCCAAACCGCCATTTTGAATTTTGAAATTTCATTGTGATATTAAAAATCAGTAATCCCCAGAACCCATATGTATATTCTTTATGCATTTTTGTTTGGTTTTAAATTAATAGATCCGCCATTTTGAGTTTTGAAATGTATTTATGATATTTAAATTCAGCGATCTCAGAAACCCATTGCTACCCATTTTTACGCAAATCCACTCGCATTTGCAATTATGACCACGTTTAGGCCCGATTGAACCAGTGTGCGCCGCGCCGGAGCGGAAGATTTACTGAGGTGCGGACCTTACGGTCATTTACATACAAGGGTTTTGTTGATGGATGCAAATGTTAAACATGCGTGCGAGGCAAATAATGCTCGTATTAAATACAATACGGCAATGAATATAGTTATTTTAAGATCATTAGTGTTATTCAACTCCATGACATCATTTTTAATTGATGGTCGTTTTTAAATTGTGTGCCAAAGTAATTATGTAAATTCATCGGTTTAGCGTAAAATGAAAATGTTTGGCTTTTTTATGATTGTGGTTGAGCTTCTCAGGAGAATTACCCGAAATAAACCGCTGAAATAAACAATTCAGCAGATTCCAATTCATTTGAGATTTCAGCGTATGATAAAAATATGCGGGGAGGTTATAGTCGCACTTCTCACTGAAAATGCGAAGTCGGTTGGGATTATCCTGAGCGCCTCAACTCTTAAATGCTTTTTCTAACTTTATGAAGGCATCTACGCGCCTAAACAAGCGTATTTGACTCATATTAAGAACATTCCGTGGAATTATTGTAACAAGCTGTTATTTTTCCTTTTCCAAAAGAAAATTTGCTTTGTGAGTCAATAATGTTGTTTAAAAACTATTTAAAACAATACTTATATGTACGAAGTTGTGATCTGCCTGTAAAAAGCAAGGCTGTGGAAACTCCCCCCCCCGACAGTTTTTCAGAACCTCACATACGCTCTCACACAACTAGACGGAGACGTGTTTGTGAAACTGACTCTAAAACGTATTTCTTTAAGTTATTAATTTTCTAATAAAATAACTAGGTTAAAACAATGCATACAATGCAAATTATTGCATTTATATTAAATATTACAATAATAAACAACGAAATGTAGACATGGAGCTTAATAGTCGTTGTCAGTGTTATTTTGGCAAAAACACGTTTTATAACAGTTTTAAAATATGTTTTTACTGGGAAATTGCATGCCTTTATTTATGTAATTGAATGTATATACAAAATTTATGTAAAACTGTTGGTTGATTTAATATTTATATTCAAATATTTACTATAATATAACTCGCCATCACCGCCATTTTGTAATGTTCAAGATGAATAGTCCGCCTCCCTGAAATGAAGCTAAAGCTGATTGGTCAGCTCGATCCCGCAGGGCGGCAGGGTCGGAAAACTCGGTAAAGTTCGGCTCAGGACATCGCCCATTTTTGTCAAGCGAGGGTACATTGGGCTGGCAGAATGCACATTGGGCAGGAAGGGGCAAATCGAATCGCAGGTCTCGCTCTCCCTCCCTCTCTCTCTCTCTTCCATCCTACCTCTCTCTCCCTCGCTCATTTTACTCTCTCTCTCCCCATCTCTCGCCTTCTCTCCTCTTCCTCTCTCCTCTTTCTCTTCCCTTTCTCATTTCCCCCTCTTTCTCTCTCTCTTCCTCTTTCTCTCTTCCTACTTTCATCCCATCGCAAGTTGACTAATTGGTGTGTGTTCATTTGAATTCTTACATGTAATTATCTTCTTTCCTCTTAAGAATCATGTACGAGACGCTACTGATGAAAACGCTTCTAGCGTCAGGTTACTCTGGACCTTTTGCAACAAGAGGATGCTTCCCTCCCCGATCGATTGGAGAAGCTCGCATCCTTGCAGTGTCGTCTGGCGCGAAAGCTGTGGAGGTTCAGCTCGTACGCAGCGGCACTACAGGAGCGGGGCCGTGTTGCCCCAACACTTTGCTTTGTATGATGTCGACGGTCCCAGTATAAATTAGCTTATTTAAAAATTGACGTGTCTGCGAGGACATTTCTTTTTGTTTTGTACTTTTACGTATCAGTATTAAAAAGCGTCATCATGCTTCCAAATATTGGGATTCAACAAAGCAATTCTCCTTTGTTGAACGTTTTCAAAATCCGTAGAGTCCAATCTTGTACAAGAACGCTGAATTTGAATACTTTTTCTTCCAGGACAATTGAAGTTTTTAAAGATATTGAAACGCTCTCCGTTTCTGTCAAATTATTTCTGCAACCGGTTTCCGAATTTATATCTTTTTTTGCGCCAGGAAAGGGTTGCGATTTTAAATTTCCCGCAAACACATCTAAAGGGATATAATTATCCTTTCTTCCTAGCAAACGATCATTCAATTCGCTCTGCATACGGAAGACGTGAGGATTCTGAAATTTGTTTCTGGAAAGGAATTATTAAACTGTGGATTCCACAAGATGCTAAAGAAATGATAATCAGCTTTTCTTTTTCAGAATGAGAACGTTATAATTTTATTTATCGATTAATTCTTTTTGACATGAAATGTCACCTTAGTCATGACCAATCTTAAAAATTGTCTATAGTGCTATTATTCTTACTATTTTAGATATCCATGCGCTCTTGGACGATGAGGCCAGAAAGAATCCACCGCTCCGACCAATATTCTCTCTTGTATCTTGTTCTCGGTTCGCTGCCGGGTCAATGTCCTCCTCAACTTGTTAATTGTTTCACTTACTTCCCTATTCTTTGCCACGGATGGGCACTAACTCCAAGACTGTCTCGTTTTACTTAATTCACGATACACGAAAGTCTATTTCTTCTAATTAATTCCTCCAACTTTTAACGCGATAAAATATAAAGTTCATTCCCTAAACTACAAGATATGTCTCGCGCCTCTCTCCCCTGCTCTCACGTCCGTATTTTCTTCAAGTCCGATTTGCGCACTCCCGGTGCCAGAATTATTCAAAAGTCCCAAATAGAATTACGCCCACAAAATAGTTATAAGTCCTCACTGCTCAATTATTTCCCGCAAAATTCCACCAAGTCCCACATCTATTATTTACAATAACCTCTGCAGTACGATGTGTACGGTACACGGTCTAAAGCTCATCTCTCCAATGTTACAAAGTTCAATCCTCGATAACTTTCATACATTCTTGTCTCTTGGTTTACAAAACAATCTCGAGTTTCCTTGTACGTCATACCCCATTACCAGTTTACCACCAATCCTACATGCCCTTATATCACAATCTTCTGTCCGTTACTTGCCGCGCTATGTTCAATTACTTCCGCTTCCCTGGTTGCTAAGGAACGCCCTGCCTGCATGCCTATGCCCTCAACATTTACGCTTTTTACGATGAATTTAATAAATTTTTGTCCCCAATTCCCATCAAAATATTGTGTGACAGTCTGGTATGTCACAATATGTAACTGTAGAAATAAGCTGTTCAGTTCCACTTATTCCACAATCTTGGTTCAAAAATGTAAACTAACGTAAAAAATATTGCTCTTCACATTCAGGGTCTGACGTAAATAGTTGTCAGATGAACATCCTTTATCCTACTCCATGAATGATTAACTTGACTACTAAATGTATTTCTAACTGTTGGTGAACGATTACGTTTGTCATAACTCATGATTCTAGGAGAAAGGTGAAAATTGTGCATCTTTCAAGGCTGCAGCTCAGAAGGAATTAGCTGGTAACATAATACCTAAGTATATTGCATGAGAAGAAATATTCAAATCAGTCAGAACAACATTGATTACTCATATACACGTGTATTATTAATGTAAATGTGCATATTTTATATATTATTGCTTATACCGGAGGTAATATTTCTTTAGCGGTGAAATGTCGTTGGTTTCTACATAATTGAAATGATACAATTGTCATTGCCAACAATACTGTACAAAACAACAATACAACAGTATTGTTGACAATGACAACTCCTTGTATCGCTTCAACCGGACGTAATACTTGATCGTTAAACTTTCATTCACCGAATCTGTAATAGAATCCATTGCAGTTCTAGGACATATAAAGTGGACCAGGCGAAAAATTGTCCACTGTAGCATATGTTTATTGTGGTACCAGCATTAAAGCTTTAGGACCATACATGGAAATTAGTGAATAATTTTGATGGCTACGTGCTGATGAAGATAAGATGTGGGTAATGTTGGAGCAACAGTGAAATGAGAGGTACGGAAACAGAACAGGTAAAAATCCTAATTCTTCTTTTTTTACTACAAATTCCACATGAATCGACATGTATTTGATCCCTGGTTCCTGCGAGGCTAGAAGTCTTAGCGCTACACGACGGTAGAAGGCGAAGATGAATGCCGGACCACGAATGTCCCCTTGCCACCATATACCTTCAAGGTCACGAGCTGGAAGCAGAGGAGGACTGTCACCCAATCGGGAGCTTCATTACGACTTAAATATTTGGCGCTGAAGCTTCCAATTGGATGACAGTACCTCCCCTCTCCTCCCAGCTCGTGGTCTCGAGTAGACACCACGTTTAAATTGGAGTATAGCCATTCCACCAAGAAAACACGTTCAGCGTGTTAGGATACTCCGGAGCCTGTACGTCACGAGGATGCTTCCCCCACCGATCGGCCGGCGTTGCGCTGCGGCGCGGTGCGAAAGTTGTGCGGAAACCGCCCCGCCCCGCCCCGCTCCTCCCCTCCCCGCCCCTCCCGCCCAGCCCCGCCTCGCCCCGCCACGCTCCGACCCACCACGCCCCGACCCACCACGCCCCGCCCCCTCCCGCCCCGCCCCCCGCCCAGCTCCGCCCCTCCCCGCCCCACCCCGCTCCCTCACGCCCCGCCCCAGCCCGCTCCGCCCCTCCCCTCCCCACCCCGTCCGCTCCCTCCCGCTCCCTCCCGCCCGCCCCGCCCCTCCCACCCCGCCCCGCTCCCTCCAGCCCCGCCCCGCCCGCCCCTCCCCGCCCGCTCCCTCCGCCCCACCCGCCCTGCCCAGCTCCGCCCTGCCCCGCCCCACCGCCCCGCTCCTCCAGCGCCGCCCGCCCCGCTCCCGCCAGCGCCGCCCGCCCCGCTCCGTCCCTCCCGCCCCACTCCCTCCGCCCCACCCGCTCTGCCCAGCCCGCCCCGCCCCGCCCCCCCCCGCCCCGCCCCGCCCCGCCCCGCCCCGCCCAGCCCCCGCCCAGCCCCGCCCCCGCCCCGCCCTGCCCCGTCTCGCCTCCCCGCCCCGCGCCGCGCCACGCCATGCGGGTGCACATCGGTAAGTCGGGAGGCGCGAAGCACCAACAGCGCTCGGCGGCACACGGCGGGCGGCGCTGACAGCTTCACTTAGCCGTATTGCTTTCTCCTGCATAATTCAGGGGCGCGCGCGCCATTTCCATATTATCTGATTACACGTGGGCGAGGGATGGGGGAGAGGCAGGGGGGGGCTGGGCGGGGGGGGGGGGGGGAAAACGGGTTGAGACAGGGCAAGATGAGGTGGGGCAGAACTGTGGCGGGGCAGAAGTGAGGCGGGGCAGAAGTGAGGCGGGGCAGAAGTGAGGCGGGGCAGAAGTGAGGCGGGCAGAAGTGAGGCGGGGCAGAAGTGAGGCGGGGCAGAAGTGAGGCGGGGCAGAAGTGGGCGGGGTGAAAGTGAGGAGAAATGGTAAAGGGCGGAGGGAGAGGAAGGGGGGGGGGGAAGCGAAGCGGAGAGGGATGTGAGCGAGGGAGGACAGTGGTGAGAGGAGCCAAAGTGCGTCGGGGTGCGGAGGATGCGAAGCGAGAGGAGAGGAAGGACGAATTGCGGAAGTGTGTGTGTGGGGGAGGAAATAGCAGAAGCGAGGCGGAAGAGTGGGGCGAGGATGGGAAATGCAGCAGGGAGAGACGATAGTGAAACGGAGAGGGATGGAAGCGAGGCGGGAAAGAGCCAGGCGGAAATCGTGCGGTTCGTGTGGGCGGGCCGGGGCGTGCGGGAGAGGCGTCGAAAGCGAGGCGGGGCAGAGCACATCCGGGGCGGACGCGTGCCGTGTGTTGACTGGCCGGAGGGCGTGCGGCCGCGTCGATCGGTGGTAATGCGCCTCTGCGCAGGCCGCCGCCACTGCGGGTGCAGCCGCGTGGAGCGCCACTAGCGCCGCGGGTGACCGCGACCAACACAACGCCCACCGCGCGAACCGCCCTTGTCTGTTAGGCGAACTAATAAAGTGACTGCACGGCGACGCTGTTGACCCTGGTACGCGTATTTGTGTGAACAGCCTCCTTTCTTAGTGTCCTTGATAAAAAAATGAATGTCTGGTAGCCAGGTGTGCTTTTTGATTGGTCAAAATTCACGTCTCCTAATTAACACTTTTGTCACACATGTTTGCCGTGACCGAATATCATTGTGAAAGACCTTGTTTCTGAATACGGAATGAATTACTTTAGAGATGAAATAGTTATCCGAAATATTCCAAAATATCAAATGAATGGTATTTATGAAAGTATTTTTTACAATTTTTTCCCTCCAGGTTGACGTTCACTACGGAAAACGCAATTCCATTTCATCTCACATAATTCATAATTAATGTATACTGTTTTTCATATTCACGCAGTGTCTGCACTGTACTCCACGTAGAAGTAAATATTTGGGAGGCCTTGACATGTGCGCGCTCTTTGAATGGCCAAGAAGAGGCGAGTTTTCGTCGATGGCCAGTGGCAGCGCTCGTGATTCTCCGCCGTCGTCGCAAGTCGACGCGGGGCTGCTCTCCGGCGCCGGCCGCATATTCCGCCGCCTCGAGCGATATCTCCCGGGGTTAATCTGCGTCGTAATTAACAGCGCCGCCGCGGGCGCCCGATGGTCTGCCTCCTCGCGACACTCTCGCCGCCGTCCTCACCCCGTCCTCACACCCGGCCTCCCCCCGTCCTCACCCCGTCCTCACCCCCGTCCTCATCCCCGTCCTCACCGCCCGTTCTCACGCCCGTCCTCACCCCCATCCTCACCTCGGTCCTCATCCCCGTCCTCATCCCCGTCCTCACCCCCGGCCTCACCACCGGCCTCGCCCCCGGTCTCATCCCGGTCCTCACCGCCCGTTCTCACGCCCGTCCTCACCTCCGTCTCATCCTCCGTCCTCATCCCCCGTCCTCATCCCCGTCCTCATCCCCCGTCCTCATCCCTCGTCCTCATCCCTCGTCCTCACCCCCAGTCCTCACCCCCGTCCTCACCCCCCCTCCCCCCCCTCTCTTTTTCTGCCGCCTCAGCACGGTGCTCACTTCTTACCACTCACTCCTCTCCCTCATTCTTGTTTTTATTCTGCCCTCGTTCGTTGGTCTCTTCCCTTCACTTCTTCTTGGCCTTTACCCTCGACCCGGGCCTCCACCCTCATTTCTAGTTCTTAATACTTGTCTCTTTCTCCGTCTTTATTTCACTTTCTCACCTGTCCTCACCACCGCTCTTATACCCAGTCCTAACTAACGCTTCATCTTCTGCCATAACCCCTTTCTTCGTCTTCTGTCCTTGTCTTCTGTCCAACTCTCATCCTCACCTCGGTCTTCGTCCACCGTTCTCATCTCCCAAACTCATCTTGATCTCGTCTTGGCCTCCGTTCTCATCTCCCAAACTCATTAATGTCTTTCCTTCCTCCTCATTCGTGCCAAATTACTCATGCCTCAACCCTCTCTCTCGCTCCCAGCTCTCACTCTCTTCCCTCAACCCTCCCTCTCTCACTCCACGTCCTCGCCGTAGCCTTCGCAGTCTCTTACGCCGCCGTCCTCTCTGCAGACTCGCTCCCTTTGCATAACCGGCGCCCCGGACTTCAGTACGCGTCGCGCCGTATAATAAGGTACGTCGCGTCTCATAACATCTATCTCGCTACCCGACCCTCGCTGTGAAGCGTTTTAATGTTTTACCGCAAACTGTGCTTCAATTCGTCACCTCTCTGCATTACGGCGCTGCACATACTCATAACATCTCTACATCTCTGCGTCTCGAATTTTCTTTTTTCTCACTGTTTTTTGCCTTAACAGGAATTTTCAACATTTGTATTTCATCGCTGAATTACAAGTAGTATTTGAGCGACGTAGATTGGCTTTGGATTTGTATTTTCGTTCATGGTCATAATCATTGCACCTACGATTCGGAATTCAAGTTTGCATTGGAATTTGAATGAAAATTAATCGTTTATGAAACTGAAGTTTATAAAAATATTACTCAGATTGAGCACACTTTTTTAGCCTCATTTCGTTTGATGATATTTCAATGCAGCAGCATGTACGGTTAATTCTCCTCAATTATAAATGTCGATTAAAAGACAGAGTAAATGTCACTTAAAGTTATCTCGAAAGAGAGACAGTATTACTAAAAATGCTTTCCCCTGTGCATGAAAAAAGTAATTTTTCCATTGTGTTCACTACTGTATCTCGAGCAGTATCCCGTATAGAAGGTTATCTCATTGGGGAGAACTAAAAAAACATTCTTTGTTTCGCCTTTTGTCAAATTTCCACTCAAGATTACCGACTATCCTGATTATATAAGTGTCATTAGCTCTCGTAAAAGAATGCTATGATAGGTACTGCATTAATATCAAAGTAAGTTTAGTAGTTTTGCGCAACAATGCCGTTTTGTTTGTCCACATGAGCTTTGGGAAACATTAGAAACAATACCCTAAATTCGTCACTTTTTTCATGTCTATATTATGTATCATAATGCATTAATAAACTTACTCAATTCCAAGGAGATGTACACGGCATAAAGAGGTTTTTAAATCTCTACGTGGACGTCTCGCTAAATGGAACCTGGAAATATCGAAATAACTACATCGAATATATCGTGTACAACACAAGCCAGTTAATCGATTTGTGTTGATCGAAATGATGAATAATGAATGTCCAAAAATGGATGGATGGATGGATGGATGAATGTCGATAAATCGATGAAATTATTTCGTCGATGTGTCGAAACGTCGATGGATGATTACATTACCACACATGTCGAAAGCTTAGAACTTG
Organism: Teleogryllus oceanicus; assembly: GCA_964035755.1. Lineage (NCBI taxonomy): Eukaryota > Metazoa > Arthropoda > Insecta > Orthoptera > Gryllidae > Teleogryllus > Teleogryllus oceanicus. Next base: position 180,140,395 of record CAXIVR010000003.1, read on the forward strand.
CTCCGGCTGGTGCGGTGCCCTGCTGGTGGGAGATACCTGGTAACTCGCAAGCCGACGTGCAGACACAGGCCATCAACGGGGAGGTGGCTAAGAGCATCAACTGATGTCACTGCAATGCTTCTGACCGGGAGGTCTTAGGTTCGAGTTCCGACGTTGGCATGATTTTGGACTCTAGTTATTTAGTCTGTCTATTAATTTTGTCGCTGTCTGGAGGAGAATTCTAGCGGCCGGCTGCTCTGATCGGTAGTTTCCCTTGGTTTCTGCGTTTAATACCAGGCAAATGCCGGAGCAGTACCCTAACAAACGGGCTCCAGACAGCGCGGGATCTTTCCTTCCCCTTTCTTGTCCTATCCTCGCCACTAGCTTACATAGACTTACATGTACATGCACTACGCTAACACACATGCCGGGAGACCGGTTGGGGACTTAGATATCGTCCCGGTTGGGGCGGTGCCCTACTGCTGGGAGATACTTGGTTGAAGAAAATCTCTCTTGCCTACAGTTAGGGCGGCGCCGGATATCACCATCCAGCGGAGGAAAATCATCGCCACCTCTCGATGAAAAATCACATGCACTACACATACGGAACTAACGATTTCTTCAATTCACACGCCCGGACACATAAATAAATAAATCGATTCATGTATATCGGAATATCAATCTATCTCGATATATTAATGATGCCGATAACTTGACGCATGTTGTTATGTCAATCAATTTCGATACGCCAATATACCGATGGGTGCTAAAAAAGTGCAATTTTTCTTTTTCCCTTAGAGATTTGAGGCATCGATGTCCTCCGCGTTCCTCGTCCTGGGGAGTCTCCTTTCCCTTGGGCCTTGGGGGCTGGCTGGCGGGCGGGCGCCCCCGAGCGCCGTGACGGATACCTCGGAGCGCAATCCCACGGAGTGAAGCGCCGGCGGCCTCCCCCCCCCCTCCCCTCCCGCTCCGTCCCAATGAAATACTAATACATATTAAAGGGGCACCGTCGCCTTCGCCTTCGCCTCCGCCGCCGAGGTCGCTGGCCGTCCTGATCGCGCGCGCTAGCCTTCCTCCTTCATCAATGAGAGAGCCAGCCCAGCGTCAGCCCACGCCCGTTCCCCATTCGTCCTCACCCGTCCTTACCTCGCCCGTACTCGCCCGTACTCGCCCGTACTCGCCCGCACTCGCCCGCACTCGCCCGTATACGACCGTACTCCTCCCACCTCACCCGTCCTCATTCGTCCTTTTGTTCCGTCATTTGCTGTTCGATTTGTCTACTTAACAATACCGTGTAAGCGTTGAATGTTCACTACAGAAACAATGTATGGAATATATCCATACTGAAATAACTTTTCTGATCTCTTTTCATGTGATATTTGCTGAGGCTAAACAAGTAAAATCATTCTGTATGAAGGGAAAATGATTCAAGCCTGTGATTATGCTTTTCCTTCCCTAAATGTTATCTAAGCATTCTCATTACTATTGCCAATTGTGTGCCTCTGTGGGCCTCACAGACACAGAGAATATTAATACAGATTTCCCTTTCGAAATAATTGTGTCTTTTTCAGGACTGTGAAGCGGTACATTTTTGATAAAGATTAATTATGTTCCTAGCTCAAAAAATAACTTCGCGGCGTAAGTGAAGCCAATAATTTTGTACAGTCGCCTTTAACAAATGTATTTATTTACAAGGCAATAGAGATGTCGAAACTCGCCTGGATATTTTTTCAGGGATAGAGTCACATGAGATAATTTAGCCGCTGAAAAAATTGGAAGTTATTAAAAAATAAAACATACAATTTTCCACACAGTTATTCATGAAAGAATCCCATTTGTTCTCGAGGAAAACGATAGAACCTTTGGTGCAAACTTTTCGCCCCCCCGTAGATTGAACTGTTGATTACTTACATTGCAGAAATTAGAAAGAAAGGGAGATGACAAACGTTTATTACAATTTGCTTTGAATAAATATTAATTTGACTTTCACAATTGGTAAAAACGTTTTATAATAAAATGAAGTTGTTGACACCACAAGTAAGAGATTTGTAATAGGTTTTTGAAAAAAAAATTCTTTCTGTTGGTTTTGTCTATGTTGGTAATCATCTGCCGGAAAACGGCGAATTTTCGACAGACCAGAGTTGCGTGACTCACCCTATATATATATATATATATATATATATATATATACACACATATATATATATATACATATATATATATATAGTACTATAAGTATATATATAAACTTCCTCTAACACATTGCGTGCCATGGGTTGTGGGTCTTTGATAACGAAAATTCGATTGAGGGCAAAACGTGTCTGTTCGTCCTTCTATCGACCTGTCCTTTTTCCTCGAATATTTTTCCCATTCACTTTTCTCTTTTCCTTTCAGCTATTCTTTCCTCGTCTGCTGTGTTGTATTCTTATTACTATTACACACCACCGACAACATGTCAGTTCGTTAGCGTCAGGATGCCCCAAACGGACTTCAAGCGACAGAAGGAAGAACGCCTTTCATAATGAACTTCCCAACTAGGATTCGTTCCGGTGTTCCAGTCTGAGAAGAAGTCTCATAAAAAAGTAATTTATTTGAATACTTCCGTAGTTACAAAATTCATTGGTCTGTTATGCCTCAGTGTGACGGGGATGGGCGATTCAACGCTGTAAACATGTCATAAAGCCATTTTGTCCGATTTGAAAACACTTAAATTCGGTGAACCGGTTACGATAAAATGTTCTATAAAAAGTCACCTCAGTAACAGAACATTACGAAACTGCTGGAGGGATGAATTATATAAAAGAAACAAAAAGAGATGTGATGTAAGCTACTTGAAAATTTGCCAAACCAACCAGTAATGTTTGACACCTATTTAAGTAATAAAAAGACTTCAGTCATTTAGTATTGTGGTGGAACAGGGATATTCTACCAGATACTCTTTCAGATAAGTCAGATGTATTTCTTTCGTGTATTCCAATGTTTCGCTAACCTCGTCCCGGTCACGGCGCGACAGACGGATTCTTATATTAGATTCAAGGAATATCACCTATTTAATAAGATTTCAACAAATTTTAAGTCGCTTTCGTGACGCTATCTGTCGGTCTATTACCCGGTGACGGATAATCCACGTAGGGCGGGTAATTCAGAAATGTGTATGTGGAGGGGGAGAGGGGGGCACGGCCATCTGCGCTTCATAATGACGCATTCAACAGCTGCGCGGCCGCAACGCGCACCGGCCTTGGGCACGTTGCGTCATTACCATCCTGCCCTAATGCGACGAGTAAACAATGCCCCGACACAGGCCGTTACGGCCCTCGTGGACTCGTCGGTATTTCTGTTATGAGGTGTTGCGGGAGCGGAAATGAGCTAGCTACCAGGTGACCTGCGGTTTAGTACGGTCGCGCCGAGGTACTGCCAGGACCAGTATGTGTTCTGAAGAGAGAATTTGGATTTGGTATTGGTGCGCGAAATAAACAGATGAAGACATGTGTTAAAAAGATGAATAGTAAAATGCGATATGAAACAATTTAGTTGTGAATATTATCGCCACTAATATATTATTGCTATAACATAATAATAATATATAATAATAATAATAATTTGAAAATAGCTAGTATAAGAAAAGCCGAATTCTGGAACACATTTATATATTAAATAATGATTTAATTGTGTTTAAATGTTAGAGTTGGGTAATAATCGAGTACTCTAAATCGAATAAAAATGGAAATTATTTATAATGAATGTAGTTTTTTTTATAGGGAATGGATCATTTTATTTTCATTTCGCATGCTTTATGAACATTCCCAAAAATATAGTTTAATTTTAAACCTTTCTTGACATAATTCAATCTTGGAACATATTATTAAATCATTGCTGATTTCCCGTTTAAATTAATGGAATTTTGAAGGAGGTAGTAGATAATATTGAGGTATGAGGTAATTTATACAAATGTTTTTTATCAATGTGGGTTCTACATAAAAATTAATGATTTCGAAATTGAACCACAGGCAAGTGTAGGTTTCATAAGTATTACTTGTGCTTCGTTATTATTTTCTACTAATACTCAAACTTATCTTATGATGTATTCTTTAGAAACAGATTAGACTTATAAAGTTCAAGAGATGCGTGTCAAATATATTTCTAAATTTTCGTTTGAAGAAATCTGATAATATTCCAGAGTTTGTGTTCAAATCTAAACTATTTCTTCATTAAAAACGGGTAACACACAGCATGACTCCTCTTAGTCCACATTAGCCAGTAAATTTTGTTACACAAGAGACACGACGTTTGTGAAAAAGACATTGTACTCACATACTCCTGTCATTTCAGTTTTCTGGGCAGACTCACCTGAAACAAAAATAAAAATGCAACTTAGAATTACAGATAGTGGAGATTTATTTATGTGGAATCAAAACGAACTAATCCATATAATGTCACATCACCAATATTCAGATACACCTATGTATCAATGGTTACGAAATTTAATAAAACTAGAATAATAGTGTAGACTCTCTTAGTTAATTGAAAATGTTTGATGCAACTAGTTTTCGTTTTCGAGAAAACTCAACTTTCTTTGGTGCTTGCAGGAGCTCAATAAAATATTCTACATTTAGCAACTGATTAGCAAACATTCAAAAGGTGACATGTACATTTATAAAAAAATGAGTTATTCTATTTTTTACCTACAGTTTTATTTCCAGGGGGAAAACGTAATATATCTTACAATACATTACGTAGTAATCTACGCGTTGAGTTAAAGACGGCGATGAAACGTGTACATTTTGTGCTAAATTTTTCATTTTTATTGGAAAATAATGAAATGAGCGTGTCACGTTTTGAATGTTTTCTCCTCCATTGAATCGCGCTTCAGATGATGCTTTCATTGGCAGAAGAATAGTCGGCACAAGTCGGCTAAGATAAGTCTCGGCGCGGTGGCACGATTTTCTGCGTCAAGTCGTGCAGGTTACTCCTACCCCGTAGGTGTGGTGTTCACCATGCAGGTTCCTCCTACCCCGTAGGTGTGTGGTGTCCACCATGTCGCAAGTGACTTCCGACGACTTACGAGTTATAACATTTCTGTTATCGTGTAAACCTGACCTCTACAAAGCCTGTACTATAAAACAAAAATATCCATACCAGTAGAAAATAAAACTAGTAATAGAGCTGTAGTTAATCAAGTTCTGGTTAAACAAGGATGCCCGTTATCCTTAAACTTGAAATGTTTTCGTACATTCGCTCATAGAAGAATGACAAACCATAATTTCTCTTGGATAAACATTGGCAATATATGCCAGAAGACCTTGCTATTCGCTAATGGTGAAGTAATCTTTGCAGATTCAGAGAGTATGTAATTAAAGTGTACAAGCTAAAGATTACAACCATTAAATCTAAAATCTTGACTCTCTTAGGATGAGACCATGTAAGATGGAAACTTGTACTTGATAATAAAAATATAGAACAGGTAACTTTAATTAAATTATTAATTAAACTATAAAAATTAGGAAGATTCTAACAAATGTGTGAAGAACCTTAAAAATATGACTAAACCCCAGACTAAAATAAAGTTCTCTCAATCGTTGGTTGACCCATTATTATTAGATGACTTCGAAAATAGGACTCTAAATATAACTCTAGAGAAAAACTGAAACCTGTGAAATGAAGCTCCTAAGTTGTCTTGTTTGTCTCGCCCTTGTAGATCATCAAAGAAATGAACATATACCCGGACAGTTAGATAGCTTTCAACCAAGAAGTTGAAAGTTTGATAACTTGTACTGAGGAAGTACAGGCCTCTAGGCCTAATCCTTATAGTTGAAGAAAAAGAAGTTAACGGTTTTGAACCCTGGAATGTATACATGTTTTCTCTTGTAATTTTATTTGATAACGAATTAATGCATGAGGTGGTATTTTCAGTCCAAGAAACGTCGTCTGTGTTTATAAAAACTTTTGATTTACTTATCGTCAAAACCTGTAAAATCGTATGTGGCAGAGTATAATATGTACACGTTTTCGGGATCCCCAGAATCCCTACCCTCATTTTTCACTAAATGTAATTTCATTTTGAATAAATGTGCAAACAAGCGTTCTTGTCAAACATGTGAAAATTAGAAAATATCTCATCTCAGTAACAGAAAATGTATTTGCATTGGTAAATAAATTACTGATTTGATTTGTAGTATAGCTGACAAAATAATAACTCTATCGATCCTACTCCTCTCGCAACTAGCAAAAGAGAGTTTAACAAAGTATGAACATAGTGAAGCTGCATTTACTATCCTGAAGCAAAACAAGGGGCTATCTCAGCTTTTGCTCAATGGAAGCAAGGGAAACTTGACAAAAAAAACTGATCGAGAGGGCGGTCATTGACCCAGACGTTAAAAGTACAATTCAGTTCAATGCAATTCAGCTGACGAAAATTCAGCATGATGCAGAAATAATACAGTCGACTCCGGTTATAGTGAACCGGATATAGTAAACCCTCGGTTATAGTGAACTTAAATCTCTGGTCCCGTTTCACATACATTTCAAATAAGCATAAAAAGGTTTGTTCATAGTGAACCTGAACCTCGGCTATAGTGAACATAGAAAAGTAAGTCCTGAAAATGAATTGGATTTCGTATGTTATTAGTCGAGTAGATGAACCTTCGGAGAGTGGGACGGTGTTCCAACAGTGCAAGAGGTATTGAAAGGTGTCAAGACTGTCTTACGATACTTAGAGACAGAGGACAATGCAGAATCAAGTATGAAGAGAGCACAAACTCAGGAAAAAGATCTAGAGAAATTACTAATGAAAAATGTACGAAGCACACAATTAAAAATAATTAATTTTTTAAGGTCAAATAAAGGTATTGAAATTTTCAGTTAGTGCTGTTAACGTATTTTGCAGTATCTCTATATTAATAAAATTAATGATTGTGGAGAAGTTCTCTTTAATTTTGACATTATCGGCTGTAGTGAACCACTGATATAGCGAACCTAATACGTTACTTCCCAGAAGTTCACTACAACCGAAGTCGACTGTATTTATCTGGTTACATTTGAAATGAATTATCCTCTACGGTCCTACATTTACGAACACGTGTTTGAACATTTCTCTTAATTGTGAAAATTCAATCGAGTTCCGAACGTGGGAGACGGGGTAACGTGTGCGACGAGCTGCTCGCCGCCGCCGTCCTCCCGTCCTGTCAGTCGCAACGCGCGTGTGTTTACGCCGCAATCCGATGTTTTATTTCCAGCGAAGAGCCGCTGAATATTCTATTTAATTCCTTCCGGTTTCGCTTATGCGCCGGCTGCGGATGCTGAAAAATGTTTTCCGTTTTTTATCCCCAGGGCCACCCCGCCCCAACCCTCCCGCTTTTCATCTTAATTTATTCATCCCCGTATATCTCGCCTCTTTCATTCGCTGTCCGCGGAGACGAGGTGACTCGGCCCGGCGAGGGTCGACCCTTCCCGCGCATTATGTGCTATGCAAACGAACGCTTGTGTACCGCCCTCGCTGGGATTCATATTAAAATCAGACCGCGCTGGGATATGGATACCGGGGGGGGGCGGACGGGCGCTGGAGGCGAGGGTAGGGGGCGGCGACAGTCGTGAGAACAGCCAGGTGTTTGGTGGTCAGGGGGGCCAAGGGTTAGGCGAGATTATGGCGGGGGGTGGCGAGTGGGTGAGAGGAATGGGGAGAAGGAAGCGAGAGGGTACAGAGAATGATGTGAGAGTGGTTGGCCAACAAGGCGGGGGAGGACGCTAAGCGGGCAGAGTGAGTGAGTGAGTGAGTGAGTGAGTGAGTGACTGAGTGAGTGAGTGAGTGAGTGAGTGACTGAGTGAGTGAGTGAGTGAGTGAGTGAGTGAGTGAGTGAGTGACTGAGTGACGTGACGTGAGTGAGTGAGTGAGTGAGTGAGTGACGTGACTGTGAGTGAGTGAGTGACGTGAGTGAGTGAGTGACGTGAGTGAGTGAGTGACGTGAGTGAGTGAGTGACGTGAGTGAGTGAGTGACGTGAGTGGTGGTGACGTGGGGTGGTGACGTGAGTGGGTGAGTGACGTGAGTGGGTGAGTGGTGAGTGAGTGACGTGGTGGTGAGTGACTGAGTAGAGAGAGAGAGAGAGCGAAAGAACGAGAGGGGGTGAGAGGATCAAAGTGTCGAGGGGCGGGGGGAACCGGCGGCGATAGAGAACGGGGTGGGGTGGGGTGAGGCAATGGGAGGTGAGAAATAGCGAGAGGGCAGCAACAGGAAACGGTATGAGGGCAAAGGGAAGGCGGTGAGTGAACAAGTGAGAATCGATAGTGATAGGATTTACCCAGTTGTATATCGAACTTGTGGAGTGTAACCTAGGATTTTACCGTTCTATCCATCCGTAAGGCAAAGACGGAGTAAATAAATTTTTGTCACTTAATATCATTAATATTATTAGGCAAGATAAAATATTGTTAGCATACTTAGAAAATTCTATTGAATTTTTCATGGTTTCGCTTATGCGCCGGAGAAGGCGTGTAATGTTTTATTCGATACTATGTAGAAACTGAAGTATACTTACACAGTATCCGGACATGAAAGTTGAACTATTTCAACACCTGCCTGAAAATGTACCAAAAGTATTTCCAGTACCTGTTCTGAGAGAACAACAATTAGAAATCAAAATACGTACGAACCTTCGTTTGTTCTCGTCGTCGTTAATTGCATTTGTATTTCACACGCACAAAAAATCATAAAATTGAGGTCTCGAATAAAATATTGTACATCACAAGCCAAAAGAGATTCCTTCACTCGGCCCATCGACCTCGTCCTGGAACTCTTCTGTCTAATCATGGACGCATCCACATTCTCGCCTATATAAGTAAATTATTACTTATTACTTACTAACACGTTTTTACTTGCTATAACAGTTCCAAAATATTCAAAGTGTGTCTTTAAGAATTGCGATTAAAAATTAATGTTTGTGACGAAGTCATTCAATTAATTGAATAGATAGGAAAATAACGTTGTGTTTCGTCACAGAGGCGTCCACTGTGAGACGTCAAATAGTTACGTCACATTACATATAATTTAATTATTTTTCATATTGTGTTTTCGGGATATGAACAAAGATAAGTTCATCTACATGTGAGAACAGCGAGGATATGAGATCCGCAAGAAGGTCTCGCGTGCTGTCGTGAATGCTTTGAGTTCCTCTTTCGTGTTTTGCGAGTTGGAGCAGCTCGAGTAGCGGAGTTGGCTCACCGCGTCGGCTGCCGCGAAATGCGCGATGGGAATGTTACGAAGCTGATTTGCATGGCGAGCAGAGCCAGCACGCGTCGCTGTCACAGTCGAGGCGAAAGTGGAACCGAAATGGCCCCAGATGCAATGAGGTGTCTTTCAACGTGTGCATTTCACTGGTATTTCAGCTGTTTTGAGTCGGTATAAAGAGTAAAAAGGTGCAAAAACGGTAAACTTTGTTGAGAAATAGAAAGGCCAAATAGAAAAAATGTTAAATTTTCGATATAACAATAATAATAATTCGAAAATAAAGGCCATTTGGCTTGAAACCGAGAAAATTATTCTTATACATTAAACACTGTATCTTCGACCGAGAGCCGTTCTCTTTGAATTCATTATGCTATGCGTTTGAATACTCGACATAAATAATTATCTTTGGAAAATTAAAATTTCATAAGAAATTTTTTGTTATTCTGAGAAGTTTTAGTTTTAATGTAAGTAAAGTAACTGGTTTTGTTCTTTTCTCTTTGCCATCTGACTCACCACTTTTTCTCTTTAAATAATATGTTTGCTTAAATATCTCCGGTGCTTAAAATTTTCGAGACCAAATTACATTGGAAGAAAATATTTCAAATGCTCATATTTCTAATGCTGGCATTAGTATCTAACAGAAGTTCCTGACTCGCAGTGTTCCACCTCGACCTTTTATTTAAATTGAAGAATTTCGACTCCAGAATCGGTGAGCTGGAAACTCATCGGGGGCGATCAGGGAAACGACGCGTTTAAGGCAAAGTCGCTAGGGACCCGCCTCCGCTTCGCCAGACTCACGGTTGAAATGTGAAAGCGACGGAAAGAGTCGTTGATTGATTGATTGATTTTTTCGTGTTTCCGGGCGCGTCAACTGCTTTGGTCATTAGTCCCGTTAGTGTAGTGCATGTTTTTTCTCAGGATATGGCGGTGATCTTCCCCCGCAGGATGGCGAGATCCGGCACTGACATACCGTCGGCTAGTGGGGTTTCCCCCTAACCAGGACTCTCCCACCAGCGGGGCGCCGCCCCAACCAGAACAAACTCTAAGCTCCCGACCGGTCTCCCGGAATATGTGGTAGTGTGGTGCATGTTAGTGTAAGTGTGTGTGTAAGGGGAGAGGATAGGACAAGAAAGAGGAAGGACAGATCGCGCGCGGTCCGTGGCCCGTTTCGTAGGGTACTGCTCCGGCATTCGCCTGGTGTTGATCGGAGAAACCACGGAAAACTACCGATCAGAGCAACCGGCCGCCTGAATTTTCCTCCAGGCAGCGACTGAATTCGACCTAGCTGAAAAGCTAGTGTCGAAAATGCTGCCGCCATCAGGACTCGAACCTAGGACCTCCCGGTCAGAGGGAAAGAGTCGTATTTTAGAGCCCGCATGTACTGCGTTTTATAACAACGCAGCTGTGATGAATAATAAGCACTAGCAAATCCAATGTTTGGCCGATCGTCCGCGAGGGAGAATGCATATACGTCAAAAGAACTTACGCGTCGATAATGAAATTTAATATTTAATTAAGCTGTCAAAATTGGATATGTTGTTTCAACTTTGGAGTCCACACACAATATACAGGATACTCGTGCATCGATTTACTTTCTAAAAGAGGTGGGAGAGATGTCACATGGCTGTTGTTTGCTAGTTCATATTTTTGTAACGTAGAAATTTTCTATACATCGGTTTGGATCTTCTCATCTATAAATAAATTTGTAAAATAATGTAATTTTTACTTTATCGTTACGGAGTAGAGAGAATGTTATGTAATACTGCGAGAAAAAATGAGGACTTTTCGGTTGAAAAACGTATAATAGAGCCCCGGTAACAAAAAAGTGGATAAATCCAGTTGCTAAATTTAGAAAAAACTTCTCTATCACATGATGTCACCATAATTAATGTTTTATGGGTCCTTGATGATATCGAAAAATCGAATGATGGCAAAACGTCTGTCTGTCTATCTGTCTGTCTGTCTGTCTGTCTGTCTGTCTGTCTGTCTGTCTGTCTGTCTGTCTGTCTGTCTGTCTGTCTGTCTGTCTATCCGTATGTGAACAACGCTAGCGGCTAAACCGATTTTCTTCAAAATGGATATTCCCCAATCGATCTCGATTATATCGCGGCCCTTTGAATTTGAAACCAATATTTTAATTTTTCAAAAATTCCAAAAGTTCAAAATATTTTCGGCGTCTTCCTACAACTACAATTATGAAGAAATATTTTTCTTAATGGAACCTGTTCCTGAAAGATAGATTTCGAAATAAGTTCATGTACAATTTTTCGAAATTTGAGTACTTTTTGCGTAATTTTGCATGAAAATACGGGCGAAAAATTACGGGCTGTTTATAAAACAATAATTTATTAGGGAATTAATTCTTGAAGGATAAAGTTTCGATACTACTGAATAGTTTTATTTTAAAATCTGATTCAAATGCAACTCTAATCGCATTCCAGTTCGAGCCGCCGAGGCGAGCACATCGTGGCCGAGGTAGCTCTTATCGCGTTCATATCGCGCTCCGCAGCTTAAGTTCACATCGCAGTGGTCACGTTGCTAGTGCTAGAAGTGGCGAGTGCAGTGAAACGATTACTTACAAAGTGCTAAATACAAAATTTAATAAGTGCGATCAGTACGTGTTCAAAACTATATGCTCTGGTCTCGGCCAGAGCATTATCCAGTGGACAACCCAGTGATTAACGTGCGCAGGCTGGTGTCCTCCACGCTTTCACAGTGTTCATGAATCCAAGTTCAGTCTCAACAGCGGAAGCAATTAAAAATGCTTTAGACACGTTAAACAATCCAAACGGTGGTGAAATTCAAATATTGAAATGGACGAGTGTAATCCATCCGCTCAGCAACAAGCAGATCAGCAAATGCAACAAAACCGACAACTTCAGGCAGAGCAACAATGGAAAATGATGCAAGACCAACAAAAACAGTTTCTACAATACCTTAATGAGCAACGCATAATTATTCCTCAGCTGCAACAACATCAAAATCTTCAACAAGTTCCGCATTCTTCACTATCGCAGCTAAGTAGCCAACCCACTCAAAAAAATGTAAGTAGTGAATCAAATATTATGGAAAAGAGCTCTGCTAAAAGACAAAGAACTTACGATTCTCGCGATATGTATGGCGTGCCAATTGCTAACAGATATGAAATATTAACGGAAGTTGAAACTCCAAATGAACCAGTAAATGTTACCCCAGTAGTGAAAATACCTCCCATACATGTGCTAGGTAAAAACTATAAAATAATATTAGATGATATCAAGTCAGTAGCTAAAAACGACTTTTCCACTAGAACACAACAGAATGGAATCAAGGTTTTCTTCACCGATATAGACGACTTTAGAAACTATAAGAAATTTTGTGAAGTTAAATCAGTGTCATTTTATACATATAGGGACCCTTCGACGAAAATCTTTACAGTTATGCTTAAGGGAGTACCAGAATCTCTTAAAGAAAGTGAAATATATGAAGAATTCAAAAGGCTCAATTACCCAGTAATTAAAGTTTGTAGGTTATATAATAAACAAAGACAACCACTGCAAACCTGTGCTATGGACTTATCAGAGACTGAAGAAGCTAAATCTATCTACAATATAAACAAATTCATGAACTGTATCATTCAAATTCAACCTAGGATTAAACGTAATTCACCTGTGCAATGTAAAATTGCCAGTCATTCGGACATTCCCAGCCTAATCGTCACGTAACTTCCAGGTGTGTTCGTTGTGATGGTGAGCATCACTATTCTAAATGTACCGTTCCCAAAACTCCAAACCGATTTGTGCTAACTGTGGCGAGGGCACACAGCAAATTATCGAGGCTGCCGTGTGTACCAAGAAGTTCGCAGGTCACGGCAGAAAACACCTATCCTTTTAAATAATGAAAACTTTCCCGGTCTCCCACAACGCAAACTAACAGCTTGGCTTTCAGAGAAAAATCTCGGTAAACCGCACCAGGCAACTGAAACACGTGAGCAACCTCCTATTCTTTTAAATAATGAAAACTTTCCCGGTCTCCCACAACGCAAACTAACAGCTTGGCAAACAGCACGGCCACCTCCAAGCCCACAACCGCAAGTTGACGTAATTCAACTTGTTAATACAATAGTAAACCAAATAATCTCAGCTATAATACCCCAAATCCATAACATAGTTCAGTCGCTGATGCCAATCCTTCAAAATAGCAAATAAAATTCAAGAACTAAAAATATTGAACTGGAACGCAAACGGTATCAAAAGGCAACAGATTATATTTGAACAATTCATGCATCACTACAAAATCCATATTGCGTGTGTTACAGAAACACATTTAGTGCTAAATGAAAAATTTAAAATACCAGGTTACAAAACATATAGAAACGATAGAATCTCAGAAGTGGCTTCAGGAGGTGTAGCCATACTAATTTCGAACAAATTAAAGCATCAAGCGCTTCATAGCCCAAACTCCCCAGAACTCGAAACAACAGCAGTAACAATAAATATAGGCAACAATAATTACGAAATAATTGCAGCATACAAACCACCAAATAAAAATTCCGCTAAAAGCTTATAATGAAATCTTCAAAAACAAAACCAATAGCATATTATTAGCTGGCGATTTAAACAGTAAAAATCAAATATGGGGATGCAATACCACTTCCAACCACGGTACAAAATTATTTACCTACGCAGTATCCAAGGATATTCATATTTTGGCCCCCCAGTGTCCAACACACTATTCTTATAACAGCAATGTTATTCCGGATATACTAGATATAGTATTGACAAAAAATTTCAATTAGCCCTTAAATCAAACAGTATTGCCCGAACTAGACTCGGATCACTCCCCAGTGATTATCAAAATAAACTGCTCCAATTCGCCGTTGGCCCAATTATTACAATGTAATGAAAGATTGGGACGAATTAATTGGAATAAATTTAAGAGCTAATTGACACCAATATAATATACCTAGTCATATTCAAACCAATGATGAATTAGATAAGCAAGTACTGGATATAACACAAACGATACAGAAAACAATTGAACAATCAACAACACAATGTCACGCAAATGTTAAAATACGAAAACCAATACCATTGAAAATAGCAAATCTAATCAAAACTAAACACAACCTTAGGCGATATTGGCAAACAACCAGGAGACCAGACCTGAAGGTAAAATTAAATAAAATTTCCAGAATAATAAAATGCAGACTAGAACAATTTCGTTATTCCGAATATCAGAACATAATAAAGCAAATTCATCCTAACAACAGACCAATGTGGTCTACAATCAAACGAATCACCAAAGAAAAGAAGAAATCTCAATTCTAAAAGCGACTCAGAAATCGCATACTCAGATAAAGACAAAGCCAATTTATTAGCCAAACACTTTCAGGAAACTTTCACTCCAAATCCAATTTACAATAACCAGTACAATAATTACATTTTATTCGAATCAGCGAAACAAGTTGCAACTGGCCCGGCAAAAATCAAGTTTATATCACCTTCCGAAGTCAGAAAAAAAATCAATCAATTAAAATATAGAAAGTCAACAGCTTATGATAATATTAGTAATAAAGCCCTCAAAGCACTAACCAAGAAGGCACTCGGCTATAACTGCCATTTTCAATTCGGCACTAAGACTAGGCACTTTCCTAAAATTGAAAACTGCTATTATCCTCCCGTTCAAGAAACCAGGAAAAGATCCTCAAAATCCATCCAATTATAGACCGATAAGTTTACTTCCAACTCTTGGCAAAGTATTCGAGAAACTAATATATACGCGGTTAAATAAATATGTATCAGAAATAAAGGCTATACCTAATACTCAATTTGGATTTCGAAACAGACACTCGACAACTCACCAACTCCTGAGACTTTCAGAGTTCATGGCTAATGCATTTCATCAACACAAACACACATTAGCAATATTTCTTGACATTGAAAAGGCATTTGACAAAATGTGGCACCCCGGACTACTATTTAAACTACAACGTCTAGGTACACCAAACTACCTCTATAAAATTATTGACAGCTTTCTAGTAGATCGTCATTTCCTCGTAAGAATCAATTCTACGTATTCTTGTCAATGCCAAACTAGTGCCGGTGTCCCTCAAGGATCATGCCTATCACCCTTACTTTTCAGCATATTCTTATCGGATATCCCAAAGCCAGCTGATTCAGAAATTGCTCTATTCGCAGATGATACCGCCTTATTCACAGCCCACGAGGATATACTTAGCGCTTATGACAACCTTCAGAATGACTTAACAACTTACATCACCTGGTCGGAACAGTGGAGAATCAAAATAAACTCGCATAAATCCCAAGCAAAAGTCTTCACACTTCAAAAACCACCGACTCCGCCTCCCCTTAAAATTCAAAATTCAATAATAAAATGGCTCCCCAAATAAACTTCAGTTAAATATTTAGGACTAATGCTCGATTCGAAATTAACATGGAAAGATCACATCAAAACAATTTCAAATAAAACTTACGCAAAAATTGCTAAACTTTATCCCCTATAAACTGCTCTAAGTATTGAATGTGGAACCTCAATTTATAAATCAATAATACGACCAACAATCACGTATGCTTGTCCAATTTGGTGTAACGCAGCAAAAACCCACATTGAAAAACTGCAAATTATTCAAAATAAATGCTTAAGAAAAATTACTAAGGCTCCCTGGTTTATTAGTAACAAGCAACTTCACAGAGTACTACGAATAGAGCCAATACAAGAATTCATACTAAAAACCTCTCAAAAGTTTTTCGAGATTCTTTCAGGATCCCCAGCCACGCCCATCTTCAAACTTGGCAAAAACTACCCTAAACCAAACAGAATATGCTCACGATTTCCCAAGGATAAATTCAGACCTCCATAAATATTCAACGGCATTAGTTCCCAACATCCATTAATGTAACACATTAAATCACGAATATTTCATTTAAAGACGATACGAGTATAAATTGCCCATCAGAATAGTCTATTTTTAAAAAGTATGCACTGAAAATAGCCTGTAACAATCAGGACAATTAGCGTGAGAAAGAATGACAATAATTATATTGTAAAATGTTAACATCCCTGAAAGGCAGAAATGCCGAACAGGTGGAAATAAATTTAAAAAAAAAACTCTAATCGCGCTTTTAGTATCTCGTACACGTACAACTTACAATAGAGAACATTTTGTGTTGCAAACGATGCAATCGGAAAAACTCATTTGCAATCCATGATACCAATAAAGTGATATTCAGTCGATCTGAGTCCTGTTACGGCTCCTCGAATTTGAAAAGGATCATTTAATTTTTGGGGGTTAGCCACAGCCACCAGCGAATGTGGCGTGAGTGATTTGGTGTAAAAACAAAAGCAAAAAAAGAAGATCTCATTTCACAATAAAGTTTTGTATATGACACAGCGTTCAATTGTTATTTTTCCTCTCGGAAGAAATGAAGAGAAAATGGCCCACTCAACTTCAGAAAAGTTACGTTTTTCTGTCATGAATAAACCTCTACTCACTTTTCTTGTTATATAAATATCTATGAATAATTAAACTAAATTTAATTAAGTTATTTTAATAATAATAATAATAATAATAATAATAATAATAAAGATAATTAAAATAGGGGAGAGCGAAGAATTCGATTCGCTGTTCGATTTGTTTGCCGATCCCTCGCTGCACGTAATGTTTCATTTAGCCAGCGGGCAGCGACTGAAACGTGGCGGGAATGATGGGGCGTATTATGGAAAGGAGGCTTCGGCAGCCGCGTGAAAGGCGAGTCGCAAAGACGGAGCGAGAACCACGTCCAACGCCAGCCGTCTTGCAGGACTAAGGAGAGAACGCGCCTGCAGGCTGAATCGGACCACGTGTGCACACGTGTGCGGAGGGTCGATGAGAGAGTGCGCTCTGAGCGCGGAGGAAGGCAGCCGGCAGCGCTGCAGGTGACCCGGGCGGGCGCAGCGTCGGGGGAGGGAGGGCGAAAGGGAGGCGGTGAGAGGGGTTTGTCATCTGCTGGAGGAGATCGTAGGAGCGAGGCGGGGAGATGGATGGAAGAAGAGGGGACGGTTTGGACAAGAGCGTGCACTAGATGAGGGCATGTGGTGGATGGGATGAGGCGTGGTGGTGAGGGGCGTGAAGGGGAGAAGCGGCGGGAGGGGGCTTTGGGGGAGGGGCGTGGAGGGAGTGGGAAGGAGAGTATTTTGGGGGACGGGCGTGGAGGGAAGGGGGTTAGTGAGGAGGGGCGGGGGGGGGCGTCGGGGGGGTGGAGGAGGGGCGCGAGCGGGTTAGGTGGGGCGCGAAAGAGTGAAACGGGGGGGGGGCAGGGTCGGATCTCGACCGCTGAGGATGGGCATGGGGGCGGGGGCGGGGGCGGGGGCGGGGCGGAGTCTGGGAAAGCTCTCGGCCAGCAGGGATTGTGGTGCGTTCGACACCTGCTGCCCCGGCCGTGGTCGCCAAACTAAGCCACTGCCCTGCTCTCCCTTGTCGCCGTCCCTGCCGCCTGCCTCAGCGCCTCAAAACAGCTCTCCCCCGCCCTCAGCGCACAAAGAGAAGGGCGTGGCAGGAACCTCCCAAGAGCACGACCACTAAGCATTTACCACACGATGCGTCGGGAGCCCTGAGGTGAAATATTAAATACTCTGTTCAAAATTCCACACCCAAGTATAAGTATTTGAACATTTATTTTATGTGGTTTACTATGCTTTTTGTTGTTTCTTATGATCTTGATAACACTCCGTTGAATGGTTTCTCAACTACTCGAAAACTGAAACATTTTGTCTGTTAATATTCGTCATGATTATGAGGTGAGCTTTAACTAGAGTTCAGATTCTTATGTATTTACTTATTTACTTTCACGTATACGCACGTATATTGTTGTTTATTGTCAATTCACAAAATTAAGAACCGCCAGGCGAATACCGAAGCAGTGATATGGACCAGGCATGGCAAGTGGCTTAGAGTAGTGAAGTGAAGTGCCAAACAATAGGGAAAGACCACTCATAATTGATGCAACAGTTCTGTTACTGTGGTTCGTATGTGTTTTTAATTTTTGCTTGCCAATCATTATTTGTTATATGTATATTTATTATATTGCATACTAATGTTATATTATTATTATTTTAATAATAATAATAATAATAATAATAATAATAATAATAATTATTATTATTATTATTAAATTTTGCCCCAGTTTTTGGTAACTATTTGCAGAATAAATCTATCTACGTATGAAAATTCCGTTTTCCACCAACCCTGGTCCTAGGCCTTCGTTTCCGCCTCTGAATTTGTCCCGTCGCCGCAACCGCCATCATCGCCTCCTCCGCGGCTCCCCTTTGTTCCGCCCCTCACCGTCCCCGCTTTAATTCTCCCACACCATTGCCCCTTCACGGCCCGTTGTCCCCCACGCCGCAGTCGCCACTAGTCACTGACGCCTCGGTCGTGACGGTTGACCGCCATTGCTTCGAACTCGACGGTCATCGCCGCCTCTGCGACCCCCGCCAGCCACAGCGTTGCCTCCACCACCACCTCTCCCATTCCCTCTGTCCTTCTTCCTTCCATTTCCTCTCCCTGCCACTCCTCCTTCTCATTCCCTGTTAATGGAGAGAGAGAGCGAGAGAGAGAGAGCGAGAGAGAGAGAGCGAGAGAGAGAGCGAGAGAGAGAGAGAGAGAGAGAGAGAGAGAATGGGAGGGAGAGGTCCCTCCCATTCTCTCTTCCGCCCATTTCGTGAATCCCCTTTTCTTTCATTCACTCTCACATTCTCTCTTCGCTCTCTTATCTTTCTTTGTTTTCTCACTCACCGTCACTACCTCCGTTAGCCCAGCCTTTTACCTCCGTCGCCCCCCTTCGTCACCGCTTCCTCCATCCCCCTTCCTCAACTCGCCGCCTCCACCCTTTTCGGTCCCTGGCCGCCGTCCCCTCCTTCCCGCTTCCGCGTCCCCGCCTCCCTAAGCGGATTTCCTGCCACGTCCTTTTCGCGCGCGCCCGCCCTGGCCGCGCCCCGCCCCGCCCCGCTCCGCCCCGCCCCGCCCCGCCGCGTCCCGCCTTCGCCCCGCCCCGCCCCGCCCCTCCCGCCCCTCCCGCCCCGCCCCGTGCCGCACCGCGCCGCGCCGCCCGCCCGCCCGCTCCGCCCCGCCCTCCCGCCCCGCCCTAGCCGCGCCGCCGCCCCGCCCCGCCCGCCCCGCCCCCCCCGCCCCGCCCCGCCCGCCCGCCCCGCCCGCCGCCGCCGGCGACCATTGTCCCCAGCGCCCGCGTGAGCGGCGCTCTGCCTCCGAGCGGGCGCGCCGCGGGGTCATTGCCATTGGCCGTCGTGCGCGTCGCGACGCCGCCGCCGCCGGCGACCATTGTCCCCAGGCGGAAGCGCCGAGATCTGCGACACCGGACGTCCGCCTGGACACGGCATGGCGTGCGGCTGCGCTCTCGTTCTGGCGCCGACTCGCCGTAAGGACCATACGATGCGGCGGCGATGGTGTACGGTTAGCGTATTGGACTGCTATACCCAAGTTTGCGGGTTCCAACCCGATCGAAGCCGTGGATTTTTAAGGGCGAAAAAATCCTTCGTACGCCTTCCTTCGGAGGGGAAGTAAAGCCGGCTGCTCCAAGTTAGTACATTTACTGCATGTAAAAGATCCTCAAGCCTAAATGAAGCCTCTGAGCTAAATTCAAATCGCCTGTTTCGTCGCCCAAGTAATACCGTTTTTCTCTCATGATAGGTGAAAGGAGTGTAACGAAATTTGCGTGGTCAGACGGAAGAGCAGGCCTCATGGCCTGAGTCTCGCCACGTAAAATAAGGCAAATTCAATTCAATAAGGTGTCGGGGCGGAGGATGTGAGCAGGAAGCCATTCGTGGGGGGTGGGGTCTGATGCCGAGGATCGTACCCCTGTTGGCTTTGATGCTATCTACTGGAAACAATTCATTAGAAATTCCGTGGCAGCAGCACCATTAGTTTGTTGCTGCCAAGGAAAAAATCATATCTTGTTGCGTTCTTTTACGATTTTCAAATTTAGAAAAGAAGAAAACTGGAAAAGAAAACGTCCAGAGAAGCATTCTTAGTATGTATCCAGATTGCACGTGAGCGATGATGGATTTTGGCTCACACGCGATTTTCCTCCCTCCACCCCCGTTCTGGAGAAACCTATCAGTTCGCGTCACGATGATGCCGTTGTAATCCACATACTTCTGGATGTCGTTAAAATTTTGAGGTAGGGGAGAAGAGTTGAAAACGAGATGGGTTGACTCTGGGTGAGTGGAATATATGGAGGTCCTATTTCATTCTAGAGAGTTTTAGATAGGTTCAACACCATATACGTTTCGACTTTGTAAAGATATTTGTTAGTTTTGACTGAAGAGATGTAAAGTTGACTAAACCTAGCGGAGAGACTGAGACTCTCAAAGCAAAAGAATGACGCTCCATTCGGTGAAAAGTATGCATGATCATCAATGCCATAATCTTATGTATGAGTATTATTCTCCACCACGAGTGCCTGTGAAGACGTTGGGGTTGCCGTCGCGGATATGACACCGATAAGCACATTGCGACACGCTGATTTCGAAAAAAAACAACAAAACAAAACAACAATAAAGACAGTTGTATGCATTGCGACATACCGCGTGAACTCGGCAACGGAGAGTTAGAGAAACTGCAATAATCTTCCTGTAGTACGATGTATACCATGTGAAAAAATGCAGAGAGAAATTAAAAACGCAACTGGTTTCGTTTCAAGTGTCTAGGAAACTCTTGTTTATTCTTATGAACAAAGTCAGCGGGACACCGCTCCAGGCGGCATACGCTCCCGACTGGTATCTCGCCATGTGTGGTAGTATAGTTCATGTAAGTGTGTGTGAGTAAGAGATGAGGATAGAACAAGGAAGAGGAAGGAAAGCTGGCGCGCGGTCCGTGGCCCGTTTCTTAGGATACTGCTTCGGTATTCGCCTCGTGTTCATCGGAAGAATCACGGAAAACTAGACAGCTGATTCTCTTCTAGACAGCTGAATTCGACCTAGCTATCTAGCTAGTCTCGACAATCTCGCCAACGTCTATTCTGAAACCCTGGGACCTCCCTATCGGTGGCACTGCAGTGAAATCAATTAATTGCCCTGAGCCACCTCAGCCGGACGAAATGCTCCCCAGAACAAAGAAGAAACGAAGAGAATGGAGAAAAGGATGTTTGAAGGCCGTGAAATAACAAAGCCTTAGATATTTCACCGTCATATCTACTGTTAAAAGTGTATTTGCAGTCACAGTCACAGGTATCAAAGCAGTTGTCCCTTGTCCTCATGGTACCACATTAGGGCTTGCTCTGCAATGTACGGTCGCACATACACGCCCCAATGTTTTGACGGGAAGGGCTACCACAATCGCAAACACTGTCCGACCTCATCGTTTGCATCTTTCGGTGGATTGGACGCACGTAAACCTTGACGTAGCCGGCCTGGCTAGCCGAAGTCGCTAAAGCTGAAGGCCCGAATTCTCGGCTCGAAGGGCCGCGGATTTGAATCCCGCATGGATGTTTGTATGGGCTCATGTCGTTCTTAGGGGTTTCCTTTATAATTACCTCAAAGTAAAAAAAAGCACTGTATCCGTTATATGATCAAACAGTTAAAAAGGAACGTTAAATAAATAAAAAAAACCTTGACGAACCTCTACTTCCAATTTAGCATCATGCGAAGGAAGCGTGTAGCTGAGCATCGAAAAATCAAGACCTTATTTATGTAGGCAACATCACCAATGTCCCGGGGCGGTACGGCGCCTGTTCTGTCCCCAGTACAGCCTGGTGACAGATCCAGCGAGTACAGTAATCTTGTTTTAAGCGTTGTTATAAATCTGTTGTTGCCAATAAAATCAACCATCTTTTGTGTCTGGGTGTAATTATATGCATATATTTTTACGTTTTCTGTAGTCTCGTTGCTTTACGCCTCATCTATGTGTCTTATGTTTCTTTTTGTGGTCGACTCGGCAACGTGTACTTTTGGACCTCGTTAAGAACTTTATTTTATTCATAAGGTTAAAGTCAGCTTTAGAAGGTTAATTTGTTGTCCTACTTTATCGTGGGTGATGACAACATTTTTAACTAGTCTTTGTGGTTCCTCAGGACAGTGATAGAGAAAACTAATGACGAAACTTACTCGTTCATAAAAGAAGCAACTTTTCCTGGCTTTTTAAAGAATGGGCAGCGTTTGTTTGTGGAAATTTGTATTTTTTCTGTATTAGATTTAAAACTTCAATCTGATAACCTAGCGATCCTACAGAATTATGAATTTTGTAATGAAATAACAGGTTAAAAAAATTCCTAGTGTATTATGACTGTCGTACATCTTTACATTCTTCTAAATTTTAACATTATTTTTTAAAAAAAATATGAAGTAAATCCTCGTTAGCACGAATTCGTTTAACACGAATTTAGCCGTTACACGAAACAAACTTCGGTTCCAGCAAGGGATTACGGTAATACAGACATTTATAATGCTCGGATAACACGAATTTTTATAAAACGAACTCTCATAATTTCGATGCCTAGGAATTCGTGTTAATTGTTCGGTTTATTGTCATCTGTTTTTCAAATAAACGAAACATGTTTGTACTATTGCTGAAAAGGATAACATTTTTTTAACAGCTGTTTTAGGAATGTTATTATAGACATAAGTTCTCATATGATTCACATCTAAACGCCACCTTTCTAACCAATTCTACGAAGTGAATATCACAAATCGCTGGTTGTAGCGGTGCGCACTGTTAGAAAGTTTCTCACAAGCGAGTAATCGATTTGCTTTTAAAAATTGTCTGAACTGTGCGTTCGGGAATGTGGTTGTTTTTGAAATATGTTAGTGCAAGACGTGAAATGAAAAGCAACGAGCATTCGGGACATGGTGAGATTTGCATGTGCCGATTTTCAAAGAGCGTTCGTGATTTCCTCCTATAGGTTCGAGGCATCTACGTGAGGAGTACTCACCAGTTAGATATGGACCGCCCGCGAAACCCTTTTTCCCCATTACGTCCATTGCCCTCGAACATGGAGTTTATTACTCCTTTTCAAAAAGCCCATCCCCTATTGTCTAGAGCAGAGCTGCTCAAGGCAATAGCTCGATTGACGTGCTAATAGTGTAGGCCCGCTGCTTATTGGTGCAGCCCCACTTGAGGGGAGGGGATGTACACGGATGCTTACCGGGAGCGGTAGCTCAGTGCATCAACTGATGTCACTGCAGCGCCTCTGACCGGGAGGTCCTAGACTCGACTTCTGACGGCGGCAGGATTTTCGACGCTAGCTTTCCAGCTAGGTCGAATTAAGTCGCTGTCTAGAGGAGAATTCTAGCGGCCAGCTGCTCTGATCGGTAGTTTTCCGTGGTTTCTCCGATCAACACCAGGAACCGTACCCTACCAAACGGGCCACGGACCGCGCGCGATCTTTCCTTCCTCTTCCTTGTCCTATCCTCTCCCCTTGCACACACACTTTCACTAACATGCACTACACTACCACATATTCCGGGAGACCGGTCGGGAGCTTAGAGCTTGTCCCGGCTGGGGCGGTGTCCCGCTGGTGGGAGAGTCCTGGTTCGGGGGAAACCTCACTAGCTGACGGTAGGTCGGCGCCGGATCTCGCGATCCAGCAGGGGGAAATCACTGCCATCTCCCGAGAAAAAAGCAAGCACTACACGAACGGGACTAATGACCAAAGCAGTTGACGCGCCTGGAAACACGAAAAAATCAAGTCAATCAATCACTCGGATGCGATCGGCTCTAGTCCGGTGAAAGGCGAGTGGCACGACAGCAACAACGGTTCAATCGGAATTCTTTTTGTCCAGCCCTGTTTCAGAACAGGGATTGCCAATCTGCAGCTGATTGCATTTTTGCACCTCGTAATTCTTTATTCCCTACTCGCGTGATTGAACGCATCTTCGTATTTTCAACATGAAACTGCGCTCCGTTCTTGAATTATTTTCGGCACATGCGCCACAAGTTGGCCATGGGGTGGCCCTGCTCCACATCGATTCCAGGCGATGTGAGCGTGCGTGCGTCAATGGCGTGCGAGTGCGCACCGGCGCAACGGAAGTGCGTGCTGCGTGAGCGGGCCGTGCGTGCGTGCTCAGCCGGGCCGGTGCGTGATGTATCAATTCATGTTAGCAGTTCCGGGGAATATTTCGCTCGTGGGCTGCAATAGTGGCACAACTCAAATAATACGAATTTTGAGTGAATGCACTATCTACAATTGCAGATTGGTCTTCCAGCAGCACATCTTACAGTACAGCATTCCATCAATGAATGAGAGAAGTGTGAATGCAAGAATGATACATTTCAATACAAGGTGAAACTTCAAACGCATTTATCTCATCACCTTATTTTTTGAGTTCTGCCACTTTTGCAGCCCACGAACGGTATAATATATTCATACGATATAACATTATCATTATATTATAATGATGATTTGGATACTAAATTTCATCGGAATAGGAAAACTGTCATGTAATAAATCTACATTGATTTAGTTGTTATATGTGAACACCCTTTCCTCAACAACTACAAAACGCAGTACGATTAGGAGGCATATGAAACGTCATCTGTCTGCTGGTTTGATTCGCTCACATCTCGTTTAAATACGTTGTTTCATTAAAAACAAAGAACTTTATTTTAAATCGTTTAAAAAAGCAATCAAGAAGGTAAATGAAGGGATAAATGAAACATTTTGCTTATAAACTGGCGAAAATATTGGTTAAAATTTCGTAGCCATAGTACTATTAAGATGTATGCTGTTGATTATTTCATTTTTTGATGTGAAATTTACAAAGAAAAAAATCTTTAAAATTCTATGTCGTAAAATAACCCTAGAGGAGGAGGAACCTCTAGCCAGACAGAAATATTGGATGATGAAGTAGACATGAAAATGTATAGCGCCCGCGAAATTATGGAATTAACGATGCATTTATTATTCGTTCAATCAAACTGCTAATTTGGTGGTAAAACTGTCATTAAAACCGAATGTCCACGTGTAACGAAGGCAAATGAAAACATCGAGCTCCATGTAGCTGGGACGTCCAGCGACCGACGTTGTTTCAGTTGCCTGTCGCTCTCAACTATTCAACGCGAAAATCAATCAGCGGCGCTGCGTTGTTCACGCGGTCCCTGCCCCATCCCTTTCCCACAACTCCCGCCCCCCTCCGGGTGTCTCCTCTCCCCACCCTGCCACCCCCCTCCCCTTCGTCCTCACAAATATTTGCGCGTGGACGCTGGCAGGCGGCGCGTTGTGGCGACAGGGGGAGGTTGTCACCAAGGGGACAGCCTTGCAACGACAAGGGACGCTGAAGGATTACTCAATCCACACTTACATACACCAGTTTGGTTTGTTGTAAATATACACTTGAACTGGTTACACACGTTCTTACGTACATGTATGTCACACGTTTGCATATCACGTCTTTAACATTTACTTCTGCTTCCTTCTCTATTTAGTTAATATTTATCTAATTTTTCATGAGGCAACGGAGTCCTTATACTCAGATTTAAATATAAAAATACTTCAAGGATACGAGCTGAAAGGAGAGTAGGACATTTTCAACCAATTGGGAGCTAGAATACCGACACGTTAAGTCCTAACGAAGCTCCCGATTGGATGACAGTTTTCCCCTTTCCGTTCAAATCGTGTCCTTGAACTCGTTTAAATCGGAGTATAGGGGCATCGTTGCCTAATGAAAAAGTAGATAAATATATACCTAAATAGAAAGGAAAGCTGAAGTTTAAGAAGGGATATGCAAAGGTGTGACAGAAATGTACGTAAGAACGTATGTAACCAGTTCACGTATATATTTACAAAACAGGAGAAAACAATAAAATGGCTCCTGAGGAATGGTGGGCTTCCTCACGAGCTCGTTTCTATTTGAGAGGCCCTTCGCTCAGATGTGTGTAGGGAACCGATAGGAAGTTGAGGTCGTGGAGAAGTGAGCGGGACCTAACTTGCTCCGCCAACCTGACAATGGCATGGAGCGGGGCGAGCCTTCCAAATAACACGTCTCCCGTCAATAACTGCTGCTGCTGCAGAGAGGAGAGTCGCAGACCGGTGCGGTCCGTTAAGGCAGCCCGCCTGGCCCGCCTCCGCCTCCGCCCCCGCCCCGCCTCCGTCCCCGCCTCCGTCCCCGCCTCCGCCCCGCCTCCGCCCCGCCTCATCCCCGCCTCGTCCCCGCCTCCGTCACCGCCTCCGTTCCCGCCTCTACCCTTGCCCTTGCCACTCCCGCCCCGCCCCCTTCGCCTGCGCCCCTACCTCTGCACTCAACCCCACGGTTGCCCCTCCTTCCGCACCCCTACTCCACACACTATCCCGCTCGCTATATCAGTTCCCTTTTGGTTCGCCCCGCCATCACCATACTATATGCCACCCCACCCTGCACATCTCCTCGTAGCCCATCTCCGCCATGCCCACAAGTCTCCTCGTCAAGAACCAAAATCCTTAACCCTTACCACTCACCACTGTGCCAAACCCCTCCCTCCCTCCGCTTTTCCCTTCACCGCTCTGTCTTTTCCTGTCCCTCCCCGCCCTTTTCGCCCTGTCTTTCTCAACTCCATCTTGTTCCGTCTCTCTGTGCCCGGCAGCCTACCGCTTGCCCCCGCTCCACCCAGCCTTGCCCCGCCCACCCTCACTGCGCTTACCCGCCCTATCCTGCCTCTCACTGCTGTGTCCAATCCCTCCCTCCCTGACCATCTCATCGCCTCATCTCTCTCTCTCTCTCTCTCTCTCTCTCTCTCTCTCTCGGCTGCGATTGGATTGCGGCGTGGGCGCGTGATCGTTGGCGACACGCGTGAGAGAATGGGCTCAATTCCTGGAACCCTCCTACCTCCTCTTCCTCCCCTCCCTCCCCTTCCCGGCTGCCTCGTCACCTCTGCCTCCACCCACGCCCATTCACCGCTTCTGGCGCGACATTCTTCGGCTGTCTCAACTCCGTGCAACGGACGGCAGAGTTATGAAATTATCGATTAATCGATGGTGAGGTGTATGGTTGAAACAGGCTGCGGATCAATATATTGGTTACAGTATGTTGATACCTCTGTGTAAGGGTTTTTATTCAAAGGTGCTAAAGGAGTGAAAATTTTGAAATTTTATAACCCATAAAACCAAGTTTCTAGGCGTTAAAATATACCAGTAAGCAGAATTCCTTCCGATCCAACACAGGTTGTTAAATTTAAATCTTTTGATGATTCGCTTGGCTATGCAAATTAATTATAATGGTAGTGGCTCCTTAACTTTTTCCACGTATTCAAAAACATGTGATTACTTTGCAACATATCTAATCCAGTTTTTGAAGTGAATATATCAATATATTTAAATATAAACAATGGTATTAAAAACACGACTTTCTATTGCCATCTATATTTTAAGCTACTTTTCTCTGCCTCGTCCACGTTTTCCTACTTATGGAATTTCCGCCCCCCAAGCATTCCTCTTTTCGTTCGGTTTGTAAGAACAGCGGTCAGCGGTTTTCGACATTTAAGTTTTTACATGAAAAGTAATCCCACTAATGGTATACGGGACCCATCTGGGTCAAGTGGGGCTTGCGAACTCGCCTCACGCCGTTTATAAACCTGACGCCGAAGCTGCGACCGCTGCCGTCTTGCTTCCAAAGATTTTCCCCTGTGGGGAGAATGCGACTACGACATGTTTACAACCGGGGTGTTCCAGGCTTGAAAGCTCTGCTCGATTGTGTATGGGCACCTTTTAGATGATTGAACGTATATCTACCGGCACAGCAACCTTCACTCTGGCAAGGATGAGTTTCTCGTACATTTTACAATGGTCACAAGCAAGGCTGGATAATTGGGTATGCTTCCGTATGGTCGCCTGTATTTAATACTTTGAGCCCTAGGCGCTTGGTGACCGGTTGGGTCCAGGGTATACATAAGGTATTTTAAGTGATATCAGTAATTATTAGGGAACGGAATTCATTGAAATAAAAAATTCAAAATAGGTACATATATGTACTTATTTATTTTAAAACGTGTAAAAAAATATAGAAAATGTGTAAAATAAAAATTCATTAATGTATTTAATATTGTTCCTAAAGCATTTTCGGAGCGTAAACGTCGCCGAACAAGGATTCGGAGTGGCTGAAAGGAGGTTCTACGTCTACAGAAGTAATTGTACACTAGTCTTCACCACACATAAGAATTGCATTCGAAATATAGAGTGCGTTTATAATATTTATTACAATGTTTACGGGGAGACGATGCTCAAGTGAATAGTGGTACCATTTAGCCAGTGACGGATCCCGGGGGAGAGGGTTAAAAATCCAAAAAAAAAGCAGAAGACAATTTTCTGAAAAAACGAAACGAAAATCGTTGTACGAAATATGATTCCGTACTCAAACGCGCATCTGAATGTTCCGTTTCGACGTATAAATATATTAAAATGTAAAAAAGGTATAGTAATAGGCAAACTATGTAAAAATAAGAAATTAAACCAAAATATGTAAAAAATTGAAAATAAAAATAATTATAATCATTCAGAATTCTTGTAAACTCTAAAAAACATTGAATGCAAGTATCTAGTTCCTATAAAAATATGTACTTGTAATTACATGGAAATCCGTTCCCTAATAATTTTTTGGGGTAAAACAAATGCTTAAACCCTTATTATTCTTCGAAACGTTGGTTTTTTGTTAATTGAAAACAAATGGAAAATAAGTAAAAGTGCAAATTGTTATATTTTATTGACCTACTTGGATATATACAAAAATAGCATAAAAATCTGTTCAACAATGCATATTTTTCAGTATTAGAATTTTCACGTATTTCACCCAGAAACCTTTTTCGGAAAAGGTATCCAAATGATATCCCTTATATCCAAATGATTGTCCAAAAAGTCATACATTTGTGGCACGCTCAACGGTTTAAAGTCAAAACAACACACGCCCCACAGTACAGAACTCCGTCCACCAAACATTACAAAAAGCAAGTGACATTACCGTCTCACAATTCGCAAATTAGTGCGAATTTGGCCATCAGATGGCAGCGCAACACAACCACATCGTCGAGGACATCTCGGTGTCCAAAACCGACGTATACTCGGGCACGAGCGCGGAAAGACGAGGACTCGTGCGCTCGAGAGATGCTCGGGTTGGGTCTCTCGAGCTTGGCAAAGCGCGAGTGTAGGACGGGCTTGGGCTTCATGTGTTAAAGCGGAGCGTCAGGTGTGCGAACGCGATTGAGTTGGCGGCATGTCGCGGGGATGGGCGTCAGTCCCAGACGTATTACGTCGCTTTAGGTCCGTGCGGAAAACAAACCTCGGCGATGACTCGCTCACCGCGCTTAATACAAAATGCGGATAGAGTCTTAATTTGTTTCTATTTGTATTTCAAACGACTTAACGTACAACAACAACAACCGACTATAACATTTCCTCATTTTTTCGTCTCAGTTTCCTTACTACTTCACATATTTATTTATTTCCCATTCTCTATTCGCCTAAATCGTCTTCCTTTATTTTATATATTTTATTGTTACTATTGCATGGTCATACATGGCGTTATTTGGCCCCGCATTGCTTCGTATGTTGCACATATTTCGCCGCTTTTGTATACGCTGAAATACTGTTCTAACACAAAAAAGCAACAACTTTTTTGTTAAGGAGAGCGCGCTTTAATTTCACCTCAACTTCATTTGCTTACCACTAATTGACGAAATTAAAGTTACATAAAAAAGTCTTTTGCTTGCAAACTCTGAATTTTTGTACACCATTATTTCGTAAAATAAAAGGCTATCTCCATCCATGAAGCAGCAATGCATCTACTACCAACCGGGAATTTTACGGCAGGTAGAGACATTCCACACAAAAAATATTTTTTAATGACAAGTAATATCTCAATTGTCGATTTTTTTATTAACAATGTTTCGGAAAAGCGATGATTTGTTAATTATCTTAATTCCTTTTTATTTATTTATTTTATTAAGTCGTGAGACCCCTCTCCTTAATATGTACACACATGTTGCTCCTCTCATGCACATTTGAAATAATTGGTTATTACACTGAGAATAACTGAAAAGCGCCTTGTACACATAATACAAGCGCTGTAAACAAAAATACTATTCCCATTCCTCTGATTGTTTAAGTACAGTATATTCACAATATAAATCCGTACATGTTCACTCTACTATTTCCTAATAAAAATCACACCTGGAGCGGTAGTTCAGTGCATCAACTGATGCCACTGCAGCGCCTCTGACCGGGAGGTCCTACGTTCGAGTGCTGGCGGTGGCAGGATTTTCGGCACTCGCTTTTCAGCTAAGTCGGATTCAGTCGCTGTCTGGAGGAGAATTCTAGCGGCCGGCTGCTCTGATCGGTACTTTTCCGTGGTTTCTCCGATCAACACTAGGCGAATGCCGGAGCAGTACCCTAACAAACGGGCCACGGACCGCGCGCAATCTTTCCTTCCTCTTCCTTGTCCTATCCTCTCTCCCTTACACACACACACACACACACTTACACTAACATGCACTACACTACCACATATTCCGGGAGACCGGTCGGGAGCTTAGAGCTTGTCCCGGCTGGAGCGGTGCCCCGCTGGTGGGAGATTTCTGATTAGGAGGAAAACTCACTAGCCGACGGTAGGTCGACGCCGAATCTCGCCATCCAGCGGGGGAAGATCATCGCCATCTCCCGAGAAAAAACATGCACTCCACTAACGGGACTAATGACCAAAGCAGTTAACGCGCCCGGGAAACACGAAAAAACAATCAATCAATCAATCAAAACCTAATAAAATGAGGTGTGATGCTGTAACGGTGAGTTTAGAATGCGGGGGGAGGGACTCGATAAACGCAGCACGGAAAGGTAGAAACGAGCGAACAAACAAAGCTATTGGCGCTGGTCTAACAGTGCTCGGTGAACTGGGTACATCGAACATGTTAAGGGTCTTTTTTCGTGTAAGCGAATTGTACGCCATTAAAAGCGGGATATGCATGAGGAAATTTGCAGCAGAATTTCGAGCGCTCATAAAGCTGCATGAACTAGCTCTTTATTTGGTGCACAAAATGTATCAATTATTCAAACAATCTTGCAGATTGCCTCGATAGTCAACTCGGGTACCAGACGAACAAAAGTGTTTAGGAAAAGTCACGGTTCCGGTATAAAGGTATGTGGGCCATTAAATAAATCTCTTTGTAAAATGTGTGCCATTATTATTATTATTATTATTATTATTATTATTATTATTATTATTATTATTATTATTATTATTATTGTTGTTGTTATCATTTTATTACTATTTATGAAGTGTAGTGTAGTGTAGTGTAGTGTAGTGCAGTGCAGTGCAGTTAAAAGGATCCTTAAGGAACGGGGGATCGGTAATCAGCTACGGCGTACGTAGGGCGAGTTATTACTCAGCGACCGCTGATACATTAAAGTTAAAATCCGACGCTGCGTTCTCTCAGACCTCGAGGCCGACATGGGAGATGGGCGTCGTTCTGTAACAGTTATACCCTTCTATTTTCACAAGCGTTTGCACGACCCTTTAAATACAGAGCGACTCCCTTTTCTATAACATTGAGCGTCCGCACGCTTTCGTTCGTGTTCCTCGTTACAGCACTTTGGGAAAGGGAGAAAGGGTTTCCAAGACTTGGGATGTGTATCTCCAGGAAGCTGCCTATTGTGCGTGACGCGAAACACAGCGAGGTTAACCTGAGAAAAACGTTAACCCTTCCCTCAGCCCTTGGCAAATGAAAGGTCACATCCAATTTACTCGCGCGTTTATGTACGTAAAGGTGTATAACATCACGAAATTCCCAACAGTTGATTGATTTTTTCGTGTTTCCGGGTGCATCAACTGCTTCGATCATTAGTCCCGTTAGTGTAGTGCATGTTTTTTCTCGGGAGATGGCGGTGTTTTTCCTCGCTGGATGGCGAGATCCGGCGCCGACCTACCGTCGGCTAATGGAGTTTCCCCCTAACCAGGACTCTCCCACCAGCGGGGAACCGCCCCAGCCGGGCCAAGCTCTAAGCTCCCGACCGGTCTCCCGAAATATGTGGTAGTGTACTGCATGTTAGTGTAAATGAGTGTGTAAGGAGAGAGGATAGGACTAGGAAGGGGAAGGACAGATCGCGCGCGCGCGGTCCGTGGCCCGTTTGTTCGGGTACTACTCCGGCATTCGCCTGATGTTGATCGGAGAAACTACGGAAAACTACCGATCAGAGCAGCCGGCCGCTAGAATTTTCCTCCAGACAGCGACTGAATTCGACCTAGCTGAAAAGCTAGTGTCGAAAATCTTGCCGCCGTGGGGAGTGGGAACCTAGGACCTCCCGGTCAGAGGCGCTGCAGTGACATCAGTTGATGCACTGAGCTATCGCTCCCCGGTCCCAACAATGCAGCTAGTTAACGCGCAGGAATTATTCAACTGTTGTAGATACTGAGAAAGAGGAGCGAGAAAGAGAGAGATTTTAAAGGTGGTTAGAAAGAGTCGACTTTACTCATCGTAACATCGAAGAACCTATTTAGGGATATTATTTTGAATATGCACTGGATCATCATTAATTATAATAGCAGAGGCAATCATTAAATTGGTTCGTTCATCGAACGTTGAATTTTCATTCTTGGCCACGTCTCTGTTATGTTCGACTGATTGACTGAATTTTGGACAAACGTCGATTATCATTTTTTGTGAAGACTCTCAAAATTAATGATGAAGAAATTTCATGTCTTCACTGTATCAAGAAACTTCATCTATGTGTATACAAATGCTTATCTCAAAAAAGAGCCTTCAATCCCTATTTCTGTGGTAAAAGTCTAAAAGGATTTCTTCGCTATATATGAAGATCTGGAGAACGAGCTCAAAGCATTCGGATGAAGACCTTAATAAACACTCTTGAAAATTATACTAACTATTTAAAAAAAGTAATGTCTGTCTATTAAAGTCCAAAAACCAATACAATTAAGTAAACAAGATAACAGACGTTAATATATTCCTTAAAATTTGGATGAAGCCCTTATTACTCGTGATAAAGGGATTCAACCTTTCAAAAATCCTTCATCCGCTCTCAAAATCTGAGGCCGTGGACGGTCGGGGGCACCTTGGTTTAGGGAGTTCACCGAAACTGCCTTCGAGGTCCACTTCTGAGGGTCCTCTTTTTGCGTTCAGGTCCTCTTCTGTAGGTCTCCTTCTTGCGTTGAGGTCCTCTTCTGGAATACTTCTTCATCTGACCCCTCTCCTGTCCCGTAAGGGAGGCCCTACTAGTAGCTACGCTACCGCCGGCACAGCTCTCAGGGTCATTGAGGTACTCAAGCCCCACCACCACCGTCAAGGTCATCTCCCACAGCGGGGCACCACCTGAGCTTGCAGCAGGTCTCCCGACTTATGTGGCAGCGTGGTAAATGTAAGTGTGCTTGTAAAGGGAGATAATGAGACTAGAATGAGGAAGAAAAAAGATTGCGCGCGGTCTGTAACCCGTTTTCCAGTGTACTTCTTCAGCGTTCACCTGTTATTGATCAGAGAAACCATGGAAAACTACCATCAGAGCAGACTGCCAGAAGAATGCTCCTCGAGACACCAGCTGAATTCGATCCAACTGCTTAGCTAGTGCCGAAAATCCGCCGCGCCGTCGGAACTCGAATTCTGGGACCTCCGTTCAGAGATATCGACAATGGTGGCTCTGGGCAAAACGCAGCGGGTAGAAAAAACGAAAATTGGCCCCCCGTATTAAAATACCCTCTAGTCGTTTGCGGTATGGGCATCCGCCCCCCGCTCCGCCCCCCGCTCCGCCCCCCGCTCCGCCCCCCGCTCCGCCCCCCGCTCCGCCCCCCGCTCCGCCCCCGCTCCGCCCCCCGCTCCGCCCCCCGCTCCGCCCCGCTCCGCCCCCGCTCCGCCCCTGCTCCGCCCCCGCTCCGCCCTCGCTCCGCCCCCCCCCCGCCCCGCTCCGCCCGCCCCGCCCCGCTCCGCACCGCGCTCCGCCCCGGTCCGCCCCGGTCCGCCCCTGCTCGCCCCTGCTCCGCCCTCCGCTCCGCCCTCCGCGAGTCCGGGTGCGTTTCAAACGCAGCTTCGGCTGACGGGGCCCGGAGACGCGCAACGAGTGCTTGAAATCTACGAGTGTTCCGTGGCGCTCCCGCTCCCCAGGGAATAGAAATGGAACGTTTTGGGAGCGCCCCGACTTTACGAGCTGCATGCCTTTCGGAAATCGAAATTTCATTTAGGAAACGGTGCATAAACTTGCTCTTGCTTCCCGAATAGCAATACACGGAAAGTTAGCTATTTTACTTTGCATTTATCGTTACGTGAACGCTTAGATTTTATCGAGAGAAATTGGAATGGGTGAACGAGAAGAAATATTTTTGGAGTATTAGAGAATAAGGAAATCAGATTCTCTGAGGAAAAATTGAAAGAACATTACATTTTCTTTTCAGTCTGGTTAGTTGAAAATTTACATCTTAGAAACTCTCCGTCTCTTCGCCGCGTAACATTTGTTCTAAATATTATTTTTCGGAATTTATTGACCTCTAAAGCTGTCGGAAATTATTAGTTTTGACTTTCGCATGAACACGGTTTTATATCAGAGTCAGATTTGATGATTCAGCCAGTTTGATGATTTCTTACACCTTCTTCAGGGAAATATCGTGTATCCATATCATCCATACGCGATGTTTCCTTGTTTGAAAAACAATTCACAAAGGCTAGCAATCTAAGAGACTCAGGAATTGTGTAATTGTGTGTGATAGTTGCTTGATATCATTCAAGCAACTGTGTCGGATTCAATTATTTCTCAAATTTAAAACTGTAATTGTAAATGTTAAACTTCGGCTACAGAAGTATGGAGTTTCGCACATTGGTTTCCTAGACCGATGTTACCAAGAACGAACCAACCTCGGATAGTAGAGATTTTCGAAGAGCGTAAAATCCTCAGTGTCACGTCAGACTTGTAGCATGAAAAAGTCGCGGATAATTAATTATCCCACTTTTCCCATCCTAATTATATTCCGTATTCGTTAAACCGGTGAACGGTGAGGAAACTGATAAAAAGTACTGAGACAGTTATTGTGTCCCTGGCAGCTGACACGAGATCGAAAAACAGTTTGTTGCATTGGGCGCCTATGAGCCAAGCAAGAAAATGCGAAACAATACAGGCCGTGTATGGGGAGTGGAATGGGCAAGATTTCCGTGCGCGGGAATTCCTGCAAGATTTTTTGTACGGACGCAAGCGGGACCAAATAATGGGAAAACATTGAATATCTTGAGATGTAGATGTTGTTGTGCTTTCTCGTTGATAAGGTACTACCTTTGGGGAAATTACTAATTTCTTTGATTTTGCTTGTTTAGAGAGGAAGTGTCATTACAAGAAATTCACATATAATAAATGCACGTTACTTTACTGGACATTTCCAGAAGACATTAAAGAAATAAAATCGATACACAAATCTAAGTTGAAAGTAAAATCTTTTCTGTTGCATCACTACAATTAGAGACAATACTGACCATCGAAAAGGAAAATAATACTTATTTTAGCAATGGTATATTATACATTAGTTTATATTTGTATTATGTGATTTTAAAAATACTTAATATTCCTGTAACAAAAAATTACTTTAGCTTGTAAGACAATAAATGTAGCTTCCCTCTGCTAACGTTTCGACGAGTTCTTTTTTTGCTACTTGTGGAAGGAGTAGAGCCGGGGTATGGGTTACGACTTTGTTATAAATACTAACAACTCAAAACTGGTTCTTTTTCGGATCCAAATAAGTTTCGTATAACTCGAGAGAAATTTTCTATTTTCAAGTGTCATTAATCTCGATTTTTAGTATTTTCATTCACTATTAACTCGAGAGAAAAAATATCTATTTTCAAGGGTCATTAATCTCGTTTTGTTGGTATTTTTATTCATTATTCAACTATTTATGGTTTAAAAATGGGGGAGAGATACCAGAGCTCAAGGAAACGTGCGCATATTGTACTTCGCCCCATACGTAACATACGTTTTTGGAGTTTATTGACAAAATTATTAAAACCAAATGTAGTGGAAAATCACCTACATTATTTCTCGGCTCATTTCAGAATCACTGGTCTATGAACTGTAATTTTATCACATTTTATTCAGTTTTAAGATATGATATACAATCTAATTCTCAAGAGGGCGTGGAATTTCTACCACTACACGTCACAACATTCAAGGAACAGTACCTGTAATATGGAAATAACCTGATTTACTTTTATCATTAATATATATTATATATTATATATTATATATTATATATTATATATTATATATTATATATTATATATTATATATTATATATTATATATTATATATTATATATTATATATTATATATTATATATTATATATTGTATAATATTATCAATTTGAATTAAAAATTCACACATCAATCACCTCTCAATAAAAATAATGTTCTGATTGGTCTTCCACAAAATTCCATAGACTCTAGAACGAAGCTCAAAACGAAGTAGTTTCACAAAAGAGACAAAATATACATGATAAAAATATTCTGCTATTATGAATCTATATTTATTTTTATTTAACAGTGAGCTGATTATACAACGCTCAGCCATGTGGCTTTTCAGTTGTTTGTAGCGAGCATTTTCAGACGAAAATATGCGAAGGGGGTGGCTACGGCCACCTCCCATTAAACATAGATTGTTGTAGTGCGAATGATAAAGCGGATGAATACATATTGTTGACTATTGATGGGAGGACTATTTATTTTATTATCTTATGTCGGCCAGTTTCCGGAGGAAGATGTGGAAGGGGAGTCGGTTGCGGAGACGAGTTTCTATGGGATATTCTTTACCTATGTTGTAGTGGGAAGCACCGGTAACTGAGGGTAGATTTTGGAAGAATGATGCTGAAAGTTTAATAATGTAAGTTAGGACGGGCTCTATGGTTAGGTCTTTGTGAAGGTTAGTGTTGCTTATAAACCAGGGTGCATTAACTGCAGTTCTGAGGAACCTATTTTGGAATATTTGGATTTTATTTATAGTTGTAGGGGCGGCATTGCACCAGACTGGACAAGCGTACGTGATTAATGGACGTAAAATGGCTTTGTATATAAGGAGAGCAGAATGGAGCTTTAATGAGGAGTGTCGGTTGATTACTGGTTTGAGAATACCTAGGCGTCTATTAGCTTCGTTTACCTTGGAGGTGATGTGGTCTTTCCAAGTCAATCTGGTGTCCATTAGGACACCTAGGTAACGGACTGGGGCGGTTGAGGAGCACCATGGTATTAATGCCGAGTCAAATTTTAGTGGGGTGGGAAGGCTGGAAATCGTAGCGTGAAAACTTTGGATGAGGATTTGTTTGGATTTATCTTGATTTTCCAGTTTCTGCACCATGTTTCAATAGTTGTGAGTGTGTCTGAATTAAGTTCCTTGTGGTATTGAGATATTGGTCAGAAGCAAAAATGACAGTATCGTCTGCAAAAGGGCAGTGTGTACATTAGGGTGCGTTGGAATGTCAGAAATGAATATATTAAAGAGGACTGGTGACAACGGGAACCTGTGGAACTCCTGCTGAACTGTTTCTTGGTGAAGAAAGGTTGAGCCCACTTGTACAATAAATGTGCGATCATTAATGAAATTGAATATGGTGTTGATTAAATATTTTGGTATACCTAGTTTCCTTAGTTTATATATGATTCCTTCGTACCAGACCCTGTCAGATGCTTGAGCGACATCGAGGAATACTGCTAATAAATGATGGCCAGATTGAAATGCTTCGTGAATATTTTCAGTTAAACGCAGTAGTTGGTGGCTTGTGGAATGACTTGGGAGAAGCCAAACTGAAAGGGAGGAATAATGTTGTTATGATGTATAACTTTACGTAGTCTCTTTAGTAGTAATTTTCTAAAATTTTTGACAAAATGGGAATGAGACTGATGGGCCTGTAACTAGTAGGGTTGGCATGGTTTTGTTGGGTTTTGGTACAGAGATTATTACTGAATGTTTCCAGGAACTGGGAAATATCCTGTCCTTAGCACCGAGTTATATATGTTGGTTAGAAATGCTAAGGCACTTCTTGGACATTTTCAAAACAATGGGCAAAGTAATCAGCGATTGATGCGATCATGACCTGGTGATTTCCTTGCCGGTAAGTTTTTAATGGTATGATATACTTCTTGGGGAGTTATAAAAGGAATCGGTCTTGGTGTGTCGAAATTAGGGGAGCTATTAAATTCAATGACTTCATTATGAAATTCTTCCCGTATGTTGTGAGTTTGGAAGGTTGAGGCAAAGTAATCAGCGAGCATTTCGGCTTTCTCTTTCTCGCTATGTGCTGTCATGTTGCCATTTTTCAAGATTGGAATGTTTGATTTGGTTCCTAACAACCTGCGTGTAGCTTTCCACAAGGAGCCATCGTGGGGGTTTAGGTCTGCAACGTATTTTTTGTATTTCTCAAGGTGGAATGAGGCTAATGCGTTGCGGATAAGTCTGATTAGGTGGTTGTATTCTGATTTTAAGTGAGGTAATCTATGTTTAGTCCAAAGACGTCTTACTTTGTTCTTTCTTGTTATCAGTTTTGGATGTCTTCCGGGAGTTGGGGTGGTTTAGAGCACGAGTGGTCTGTGAAGTGCTTGGGGAAGAATTTTGGATGGAATTAATAATAGCGTTGGTCAGAATGAAGGTGGATTCATCAATTTCCGATTGCGTTGTTAACTGTTTAATAGGTGGGATATATGATGCGAGATGTAGTTGAAACTTTTTCCAGTTAACTTTGTGGGTATTTAAACTTGGTGGACTATTTATAATTGGTCGAGTTGTGCTGGCTGTTAAAATAACCGGATTATGATCCGAATCCAGCTCTGAAATAGAGAAGGAACTAGTGGAATATTTGAATTAGTAATGGCTATATCAAGGATGTCGGGATGCAATTCGAATTGTATGGAAAGTGCGTGGGTTCGACCGGAGCAATAACTTTTAAATTGTAATTTTGACAGAGATTGTGTAAATATATTCCGTCTGGAGAATTGGTTTGCAACCCATGACGTGTGTTTTGCATTCAGGTCGCCCAGCAAAATACAGGAAATATTTGAAGAGAAAAGTGTCAAAATGTGACCTATTGAGGATTTGTTCGGTGGTTTGTATGCCGAGATAACTATTAAGTCGCCACTCATGAGAAACCTTTGCTGATATTGTTTCTACACCTGGTGTAAAGGGCAAGAAACTGGGGCAACTACTAATGTTAGTTTTGATCAGGATCATAACTCCGCCGGCTGGAGTATTGTTGGGGCGATCCGCTCTGTAGCACTTATAACCTGGAATGCGTAGTGTTTTAGTAGAAACAAGATGGGTCTCAGTAATGCAAGCTATGTCTATTTTATGTGATATTAAAAAGTGAATTAGAGCATTTTTTTTTTTATTTATTTACTTTCAAGTGAATGTTAATTTTTTTTGGAAGGTGGATTAACTGATTTATGAAATTGCTTATTTGCTGGGTTAAATAATTGACAAGATCGAAATTATTATTATTATTATTATTATTATTATTATTATTATTTTATTGTTATTATTATTATTATAGTTGTTATTTTGGTTGAGAGGATGTGTAGAATTGGGAGGATGTGGATGTGAAGTATTTTGACTGAAGTGCGGTATATGAGAAGTTGCTGGAAGAGGAGGAAAATGATTTGTTTGGGGGTTGAAGGTTTTATTTGGTAATGGGTTGACTTTGTTAGTATTTTCTGAGTTGAATGTATTAGAATTTCCCGATTTGGCTGATTTAAATTCTAATACTTTAGTATAGTGAGCACAAGCATTAGACCGTGCATTGGCTCTGTGACCTTCTGTATTGCAATTCGCACATTTTGGAATGAAATTACTCGCCACTTTACAGTCTTTGGTATAATGATTCCCAGTACATTTGGCACATATAATATTGCGTGTGCAGTAGTTCTTTGTATGATAATAGCCCTGACACCGCGCGCATTGGATGGGCCCAGGCCGACGTTTTCGATCTTCCACGCACGACTGCATGGCAAAGTCGATTTAGTTTATAAACGTCTTTCCAATTGTTTTCTTTAGTTAATACTACTGCAACGACAGGAATTGGCAGTCCTTCTTTGTTGTGAAGTCTTGTCACTTGAACTACGGATAATTTTGTTTTAGTTCATCTAGAATGTCACTTTCACTTATTGATTGATGGATATCTTTAACAACTATTGACAGTTTTTTAGATGTTGGATCTGAGTATGTGTGGTATTGTTTTCCGTTTTCATTTAAAGATTTAATCAACAGTCTGTAGTCTTCACTTGAGTGAGTTTGTACTTTTACTTTGTTATATTTAAGTTCGGTGAAAGAGTTTTCTTTTAGCACTGAGTTCAGAAATACCGTAAATGTAATCATGTCAGTTACATCATAAACAAATATTGGTGGAACGTTAATTGGTGATTCTGGTTCATTGAAATCAGCTAACCTTTGGAATCTATTTTCACTGGCACTGCGTAAACGAGTTCATTTGCCATTTTTGGCAGGAATAGACGAGTTTTCGTTATTTCAAGTGATCTCTTTGAAGTCTGTCCATTTAATTGTTCATTGGTGTTGATTTCAATATTTTCTACGTTAGGCGATGAAGAGAAACCGTGCAACGAGGGTAGAGACTAGCGGACGCTACACTTGCGGCATTGCTTCGTTACCTTGTGCTTGTGACCCACTTCCTTCAGATACTTCATACGTTGACGATAGCATTTGGGGTTGAGATTGATGTGGGTAAGGCTGATGAAAACTCACATCATATGGGACAGATGTGCTAGAAAGCTGGGATGAATCCATGTATTCTTCAGATGAGTATTCAGTGAGGCCATTGCCGACACGGATGGCCTCACCGATAAGTTGTGATGTTGACTCAATTTTGTTATCGCCTGCGGCGATAACACTGGAGACACTGCCTATATCACTATTAACTCTAAGTAATTGAATTATTCCTTAATATTCGATGCACTTATGCGCCGACTAGAACATCAGCTGACGCATCAAAGTTCGTAGAACACTGCACTCGGCTAGAGGTCGGTAACGGCACTGCGGAGCACGTCCGAACGCGACAGCGGCTGAGCGAAGAGTGTGCTATTATGAATGCTGTCTATTTGCTGTTTCATCTCCACATTCTTTATGAGAATCTCTGGTTTCGTTTTCCTGCGAGACGTGGTTCTGCCGTTGCGAGTTGAGGAAACGCGAAAAGGAAGTTCAGAAACTTCCGGTTCTTCACAAAAATGATGATCGATGGCTTCCTGTCTACTCTCCCAGCTGACCCCTCGGTAAATCTAGGGTATCCTCAAGTTCTTCTTGGATGAAGGTGTTTATACGCCAACGAAAAAATGAAATGTATAGAGTACACGAAATCAAAAATGTTTTGCCTCTTCAAAAGCCTTTAAATTATGGAGTTCAGGGGAACTAGGATATAAACAATCTGAAGGAAGACGAATGGTGCTACGAATAGCACATACTTTCACGCATTATTTATAACTTTTGCAGTTTATGAAAATTCAGAAAGAAACAATTTTTTAAACACCTTAAGAAATATTTTTTTAACTTTGTACTGGTTTTGGAAAAAATCTTTTTCATTAACTCAAGCAGAAAGGCGCGAAAATTCTATCAATGTTGTACTTTAACAATCTTAACTAATTGAAAATACATAAAATTCGCTAAAAATGTGATCAGCGACAATTTTTTTGCTGTGATTTGACGCATACGAAGAAGAAAATATAAAGAAAAACCTTGGAGTCGATTTTGAAAGCGTAATTGTTTGACATTTGCATTTATATTTTATGCACAATTACACAAAAAAACACTATATTTTCTAAAAATTGTACATGATCTTCAGAATATGTTTGAACACTAAATTTCATTGAGAAAGAAATATCAATATTAAATATTGTGACATACCGATATGTCACGTTAAAATAAACTGACATTTATTTGTAGACAATATGGTGGAACATGCATTACGAAATATCACGGGAGCTAGAGCTTAGCAACGACCGTGAATAAACAATGTAGTTTTTGTTTTTTGGTAAATGCATTAACAGTTCTGGATGCCGAAAGTAGAAAATTTAGGATTGGGCGAAGAAGTTTAGACGATCAAAAGGTCAGCTACACCAAAATATAACGAACGTATGGATTGGCTGGGTGAGAGGAGGACGGTCGAATGTTATGGAAAAAATGAAGGTAGTTTAATACGAAGTCTTCGAGGGATGAATCATGCAGGAAGATTTCATTCTGCTCGGAAACGCGCTTCTGAACTGATCGTAGGTTCGTGAGAGGAACGAGTACAATCTAGATAGAATTGGGTTATCCAACCTGGATAGGGGCAGAAGAGGATTTCGTGGAACTTAATATTGATGTATAAATTGGAACTTTGTCGGAGTGGTAATCGAGTTCGGGACTATGTCATAGGACGTAATCGGGACTGATAATTTTGATAGTTTGAGACCAGCTTGGATAGGGGCAGAAGAGGATTTCGTGGAACTTTGGACTACGGCAAGCTCGCAAGATATTTCGACTGAGAAGTCTACGAGGGACATCAACGAAGAAAGATAAGTTAACCGCGGTATAAAGTGTAAATTGAAAGATATCTTGATCAAAGGCCTAAAAATTGTAAATTCACTAAATTGTTTGCTAAAAGCGTAAAAATAAACTTTGTTGAATTTTGTTCTTTAGAAAAGAAAGTGATCTTTAATTTAGTCAATCCAAACAGAAATGAACTAGGAATAGAATCATTCTATTTCAGATTCCCAGCTGCGCTGTATAGTCGGCGGATCCTATAATCCATTATAGAGGTAATAAGGATTATAATATATCGTGACCCATTGACCCAGCAAGCCGGACGCTAAGATCTTTAGCAGATATAAATGTAGAGAGGAAAATTTTGTATATCTCAATATTGTAGCAGTAAAAAGAAGCCGAAAAATGTGAAATTTTGCATTTTTTTATTGAAAGAAAGCATTACAAAATTTGATCGGGTAGAAACGAAATCTTTAGTGATTTAGAACCATAAATAACTTGAGAACCTGTACTAAATTTAGATATTCTAAATATTAATAACACAGGTTTGATTCTATTAATAACTTCCCTTAAACATTTAAATTTTGTTTACGCATTTCGAGCAATAATGCATTTACACCATACTGATGCTCCTCGGTGGGTGAGGGGTTAGCTTACTGGTCTCTGAACCTCAGTACGCGGGTTCGATCCCGGTCGAGGCACCCGGATTTTCGAAGGGCGGAAAATCCACAGTAGCCATGTCACTCTTGTGGCATGTAAAAGAACCCTGGCAGGATGCCCGGCGAAATTAAAT
The DNA here is from genome assembly GCA_964035755.1 of Teleogryllus oceanicus. NCBI lineage: Eukaryota > Metazoa > Arthropoda > Insecta > Orthoptera > Gryllidae > Teleogryllus > Teleogryllus oceanicus. Next base: position 180,183,823 of record CAXIVR010000003.1, read on the forward strand.
CCCTCCGACAACATCCCGCCCTAACGAGATCCCACTTTCTCCCAACCAGACACTTCGGATATAGTTAACTGAGCCCGACCTCTGGCGGAGAAAGTGAGAGCCAAATCCCAGGGGCAGACGGGGACTGCCCACGGGGCGCGCCTGCTTAGATAAAGAGTCCCCAGACCCGCGTCGGGGGTAGGCTTCGAAGAAAGTCTAGGTCGAAACTCGGGTGCGAAACACTGCCTACGGGCAGTCTCCCCGCAAAAATAATATAAAAATAATAAAATAATAATAATATAAAAATAATATATACATATGTATATGTATTATATATATATATATATATATATATATATATATATATATATATATTTCCCAGTGCGTGTCCCCGTCGTTTCCTTTTTCGCCTTTTGTTCCCCACAATATACTCCAGCTCTACAAACAAGACAATTCCATTTAATTGCCTCTCATCAAGCAATGCGTTGTTTCTAAATGAGAAACGCTGGTCGGTCGCTCGTAACCTGTGACGCACTAGAGAAGACGAGCCCTTACTTTAACGAAGGACACTGGGCCGCCCACGCGATTATCCCAAAGAAGAAGAACGGGTGGCGAAGTTTCCTGGGCGCCTCTTGTTACGAAGCCTCGAAATTGCCTCGCTCCTCGCCCCTCCCCAGGCCCTCCACCCCTACGGCCCCTCGCGCCGGGATGATTATAATTCCATAATTCATCTGTTTATTGGCTCCCTGGCTTAAGCCGGGGTTAATTTCGGCCGCCTAGCCGCAGCACCGTCAGACAGCGCGGGTGCGATTAAAGACCCACATCCGCAGGTCAATAGAAGACTTCGGCGATTCCTAAGTTGGAGAAGAAATTAGGAACCAAGTTGATTAGTGTGCCCTTTTTTCCATTAAGTTTACACGTCTTGGTTACTGTAAATACATTTTGATAAAGATAATGATATCTTTACACGAAATATCTTTTTAATGGGCAGCGGAACCATTGCCTTTTTCCTGCTTTGAAAACAAGTATTTAGTAATTACCGTGAAGAGTGTGCATGTTACTACTTACTATCCTAGCTAGGCAACCATGTACTGTCATGTTCATATTAAAAACTTTTAACATCGTTGCCAGGCTCGCCGATCGTCAGACACTTCCTTTACTGAAAGATCCTTTACATCCTAAAGTATCCATACGAGTTCTCTTTTAAAAATATTCGTTTTTCATCACATTAGTAGGTATAACTATCGCCAATGCAACGCAAAACATATCGGTAATTTAAAGAATTAGGTGATAAGGATTCACGTGGAGCCCAAAATGCTGTAGATTAATCCATGGGCCTTGTCGGAAACAACCGAATGTGATCACCTTCGTGGGTGGCTTTAAAACACCCAAAAAACTCGTTTTAGGTGTCTAACCGCTCTGCCCTCCATTTTTTAAAAATTCATTACAAAATCAGGATGAATTATCCTCTCATCAGCCTGATGGACAAATTCATTTCCGGAAAGATAGTAATTCTCAGTTTTTCTCCAATGTTTCCAACGTGCTTTGAATGTATGAAAAAACACTTGTTTTCCGAGAATACTTTCTACAGGGTACCGGCTTAGAATTATGCTATCGATTTGCCTTGGCGATAGAAAATCAATGAGCTATTGAATGATCTCTGTAGTTGCCATAAGTCGCCCAAAACGCGATTTTGCCTAAAGGCCGCAAAAACACATAGTTACGAAACGCGTTCCTTCACCAAAGAGCGTCTAGCGAACATTTCATCAAAGAGCGTCTAACACAGGACGAGTGGCAACGCGAGGCTCGGATTCAAAGGGTACACACACTTCCGGTATTCGGTTATTTTCAGTCAGTGACCGTTGGCGGGAGAGAGTGCACGACCCCATGCGCTCACAAAAGAACAAACTCGGGAAAGGTTAATTTCTGATCTTTCTGCTATAATTTCTGCTATAATGTGTCGTGCTAGTAATACTCAACGGTCTAAAGGTAAAACTAGTGAATTTATATGATTTGTCCACGTTACTTCTGTGGAGGAAGCTGTACAACCCAAGCCAAGCATCGGGGTGGGGTTTTGTCAATGTGGTGCCGAGCTAGCGGCAATCTTTGGATTCCCACATGGAAGACGCAGCAACGGTTTTGTTATCAGTTTTTAAGTCAATTTATGTTATAGCAACGAGCAAGGCAAGTTCTGAATATTGTGTTGGTGTATGTATCAATTTTGTTGCGTCAATCAGTAGAGTTCTGTTAATTAAAATATTCCAAAATATGTAATCACAGTTTTAATTACACCATTCATTTCACTCCTATTTTACATAAAAATTCATTGAAAATAGAGTATCTGAATTCCATAGCGGTTTTTTGAAGAGCTGCCAGAGATTCAAAACCAACATGTGTCTTTCAGACAAAAACCTAATTCAGATTCTTCACACATTTTTAGAGACATTTCTTAGATTCTTAGGATGGATTTAGGATAGAAAAAATTGGTAGTTCCACATCAGGAGGCCGGGACGTTTCGAATAACACAACATTTCCTTCAGTTAGTGCACCGGAAGTGGTCTCACAGTGAGTGCATAGGCAGGAAGCACTCGGACAGACGGACAAACGCAGGTACTCGATTACAATACAAGGATTTACGTAATATCGGCTGATATTATTTCTCTTACTTGACGTGTGCAGTAGTAACACTATTTTAGAAAAGAGACAATTGCACTTTTTCAAATGTTGAGAAACGTTTCTTTTTTATTTCACTTTCTACTGTATTCATTTATCTTCACCGATCCTTTGCCTGGCATTTTTATATTTCCATTCTAGTAGATTCAATGCTTTGTCCATCCTGCGAATTATCTGAAACATTTTTTCACTTTTCAATCTTTAAAATGTGTTTATGTCTTAATACGATCTCAAATATATCTTAGTGAGACCCCAAAAACTGACGACAGGATCGGAGACCATAGCGGGATCAGTGGCGTGGATCGGAGTGTGGATCATAGCGCGCGGATCGTAGCGCGAGGATCGTAGCGCGATGATCGTAGCGCGATGATTGGAGCGCGATGATCGTAGCGCGAGGATTGGAGCGCGCGGATCGTAGCGCGCGGATCGGAGCACGCGGAACGGAGCGCGCGGATCGTAACGTTCCCCGGCGCGGGATCAGGGGCGGGGCCGGAACTGGAGCAGAGGGATGGGAGTGAGAAGTGGAGAGGGGTTGGAGCGCGATTGCAGCACGTTCTACAGTGCCTTCATAGGGTTGCGTGCGTGTGCTACCCTTTGCGCGTCAGTACCAATCTGCCGCATCGCCGCTGCTGTCAACCTGGGGCGTGGCCCACAGCGCGGGGCGTAGCCGAGAGGTTGCAGCGCCAACAGCAACAACAACAACAACAACAACAACAACAACAACAACAACAAACGCTTTAATGCGCTTTTGCTGCTCCACATGGTCGAAAATCGATGGTGCCTATGCTATATTCAGTTCCATTCTTCCGAAACAAGATACGGTAATGCACAATGAACTGGCATCTCTCTGATCTATATCTTTTCTCTCCCGAGAAAAAGCAATCGCTACACTAACGGGACTAATGATCAAAGCAGTTGACGCGCCCGGAAACACGAAAAAACCAAAGCAAACTAGATCTCTCCTAGCTGAAGCTCCCATGTCCTCATTGCCCTCGCTTCCTTCTCTGTTCGCACACGCGGTTCTCGCACACGCCCCCTACCGTATTTCCATTCGTTACAGACCGCGCTGCAGCAGTCTCTGTTAGATGGCTCAGCACCTCTGATCGGGATTTTCTAGGATGCGGGTTCCGCAGTCGTGGTGGGATTTTCAGCACGTACATAGCTACGTTGAATTCATCCGCTCTCTGGTAAAGGAATTTGACTGCTCTGAATGATAGTTTTCTGTGGTTTCTCCGATCAACATAAGGCGATTTCCTGAGTGTCTTAACAAACGGGCTACGGGCCGCACACGATCTTCATCCCTTACTTACACACATACATGCACACATGTCGGGAGCTTAGAGCTTGTTTCGGCTGGGTCGGAGCAGGTGCCTGCAGGTGCGTGATACTTGGTGAGGGAAATCCCCGCAAGCCAGGATAGATCACCACCACTTCCCGCGATAAACACACGCACTACACTTACGGGACTAATGCCACCATTTGACGCGCCCGGAAATACTAGCCAATCCATCCACCGTCTATCATATCATCTCCACTTTTTCCTCATGTGTGGCATTCGCACAGACATAAAGAGGAAAGCGTTCCCCTTCTTCCGCCATCGCCCACAATCACGTACTTCGCCCTTTCCGTCCCGTGCTTCGCTCGCTCGCTCGGGTAACGGGTGGCGCGGGTGAATGTGGCGGGGCGTGATGCGGGCGCGGCGCCGCCCTCTAATTTTCCGCGCGGCCGGGGCGGGGCCGGGGGCCGCCTTCGGCGGCGGCCGCGAGGATGCAGTGGGAAGCGTCGAGGTGACGGCAGGTGTGGCTAGTGCTGCAGTTGCGGAACGAGGTAGAGTGAGGTGGAGGGGGGAGGCGGAGGTGGAGATAGAGGTGCAGGTGGAAGCGGAGGCGGAGGCGAAGGTTGAGGCGGAGGCGAAAGCGGAGGCGAAAGGGGCGGAGGCGAAGGGGAGGCGGAGGCGAAGGGAGAGCGGAGGCGGAGGCGAAGGGGAGGCGGAGGCGAAGGCGAAGGCGAAGGCGGAGGCGGAGGCGAAGGCGGAGGCGTAGGCGAAGGCGAAGGCGAAGGCGAAGGCGGAGGCGAAGGCGAAGGTGGAGGCGTAGGGGAAGGAGGCAGAGGCGGAGGCGAAGGCGAATGTGGAGGCGAAGGCGAAGGCGGAGGCGGAGGCGGAGGCGAAGGCGAAGGCGACTGTGGAGGCGAAGGTGGAGGCGAAGGCGGAGGCGAAGGCGGAGGCGGAGGCGAAGGCGGAGGCGAGGCGAAGGGAAGGCGAAGGCGTAGGCGTAGGGGAGGCGGAGGAGAAGGGGATGCGGAGGCGGAGCGGAGACGGTGGCGATGGCGGCGGTGGTGGCGGTGGCGGAGGCGACGCGGAGCGGCGGCAGAGGCGGAGGAATGTGTGGTGGTGGGGACGGGGACGGGCACGGCAGCGTTGGCTGCGAAAGGCGAAAAGTCAACGATGCCTGAGGGAAGTGATGTGGGCAATGAAGTAAGAAATGAAAATTACAGCCATGGCGGAAAGAGTGAATGTTCAAGAGGAAATATCATAACGGCGCGTACATCACTGCCCTTTTAATAAGGTTTGAGTAGGATTGGTATATTGGACTAAGAGTTGGACGACGGGTCATTTACTCGCTCGAGCATTTCAGTCTCGAGCACCGCAAGCTCGAGCGCTTGCCCGCTCGCCCGCGGAGGCTGTTCGAGGGGTTTGCACAATAGCCCCGACGACTTCGGCTTTTGGGATGCATTGCCATACGACTTTGATGTTTCGTAACTACAATGTTCAAAATTAATCTGTTATTAATCAATCATAATTATATTTTTAAACACTGATCTTTTAAAAGTATTATATTAAACTTCAACAATTACATTTACGTGGGCGAGAATTTAATTTGACGATGGCCGTGTTTATTAATTTACAATTAAGCTCAATCTCGAACTGACTAACCAAACAAAAACGAAAAAAAATTAACGAAATTGGGGCTGAAACATGAGCGCTTAGCTCGCTGTACAACGATGCGGGAAGAACTGGGAGACTAAGTCTACCGCAAGGGTTAACCGCTGTTTCGCTTGCGAAACGGCTTTTGGAATTATGGGTAATAAGTCATTTGGGTCATCTCTCGGGGGGAAAAGATTGTCTGCTCTATGCAGGCAGCACAAACAGCGTTCGTGCATGAAAATTGACAGTGGATGATCTGCTAAATATTAATTCATATTTTACCTTTTACAAAACTCTGATAATGAAACTCTTTCATTCACAAACAAAACAAAGGAAACGTATTTTCATTGTTTCACTGTTAGGTAATTGATATTTAATTTAAAATGATACATATTGAATTTGTTTGTTTAAAATTAATGCACAATATATTACTAGTCATAGATTTTTGATAATTTTTCAAAATCATCTAAACGTCAATAAAATCAAAATGTGGGCCTTAAGAAAAACCACCACCTTTAGCAATGCACGGGAACTTCTATTCCGTGGTATTGTTCAAGTTAAGAGGTCGAATACCATAACGAAGTGGAGCAATATTTGCATGAAACATAACAATTTTGAGTAATTAACAACAGCAGTTTATCCCAATTTTTACTTGTCATTTTACTTAATTTACGTTCGTGATTTTAATGTTTAAATTTCACTGCATCTCCATCTTCACGTTCCACATTTGACTCAAATAATGGATTGGTCGTACTGAGCATCATACGCTCAGGTTTCAGGGTCGAGTGATTTTCGCTCGTGGTATCGCTGCGAGCAAAATGCCGTCCTCATTGCCTGACACCTAGCGGATTTTGTGTTAACTGCCGCGACGTTCCAGCGCAATCGTTTAATGCAGGATTTGAATAATCGAATCTCGAGAAAAATCTCTAATCTTTTTATTTACTAATAATTTCGATTCTCAACGAATTCAGTAAATTAAAGTCTTTGAATATTTCATGGCCTTCACCTCTTCTGTGCCACCGCATGTGAGCACTTAAGATATTTCGTGTTCGAAGGATTCGAATCGCCAGTGGCAGCTGGAAATGTCTCGTGTAGACGCGAGTCTACTACGTTAATGATCGAAATGTCAGCATAAATTATCTCGGACGATGACAAATCGATGGCGTGGGAGATCGGAATGAAACGGTGAGTACGAGGAATTCGCCGATAGATTGATTGGTTGATTGATTGATTGATTGTTAGTGATACCAGACGCGTCAACTAATGAGGTCATTAGTCCCGTAAGTGTAGTGTGTTTTTTCATCGGGAGATGTCGGGTGATCTAGTTTTGAGTTTTCCCTCATCAGGTATCTCCCACCACCGAGGCGCCGCCCCAGCTGGGACACGTTCTAATTCCCCGACCGATCTCCCGGCATATGTGGTTGTGTAGTGTATATTAGTGTAAGTGTGTGTGTAAGGAGTAAGGATAGGACAAGGAAGAGGAAGGAGAGATCGCGCGCGGTCCTGGGCCCGTTGATTATGTACTGCTCCGGCATTCGCCTGGAGAAACCACGAAAAAACTAACGATTAGAGAAACCGACCGCTGAGGTCTCCAGACGGCAACTGAATTCGACATAGCTGAAAAGCTTCTGTTGAAAATCAACGCCGTCGTCGAGACTCGAACTTAGGACCTTCCGGTCAGAGGCACTGCAGTGATGCACTGAGCCACCGTTGCCGGTGAATTCGCCGAGGGCGTAATAATTTATGTGGGGACGCTTTAAATGAGATGACCTAAGTGATGTGGTTAGGTCAATGTTGGCAACAATGCCATGCAAGATTTACGGTAGTGGGTGAGCTGAAATTCAGATACGTAAATGGCGTTTCGTGTAAAAGCAGCGTTGGGTTTACGGCACTAACAAACATAACGTCTTTTTTGAGTGTTTTTCAATTCACATTTTCAATATTAAAATATGTATTATTTTCCAAAAAGCGTGATGAAAATATCTTCTTCAAAATAGTTTAAAAGTTTCAGCTGTTTTCTTAAGTTGTTATTGTGTACGTTGAATATAATAATTAAGGTGGTACAAATGTTCCTTTTCACTTTCACAGGTGCTTGCCGAATATTTTCTTCTTGCTTTCCAACAGAGATGGCGGTGAGTAATTTGTTTTAATTTTTTTCATTGATTCATGTTATGCTATTTTTACAGATACATTTTCACTGTCCTCGTCTATGGTAGCATGATGCTAATTGATATTCGTGCATGTGGTATATTAGTGAATGAATAATCGACTTCTGACATACTTAGTATGTAGCACAAGACATTATATTCTATAACTACTCAGGTGATTTCACATTTTTATAAATCAACTACAGTCCAGACCATAGTATTGTGACCACTCGCACTGAGTATGAGCACAAGAGGTACTGCATTGACATCAATTGATGCTATTAGATGAGCCAACGCAGCCGGTAACAACATTTTTTACTGTTTTTTGGCGATAAAATGAGTGAAATGAAAATCAGTATTATATTTCGTATTATGTATTTAAGGAAGAAAGCTGGGAAAATGTAAACGCACTGATCAATTGTTCAGGCATAAATGAATTATTTGGGTTTTTTAAATGTATAAAACACTGTTGCTGTAAACAAAGCAAACATAACTGCTGTAAAAAAGTGATAGCAAAAGGAGATTGAATGTAGATAATATTTTTCAAATGTAATTATTGTCTGTGTAAAACTTCGTGATACTATTCTGCTAAAGAGTTGAGCATAACTAACAACTTTTATGTGTACTCGGTATGTACTGAATTTATTCTAAACAAAAAAACAAAAACTTGATTTGGGACGGGTGTTGGAATAAATCCGGAATATGTGCGAGGTAGAGAAAATTTCGTGGAGACATGGTAGTCGGGATTACTAGATTGCCGTACAACCTTTTGAAAAATATCGATGATTGAAAATTTGGTGATTACAATCCATAGTCCTTTTTCAATCCACAGTACAATTCATTGCCTCATCTCTACTCTAGCAAGCAACCTATGGTTGACGTCTGAAGATCCACGACTCTCGGCCCTGAGGTGTTTGTCCGGATGCAACTATATTGTTTTCTCGCGGCACTGCCGGCGTATACTATCGAGAAGAAACAATGTAGGCAAACTAGTATCTGAAATGTCACTCTTTCATGCCCACATTCGATATCTTTCTATTTTAGTAACCAACACCGCGATCTCATACTTTCGCCCCGATGTCTGTCTCTCTTGTGTATCAAGTGACCCTACCCCCTCCACCGTCTCCGCTGCTTTCACAGGGGCGTTTAGCATTGCTTCCAATGCTATCAGACCTAATCGTTAATTCGCATCGAGGTGGGCGTATCCTCCTTCCAGCTAGGCTATTACTTCGCCGGCAGCAGCAGACAACCTGTTGTTGATGTCTGAAGTTCCGCGGTGCTCGAACCGGAGGCGCAGGAGGAGTTTCCCCGGACGCCACCATGGCGTTGGGCTGGGTCCCGAGCCATCCATTGGCCGGCGCCTAATCCGCAGCCGCGGGCTCTGAGCATCCGTCACGCGCTGAGCCAGGGGGCGGCGGCGCGGATAAGCGGCGCCCTCGGATCGCGCCCCGCCCCAGTCCCCGACCACGGCACCCTCCCTCCTTCCGCCGCCGCCCCCACCGCCGTCCCCTTCTCCACCCCGCCTCCGCCTCCGCCTCCACCCCCGCTCCAGCCTCCGACCTGACCCCTCCTCCGCCCCGCCTCCGTCCCGCCCCGCCCTCGTTTCCGCCCCTGCTTCTGGCTCCGCCCCCGCCTCTGCCTTCGTCCCCGCCACACCCCGTCCCCGCCAACGCCACCGTCTCCGGCCCCGTCTCCGCCCCCGTCACCGCCCCCGTCACCACCCCCTCTCCGCCCCGTCTCCGCCCCGTCTCGCCCCCGTCTCGCCCGTCTCCGCCCCGTCTCCGCCCCGTCTCCGCCCCGTCTCCGCCCCGTCTCCGCCCCGTCTCCGCCCCGTCTCCGCCCCGTCTCCGCCCCGTCTCCGCCCCGTCTCCCCCCGTCTCCGCCCCCGTCTCCGCCCCGTCTCCGCCCCGTCTCCGCCCCGTCTCCGCCCCGTCTCCGCCCCGTCTCCGCCCCGTCTCCGCCCCGTCTCCGCCCCGTCTCCGCCTCTGCCCTCATTTCCGCCTTCGACCACGCCTCCCTCTCCCCGCTTCCGCTGAGGCCTCCACCTCCGTTCCCCGCTCCTTCCCTGCCACCACCCCAGCTTCCGCCCCCGTCCCCGCCCCCGCCGTCCTCACGCCCCGCTTCCGCCCATACCTCCGCCTCGCCCTCACCTCCACCTCGCTTCCGCCACGCCGACCGGCGGGCTGGCTGGTTGTGTCCTCCGTGTGATCGATCGCGTGGCCGCTAGAGCGCAGTGCGCGCGCTGGGCGACGCGACGCGTCGGTCACCGCTCGGAAGTAGGCGTCCTTGATTAAAAAAATATCTCGAGGAATATACTTGGAATTAAATAGCATTTGGTGCCTTAATGAACTTTCCTCTAAAAAGAGATCTATTCTGAGTTTTGACGGTTTGGTTTTTAAGGGTAAAAATTGCAAATACCACCGTCAGAATTGATAAGATGTGATTGTCGTGCTAGCAATTATTTTTATTTAACGTGAACTTGTAGATTAATGAACAAAAAATAAAGAAATTCGTTAATAAATTCTAAGAAGTTCCATCGTTATTTTTCGACATCACCGCTAGCTAATTGCTTTTTTAAATTGCTCTTTCAGAATATTGTACTTAATTGCTCACTTTTGATATTGAAATTATACAAAACAATACTATTTTACTCCAGTTAAGTCGGAATAAAAGAGACTATCTTTACTCGCTACTACGTGAGTAACCCAATTCAATTTTGCTAGATGGGACCAGCGGATTTGTGAAAATATTTTCTTACAGTTAGCTAACATTCATCAAGGCTCTTATTTTGAGGCCGACGATTTTATTTTCTAATTGAACACTATTTTTCGGGGGAGATTACTCGAGGAGATTGTAGCAAATACTGACAATGCTTCTTCCTTACATCAAAGTACTTTGGCATGGAATTAGAAGAGAATTTGAAATCATTTAGTAAGAAAGAAGAGTGTATAAAGAAGACGAGGAGACACGGACGGGGAAGGAATATTAATGAAATGAAAGGATATAAGAAAATGAATAAGGCGTAACGAAAAAGGAAACTTCTTTCACTCAATAGTGTCAGATTCTTTCTCCTTACTCGTGTTCCGATACCTTGTTCCGTCTTTTATCATTGTTTCGTCTTATAAATGTCGCACTTTCCATTTTAATTAGCGTTCTAATCCAGGATAAAGAACGCCAAGAAGAGGAGAGGCAAGCTGTCCACAAAGAATTTAATCTCTGCCCCGCATATTCCGCTGCCAAGTTTTTTTCCGCCGCCAACGACTTTTTTGTGCAAGTACTCGTACATCCGGCCTTCTACAAGCGAACACTTCACTCTCTTCTCTGGACAAGCAAAAACTTCTTGTGGGTGAATTCTCAAGTGCATTTAGAGCTTGCTTTTGAAGGGAAGTGAAACAGACGTTATTAAAGATGACTGAACTACTTTGCCAAACCCTTATGTTTCTTTAAAAAAGTTTTCTAAAAGAATAGTATAGTTTTTGTTGCTACCAGTTTACTACTGAGTTGTGGGTAAGGCTGTGTCAGAAAAGTTAATGATGGGTTTCCTCAGTTCTAAATAAAGAAGTATTGTATTTGACATGTTATATTTTCTTGCTCGGAAAGTTGTTTGTGTGCTTCTTTTGTGCTGTGGCACAGAATGATTCTTTTGCTCTTTCCGTAACAGAACACTTTTACAACCATGATGGATGCAGTCTACTATCAACTTGTGGGTTTGGGCATTCGGTGAGAGGTTCTGAAAATAGAAACCGCTCTGCGGATTGGCGTTCGCGCCTCCGACGTCTAACAGAGTTTGTGCTTCCGCTACTTTGGAAGAATAAGAGGAATTGTCGAGAACTCAAAGTATGTATAAAATACAGAATTAATACAGAATATAATTCTATCGAATATCATGAAGTATCAACTATTAGGGTTGCACCTTTTCGTATTTCTGGGATTTTGAAGTAATGTTTGGAGTTCAGATAAAAAATTAAATTGCAGATTCGTACGATCAATTTAATTTAAAAGTATTTCCAAAATATTTTTTTTTTTTTTTAAGTATATGATTTTCCTTCAATTATTAGTAAAATCGTATGTTTGATTCTGAATGTTTGAGACGTCAAAAACGATCTGAGCTACCTATATTTATAATTCAACTTAATATAACATAAGAGCTGTAGTAGGATTTTCGAAGCTGAGAAAACGCACAGATTGCACTTCTCCATATGTCACACATAGTTCTATTTTTTATGTAAATAAAAATAAATAAACAATGAAGACCTGTATATGTGATATTTAGAGCTCGGACAAATACGCACTGAAAAGGTCGAAAATAGGCAGGCAAATAGGCACTTAAAATAGGCAGGGAAATAGGCGTTATAGTTGACAATAGGCAGGTACTTAGGAAGTAAAAAATTTAAAAATAGGCAAGGAAATGGGCATTGTGGTTGAATAATATTAAAATTTATGCGTAATACATACTACTTAAAGGATGAAACCAATTCTCTAAAACAAATTGAATTTCTTCTATTGTCAAAACAAATTGCGGAGTTAGATACTGTTTCCTAAGAGTTGATTCCTGTAGAATGTAGCATGGCACAAGTCAGTGTTAAAATACTTTGTCTTCATCTTTTGACTGCACTTGCTGAAGGAGGTTTGAATAGATTCATCACTTTTTTCGCATTTTTTGCAGTGTTTTTGTGTTGTAAGAAATATTTTTTGCACAATTTACTACCTTTTTCATAACACTAATAAAACAAAAAATTCATTTCCAGACCGCCGTGAATCTTTTCCCTAAATCCACTCTTTCAGCAATGCACTTCTTGAAACTTTTTCTTTTGGTATTGTAGCAAGCATGCTTGATAGGAAAAGCAAATTTACTGGTCTGGCATGCACTACTCTTCAAAACTAATACAAAATTGTAAAAAAAAAAAAAATCCGCCTATCTTATGTAAGTCTACCTTCTAAAAGCGAATATGACGGGAGCGCAATTTATGAAGACAGTTGTGTTCTTGGTAAGGAACAGATAGCTCACTAATCATTGCGAAGATAGGAAAGACGAGAGCACTTTTCGGGTTGGGAAACACGTGTGGAATTTTTGTAAACCCGTGCTTAAGTGGAACTATAGGGGGTGAAAAACGGAAGGGGGCTTTGAAAAAGTGATGTGGCATGAAAACCAAGTGTGAGAGAGGAGTTTTTGGCTGTGTTTTAGACAAATAAATGTTTTAATAGTAAGAGGTGTTTTGTAATAAAATGGTATTCGCTGAAGGAAGCGAGACAAGAACTTAGAAAAATTGAACTGGGCGCTTAAGTTATGTGAGGAAGAAGCTTACGTGATATGTAAACCGAGAAGAGAGAAAGCTAAGTCACTTATGCACTGATGTAATAAAACAGTTTTATTAGTGCAAATATGTCTTCAATTTTACTGTTCATGTAGATAAACAATCAATATAATTTTATTTGTTCAACATAAAAACGTCTATATTTTTTTAGTATAGTAATTTTAGCTGATTATACGAAATATTCTTATTCAATTCCTCCAATGATTTCCGTATGGAAATATTAGACAGGCCATGTCCTGAGAATTGGTGTTTTATTGTGCTGATGTATCGTAAAAAGGTCGGGCATATTTACAAATATATTTCGGTACGTCATACATGGGCTTCGCCGAAGTAGATAAGGTAACCCGCTGGTGTCAAATTCTCATACGTCTCTTAGCGGTGTCCGTCCTCGACGAGATACAGGGAAGAACACACATGTCATAGAGCTTCGCGATTGGAGGACGCCCTGGCACATTTTACGCAGTTGTTAATTGGTTGGTGAAAAATTACCCATCAGTGATTTCTCAAAAATGATTGGAGAAAACCAAATATACTGAACGAAAAATATTAAAAATTCAATATAGGCACTTATTGGCTATTAACGCTCGATTAGGCAATTAGCTCTAAAATAGGCATTTATAGGAATTATAAAATCCTCGCAAAAGCCATTTCTGAGGTAAACATTCATAATAGGGTAAGTTTCCTAAAAGTACATTCAATGAAATAAAATAGGAAAAAAGAGCATTGTCGGAACTCTAGACGACCACTGCCAGATGTAATTTTAGAGAAGACTCTCACACATATTGGCAATAAACCGTTTTTCTGAAAGTTTCTCATTTTCTTTCCATCACCAGCCCCCTATTATAAATTACCCCTATGTTTGTAGCAACCAGATCGTTTGGAAACAAGTGAAGGGGACAACACTTCCAGCACACGATTGTGGTGAGTTCCCAATTTACGTTTCCTTTTGTTGCAAGCAGCAGTTCATATTACCGACATAATTTCTGTTGCTACAGCACTCTCACTAGCAAGATACCACTGCGGAGAAATTATACACGCACATACTGTATTCCTAAAAGGAATCATCTTCGCGTGTCAAGACACATACACCTGGATTGTGTCTCTAATTTCTGATTGTTCCCTAATTAAAGAAACAAACGTGGTTATAACCAGACTCCGTATAGGACATTTTAAACTCAGTCAGAGCTATCTAATTAAAAAGGCTACTCCTGATCTTTGCCCAAATTGCGGACTCCCAGTTTCCACGAAGCATATTATAGTTGATTGCCACGTGATGGCGACCGTGAGAACAAACCTTAACATCAATGATAATCTCTACTGTATATTCAATTCTAATCCCGGTCAAAAGAAAATTATAGAACTCCTCACCAAATTTAATATGCTGAATAGTATTTAGCTAGTGACTATACATTGTCTGCCCTATGTATAACATCTAGATTTAGGATTTGTGTATGTGTATCTCATGAAAATGTGTAACTAGTGTGTGAATTTGTAAATACTGTATTTTTGTAACTGAGGTCGCCAATGACCTAGCTGTTTACAAGGCGACCTTAAATAAATAAAAAAAAACGTGGTTGACGCGAGCAACAACTGCGGAGAAAGGCGCAGCGTATGAGGACCGCTTGAAAGTCCCGGCTGGCGAGCTCGTCAGCCGGCGTCAAGGCGGCTCTCGGCACGAGCGGCTGCGGTGGTAGCAAGCGCTTGGAAGAGGGGGGGGGGAGTAAGTGGTGCGGAAGCACCTGGAGGGAATAATGTTCGCCTTACGACGCCTTTCACCTCCTCGCCGAGGCGCGTGTGAAGTGCGTACGTAATGCACGGCGTTGATTGATTGCGGCTTTAGAGCGCTCCAGCTGCAGTAGTCATTAACATCTAGGGATTGTGCAAGTTCCGTGGCCCTTTAAAGAGTGCTGCTCCAGCGCACGACTGAAAGGTTGAGGGAAACCACTGATCAGAGTGATCGCCAAAGTTTCAGCAGGTAGCACAAACTCATTGATGTTAAACATATGAAGCAAATTTCTTGCACTTTACCGGGATCGAACCAGCCACCTCCTACGACATAACGGGGCTTCCGGTCTTGATCGATTGATTAACCTGGTTTTGCGGCGCTTCAGTGGCAAGGGTCATTCACGTAGAGATTAAAAGTTGAGTTCGCGTGCAGTCTGTAGCCCGTTGTGTCGTTCCGGCATACGTCTGAAAGGTTAACTGCGAAAACCACTGATCAGAATAGTCGGCCAAGAAAAGGCAGGTGTCACAAACTCACTGATGGTAAACATGTCTAGGGAATTTCTGGCACATTGCCGGAATTGCACCCGCAACCTTCAGTGCCATAACCGTCTCCCAATCTTGACTGATTGATTGTGGAAACCTCTGATCAGAACACTCGAACACTTCTGGGATTGGGCCCCCGATCTTTCAATATAGGCTTTGCATATTCGCTCACCACTATTGGCGGTGGTGTACCGATGTATGAAAATTAATATTGTAAAATTGTCACTAAACAGTTAGCCTCCTGAAATCGCATTTTCATTAATACACATGCGTCCAAGTTACTGCTGTAACATAAATGAGAAGTAATAGTGAAAAGAAGAAGAATAATGTTATTGTAAAAGTGTTTAATTTTTGTTACCGGAATAACATTAAATGATATTCCTTGATTGTGAATTTCAAATGTTGGAATACTATTACAATTTGTATATAGATTTTTTTCTTACTCTGTAGCATCTCTTTACTGACACATTTTGAAGCAATGTTTGTTTTCCTTATTGTGTAACGTTAAGATAGATATACTATACTCCAATGACTCCTGTATACATGGACCTTGATATCGGTTCGTGGGAACCAGAATGCGATTGTTTCCAGTTTATATTTCGTACGTTTAAATACTGGAAATTTAAAAATATTGATTTTAAGTAATTCAGCGATTGTATTCCATTACGTAACTCAGCGATTGTAGCATTATTGACAGAAACTTTATGAACACTTCATTTTTCCGTGTGAACAGGGCGGAATAATCTGGAATCATCTCAAGGAGACGGGATGTGGATGGATAGTTTCGTCTCGTATGATCAAGGTATCGTTGGATTTTGATTGAGTTTTTCGTGTTTCCGGGCGCGTCAACTGCTTTGGTCATTAGTCCCGTTAGTATAGTGCATGTTTTTGCGCGGGAGATGGCGGTGATCATCCCCCGCCGGATGGCGAGATCCGGCGCCGACCTACCGTCGGCTAGTGCGGTTTCCCCCTAACCAGGACTCTCCCACCAGCGGGGCATCGTCCCAGCCGGGACAAGCTCTAAGCTCCCGACCGGTCTCCCGGAATATGGGGTAGTGTAGTGCATGTTAGTGTAAGTGCGTGTGTAACGGGAGAGGATAGGACAAAGAAGAGGAAGGACAGATTCTGCGCGGTCCGTGACCCGTTTGTTAGGGTACTTCTCCGGCATTCGCCTGGTGTTGATCGGAGAAACCAGGGAAAACTACCGATCAGAGCAGCCGGCCGCTAGAATTCTCCTCCAGACAGCGACTGAATTCGATCTAGCTGAAAAGCTAGTGTCGAAAATCCTTCCGCCGTGGGGAGTGGGAACCTAGGACCTCTCGGTCAGAGGCGCTGCAGTGACATCAGTTGATGCACTGAGCCACCGCTCCCGGTAAGGTGTCGTAGGAAAGCTAAGAATCATTTATTCATCCTTTTAATTGGTTTTTATTATTTCACTGCCTGAAAGAGTTTTATTTACAAATAAAGAAGTCTAATAAAAACAGCGTGTTGCGTAAAACATGAGTTGGCAAACCTGCTATAGGAAAGAACCCTGTTGGTTTCAGAAAGTATTGCGGAAGGAACAGAATTACGGAGTCAGCGAACTCTACTGGCTCCGTGAAGAAATTTGTTGCCATTCCGTTGCATTCTTGAAGGAATGAATAATTCATTGAAAATGAAGGAAACTTGAGATGAAATGTTTCGTAACATTAGAAATGCATTGAACTCACAGCGAATTATAAGCACGGAAACTAATAGTTTAACTATAATTTCATGGAAGAAAAAGTGTGATTTGATCATCCTACCGGCGGAAGCCAGTTTGTTCTACAACAGGGGGTTCAACTTCCAAGGCCATGCTTAAAACCTTGAATACGGCTGCGGGCCATATTTTCATTGTCCGGGCGACCCACACCTGACTTCTCCATTTTGTTGATCTCGACATTTTGCCCTGCTGCTCTGATACAGGGGGGGGGGCATGGAAGCATGCATGATATCCGGGCACGTATGCAGTGAAACGGATTGGGATGATTTTAAACATCTGAATTCAATAAAAGTCCTTAAATATAAACTTAACAAATTTTTACATTAAGGGAATGTTCACCTCCTCAGGGCACGTACGCTAGGCGCACCATGTTCTCGCCCGACATGGATGAAAGGAACTAGCAGTGATTACCTTTCGCGGGCTACAATAAATGACACCGCAAGTTGGACAAGCCTGTTCTAGAGTGTACAGTTTGAGTGAAATGGTTTTTAAATGGAACAGATCCACCGTGGCGGGTGAAAAGCGAAGGCGAATATTTCGAGGGAAAGGCGCTTTGGCGTCGGAGGCGCCCACGCCCTCTGCCGGCGCTGGGAAAGTGTTCGGGCGTTCACGCGCAGAGCGGTGGGGGTGGGGGTGGGTGTGGGAGTGGGGTGGGGCGGGTCGCAAATACGTCATAGCGGCAACGGAGGAGGAAGCGGTGGAGCTGAAAACGTTGGCGGTGATGGTGACAGTCGTGCTGGCAATGACGATGCGGGATGGTTTTGAGTGATTAATTAGTGATTCCAGACGCGTCATCTGCTAAGGTCATTGGTCCCGTAAGTGTAGTGTATTTTTTACCGCGTGAGGTGGCGGAGATTTTCTCCGCGATGGTGATGGTCGGGGGTGGCGATGGCGGTGGCGAAGGTAGAGGCGCAGACGGTTACGGTGGCATACAAATTATGGGCGTGGTGGGGGGGGGGAACATCTGATGGTGATGATGGGAGGACGGCAGGGGTGACGATAGCAATGTCAGCGACTGCGAGAGACGGTTGCGGGGAAAATGCGATGGCGATGGAGATTGATTCGGTGGCGAGGTTGGGGGTGGCGGTCACTGTGGGGAGATGGATTCAGTAGTGAGACTGGCGGTGATGGTGATGAGACTGGCGGAGGTGGAGGGGCTGGCAGCTGCGGTGGTGGCGACGGCAATGATGGTCGAGGCAGTGGTGATGGTGGTGTGGGCGTGGGCTATGATGGCGATGATGGTGATGACGGTTGGAAGGGCTGGCGGTTGCGGTGGCAGCGACGGTGATAATAGCAATTGTTGGCACATAAGCAGCTAAATTAATTCAAATTTGGAGCCTTACTTCGAACATAAACATTTATAATTATTCTTTGGAAAGAATTAACAGCAAAGGGTAGCATGAAGTGTAATAGGTGACGATGACAATGAGTGTTATTCGAGGTGGAGCCGGTGGTGGTGATGGCGGCGGCGGCAGCAGCAGAAGGAGTGCCGATTGCGGCGGGGGGGGGTGCGGTAGCGGTGGCAGTGACGGTAAGGGTGACGATGGCGTTGGCCGTGACGAGGGGACGGAGGCGGATTCGGTAGCGTGGCTGGCGGTGATGATGGCGTTGACGATGGCAGTGGTGGAGGGGGGTTGTGGTGGCGGCGACGGCGGAGGTGCCGATGGCGATGACGGTGGCGTTGGTGGTGGAGGAGGTGGTGGCATGGGCGCGGACGTGGGCGCGAGCGCGGGCGTAGATGCGGGCGTGGGCGCGGGCGTGGGCGTGGGCGCGGGCGCGGGCGTGGGCGCGGGCGCGGGCGGCGCGGGCGTGGGCGCGGGCGTGGGCGTGGGCGCGGGCGTTGGCGCGGGCATGGGGCGTGGGCACGGGCGTTGGCGCGGACGGGGCCGGGGGCGCCGGCGCGGGCGTGGGCGCCGCGTGCGAGCGTGGGCGCGGGCGGGGGCACGGACGGGGGCGCGGGCGTGGGCGCGGGTGTGGGCGCGTGCGTGGGCGCGTGCGTGAGCACGTGCGTGAGCGCGTGCGTGAGCGCGTGCGTGGGCGCGGGCGTGAGCGTGGCGCGGGCGCGGGCGTGGGCGCGGGCGTGTGCGTGGGAGTGGGCGCGGGCGTGGGCGCGGGCGGCGCGGGCGTGGGCGCGGGCGTGTGCGTGGGAGTGGGCGCGGGCGCGGGCGCGGGCGCGGGAGTGGGCGTGCGCGGGCGGGGGCGCGGGCGCGGCGGCGCGGGCGTGGGCGCGGGCGTGTGCGTGGGAGTGGGCGCGGGCGTGGGCGTGGGCGCGGGCGTTGGCGCGGACGGGGCGTGGGCGCGGGCGTGGGCACGGGCGTTGGCGCGGGCGTGGGCGCGTGCGTGGGCGCGGGCGCGGGCGCGGGCGTGGGCGCGGGCGTGGCGCGGACGGGGCGTGGGCGCGGGCGTTGGCGCGGGCGTTGGCGCGGACGGGGCGTGGGCGCCGGCGGGGCGTGGGCTCCGCGGCCTCGTTGCGCCGCTCCCAGCCCACGGCGCCGCCCGACCCGGGGCGGGTGGGCGCGGGGTCCGCGCACGCGTCCCGGGGGAGGGGCCCGCGGCCCGTTAGCGCCCCAGCCCACGGCCGCCCGACCCGCGACTGGGAAAGTAACGGCCTAACCTTGCGCTTACATCCGTGCGTGTGTGCCGCCCGCTGGGAGGTGACCGAAATGATGAATTGAAGGAAAAGTTGGGGGCGCACCGTTTTACGAAGCCAATTACGGAGGGTTCGAGGGACCCCAAAAATAGGGGTTTTCAATTAAGTAAATGCAGCTTCCGAAATTGTTAACTTTATAAGTTTGTCTGTAAAGAGAATCTATGAAATATTTCGTCTTGTACAATATAGAAAAAGGTGATCGTTAATTTGAGAATTTTAGCATTTTTGTCGATCTACCCTTCTAATATGCAATAATGAAGGGTAATCATTTTCTGAGAAATTAAATTAACGTAAGAAATTTCCATCACATCACCATGTACTTAAAGTTTTTAAGAGTAGTACGTTTTAATTAATTTTATTTTTGACAGAAATACTAAATAATATTGTACAGGTGTATCACAATATCTTACAGTTGATAATGTTTTTGTTTTTTTTAAATTTATTTTTTCCCGTTCGATTTTCGTCTTTTGGGGATTTTGACGGGTACATGTTACATACAATGAATTTATTTGACCATCCTCATGCAAATGCGGATCTCGGTATAACCCTTCACTATTTTTAAAATTTCATATTTGTATAACTTGACTAAGTGAAGTTTACATTTATTGTTTAGACGTGGAGGGGTGTGTTTTGTGGGAAATTGTGGCGAATGATTTTTATGAATTAGGGAGGACGAAAGAGGTCTTTGAGGAATCTGGACCTAATGCGTGAATGATATTGATGAAAAAGATAATTTTTGGCGCTCTTTTAAGTTTTGTTGCTGTGCAACGATAACACTAAAATCGGAGTTTGTCGGAATCAGGGTATAAACGACGTACTGCCCTAAATTTGTACTGATATTTTTTTAAAAAAAGTTGTTGTAAGAAGAAAATTCAAACTGCAGTACTGACTCGGTGGAAGCTGAGCAAGTGACGTCAGAGAATCTCGGAAAGAAATTATCTGATAATCCAGGAGAAAAGAATGCAGTGATGTTGTGATCATTCAACGATTTGGTCGCAAATAGAAAATCCACAAAGAAAGTGTGCGTGTTAATGGGCGAGAGTTTACGATACAAATCCAACGATGCGAACAGGACCATTAATTTCGCTTCATAGTCAGCGTTTAAAATTACAATGACGTTGCTGAAAATTTAATTACGATGGATATTCCATTCCATTTAACAGTCATTTTAAATACTAGTAGAACATTCACACTATTAGCTATACGAAATTATTCGTGTCGTACTAATAATATAAAGTATTGTGTTTATACAATGCAATTTGGGTGTGCTAAAGAAGAGTACTGTTCTGAAGGTTTCTTACATTATTCGTTCAAATTTGTTTTACAGTCTCGTTCCCACAAAACTGAAACTACAAGAGAGTCAAGAACACTTTTGAAGTAAATTTGTACACATACCATTCGTCCTATGAAATATAAACATATAGCCTAAACTGTAAGCACTAACGGTTGCTACTACACTACAAGCAATTTAACGGTTAGATTTTTGTATTGACAAGGAAAAATTGGTTGAAACAGACTTTTCGCACCTTTCACAATTCTCATAAACCTTGTTCTCTTGTGATTAATGTCTTCGGGAAACGAATTATTATGTATTGACCTTCATTATTTTCTTACGAACATTTTTCATGTGCTTACCTATGTTTCACAAACCTATGCTAGCATGCATTTCGCTATGGAAGCATGCATTTCGCCCAAGTGTATTACACTTTCCCAGGCGATTCATTCATAGAAATGAATTTGCAAATATAATTACTTTCTTCATGTAACACACCTAAACAAATATTTCCTATTTTTCTGTCATATTATTACAACTACGGTTATGAGTAAATTGAACACTTTGATTTATGTTACATGTATTATAAATGAAAATCAATTGTGATATGTACAAAATTAAGTTTCTCTATTGTCAAAAAATACTCTCGAAATCTACTGCTATATGAATTTAATCGTGTACTCATGTAGAATGGGTATTCATTAACAGCGACATAAACTGTGCCTTTCAAATGCAGAGTTCAAGGAATTACTTTGATTGGATTTACTTTGAATATTCTAGGAATCTTCATTTGCAGAATATAAAGTGTATCACGAAGTTGACGTTACACAATGAACTATGAAATTTAATGGTTGCAGCTCAAAGAATTAAATTGACCTGCTGGAGCAGCACCAACGTTCAAACAAAGCGAGAATCGGATACACTTTGCAAGACAGAATATTGCATTGCCTCAGAAGCACTGCGGACCAGTACAAAAGAATACTGGCATGCGATCGAATATTCCTTTGATCAGATATAAATACCACGGTCACTGGCGTAATTTAATTCGGAGAATCCAATTTCTCTATCGAGTATTATACGGTTCTACGTAATATAGAAATTGCGTTAAATCATAGACTTAAGTTAAGGCATCATGAGCGAAACATCAATAAACCGAATTTGTCATTTTTGTCGAAAGAAAATGCTTTTGCAAATCCACTCATTCCTCAATATATGTTTTATGCAGATACTGTAAATGGCCACCAATTTTTTGATTGAACAAATATGGACACAGTTGTTTAGCGTTTTGATCACAATGTACCTTTTGATGAAATATCTAAGTGTTAAATATTCCTTTCAGGTATGTGAAATGAGTGTTGTAGTATACATCATGATTTATATCATTATATATCCCAGATTGTCGCTATATGAAATGATGAACGTGTCTAGTTTCGCAAGCTTCGTTGCCGGGGTGAGCGTCCGGCGCACGGGTTACCTTGTTCTTGTTGGGGGTGACGTGGTAGACTCCCTTCTGGGTCCACATGGCGAGGCGGGGGCCGAAACGGCCGGCACATTCCTCCAGGCTGATCCCGGCGTGCACCTCCACGGCTGCAGGGCGCTGCCACACGTCGCTCACCCACCCACACTGCACCACCGCACCACCACACACACTCACACACACGACGGGACGCACCAACACTTCACACTTTTCCGCTGGGGCGTGTCTCACTTACGCGGTCACGGATGCTCACGCGGATCTTAACGAACTGTGAGGATGTGTCGTGGACAGCACGGCAGCCGAACACGTCGAGGAAATCGCATGTGGACCACTGACGGCCGAAGCGAGAGGGAAAACGGATGGCGGGAGGTTTCTCCCTCCCTCTGCGTGTGTGTGTGTCTGTGCCCCAGCAGGTGACGCGCGGTTCGCACCGCCGCCACCTGGCTTCCCACTCGAGTCGCACGCCCACGCACGCGCGGACTGGGTAGCGCACGGGAACCGCGCGCGGCGCACGACACTTTCGATGGCAGAGAGTCGACGACCTCCGCCCTCCCGCCGCCACTTTCGCTCGCCGACACCTGGATCCTCTTCAAATCGACAATGTTCTTCTTTTCGTCTCGTTGTTGTCAATGTATGGCTTTGCCTTACTCTTTTCGCATACAGGAAAAAGACGATCTTTAGAAATACCTGAAGCGTCAATAAAACAGCTGCATTCTCTCTTTATTGTTCTTTAATATTAATCCGCTCAAATGATTTACTTTATACTAACAGACAACATTCAGAGTAAATTTAATATTAAAACCCTCTGTTTTTTTTTTGCTGTCGATTCTTCACGTTAATTGAACCTACTCTGTAAGTCACTGACAAATGCGTTTGAGATGTACACACGTATTTCAATCACTTTTCTTGTTATTTGCATCTAAATATAAACGTATTGTTTATTTGTCGTACCCGGTTCAAACAGAAAGGTTTGCCAGTTGAATGTCTAAAGCTCTTCCGTCGGTCTGCACAATCCTATACTGCAGAACCTTTTATTGGCTAATTCCATTCACTTTTCCACTAACACATCTCTCAAAATTATGCGAGTATAGCGTTGTCATTCAGACGTTACACCGTTCAGAGCCTTTACAAACACATATTTACTGTGATGTGACGAATACAAAAGTCTGTTTCATTCACTCTCTGACGTACTCGTCCACCAGACTGAGTAGAGTGCAGTTCAGCTGGGTCTTCTCTTATCACTTCCCACTGACCGTACACGAATACTCTGTAACACGATGTTGTGCTTGCACGCCTCCTTCGTTCAGAATCCCCGCTTCTTCATCCACAATCAGATTGCCGCGAGCGCCACTCTGTCACTCGGCGGTGTCTGGCAGCTCCGCTTCCGCCCCCTCACCTCCCTTTCCTTCACGGGCGGTTGCGTCCAGAAGAGCGGCCGGGAGACGTCCCCACGGGCGGGTAGCGGCGCGGCTGGCGCTATCTGATGGCCCGCGGGCGGAAGGGCGCCTGTACGCGGAAGAGCGCCAGCGACCCCGTGCTCGCCGCCTCCACCGCCCTGTTATCGCGCGGCGACGCTCGCGCCGGCCTTATCTCGGCTCCTTGACTCCGCGCGAGCCGTTAATGACGCCGGCCTCTTCAACCCGCCGCTGACGAGATGCTGTTCCCGGCCGGATGCTTGCGACCCGGTTCGGGAGTTAATGATGGTTATGAGGTTTAATGACGTTGACGCTGTGTTTTGCGGTAACAAATCGAAGGAAGAACGTCCGAGCTGCTCTGTACACAAATATGTCCGTGGATGTTTGTGACAACTCGTATCTGACACACGTAGACGCCAATTTCCCTTTCTTTTAGCTTCTGTTTATGCACGGAAGCTTCCGGCCTGGTTCCGGAATTTATGATGTTCTTACGGGCGATGGTTTGACAAGAATGTAGCGGGGTTCTACGTTAAAAACCCTATTAAATACGCCCAAGTAACTCAATGTGTACGCGTTTGATGGCACTGGTTTTACGAACAATAAAACCACAATATACGGCACGTGTTCACTAAATGTTTAACCGTAAAAATGTGTTTCTTTTAGGATTTGATAGCGTGCAATATGAACTACCACGCATTTACGAGATTAGTGTATGTTTCCTCGTATTACTAGCGACGTCATATAACGCGTGTTAGTCAAGGTTCTTCGTACCGCCTTCCTCTTCACCTGACGGAAACGGCCGTTTTCCCGGTGAGGTGCTCCTGCAGACGCTGAGTAACAAGAGGCAGAGGGGCGACCCTTGGGGAACCACACCAGACGGATTGAGAAACAGGTGTTTCCTCCAAATATTCAGAGAGACGATTATTTGTTAAAAATATTAATAGCAATAGGAATGATGTCCACCAAAGCTTTCACGTTGCCGTTTAAAAATTCTGCGTCTTTCCCGTCGCTGCATTTGAAATTTAAAAATGTAAAATGAACTGCACAGGCAATTGTTTTTCACTCGCTGTTACTCTCCACCGCAATTAAAAAGAAATAAATGACGTTTTAGTTAGGTCACGTTTAACGTCAGTTTAACGTTACTGTCAAGTTCAACGTGAGTTTAACGTTACGGTCACGTTTCACGTGAGTTTAACGTTACGGTCACGTTTAAAATGAATATAATGTTAATCCAATTAATACTTTCCCTCTCGACGCTCACATTTTGCGAATGTCTTTCAGGCTCCTTAGTCGTAGCTCTTGTCGGTGGCCCAAATCCGTCTCGGGAGGTTGGCGCTCGCTGAAAAAGAGCACTGCCTCCACCGCGGGCGCTGGCGTCCGGCAGCCAATCGTTATCCCCGGAGCACAACACGAGCCGCTTCCTTCCGCTCTGCCGGCTAATGGTGCTTGGCGCACGCGATCACCGGCGACCCCCACACCCTCCCCCGATGCACGCAAATGGGGCCGGTTGCCTCTCGCGAATTATTCCGCGGAATTCGTTTCGCTTTTTTTATTTTTATTTTAAAACAATTTTAGCTCCTGGGAATTTGTTTCGGTTGATCCGACCGGAATTTCCCTCGAAATTTCGGCGACTACCGTTGATGCGTTTTTTTTTTGTTTCGCGTCACTGCGTTGTTCGTTGTCGAGCGAGTTGGCCGTTGAATATTCCGCGACGAATCCTATTTTTGCGTCGTCGGTTTGGGCGGGACGAGTCGTATTTTTTTCTGCCGTTTACGCTGATTTACGACATCGGATCCCGTGCGTAGACCGGTCGTGATTTACAAGCGATGCCTGCCCGTTTGGATGATTGGAATTTATTAGGCAGAGCTGTTCATATTTTTCGCTTGTCACACACGTCTTCATTACTTTCACATTCACTCCGAGCACGTCACGTTCTGATAAATCACGCGAGGAGACTTCTTTCGGGTTGATGCTTTTTAACTGCGAGGAACACTTCGCATGAGATGTCGAGAAGTCCACTCAGGTGTTTTTGTCAGTGGACAGATTTGCACGTACAGTAAGTAGACAGTTCTTTGCATGAACCAGGTTTAGTCTTCAGCATTGGAAGTAGTAAGCAGGTAGTGCATCAGTTTTCACGAACTGTAGTAAGCCGAGAGTTCGTCTCGAACCACTTCCGCGAACTTCAACGGACAGTTCTTCAGATC
This sequence comes from Teleogryllus oceanicus, assembly GCA_964035755.1. Taxonomy (NCBI): domain Eukaryota; kingdom Metazoa; phylum Arthropoda; class Insecta; order Orthoptera; family Gryllidae; genus Teleogryllus; species Teleogryllus oceanicus. Next base: position 180,209,891 of record CAXIVR010000003.1, read on the forward strand.
TTTTGCTTACGGCAATGAGCAGTTATTCCACACCTACAGTCGGTCCTCCGTAACACTAGTAAGCAGTCAGCAGTCCATGTGCAGCAGGAAGCAGACTATCCTCAGGAACACTGAGTAGCAGTTCCTCGTAGCGCTGTCAAGCAGGCAGCAGTTCCTCACGTACAGTAGCCAGCAGTCCATGTGCAGCAGGAAGCAGACGTATCCTCAGGAACACTGGTAGCTGGGTAGCAGTTCCTGCGTAGCGCTGTCAAGCAGGCAGCAATTCCTCACGTACAGTAGCCAGCAGTCCATGTGCAGCAGGAAGCAGACGTATCCTCAGGAACACTGGTAGCTGGGTAGCAGTTCCTGCGTAGCGCTGTCAAGCAGGCAGCAATTCCTCACGTACAGTAGCCAGCAGTCCATGTGCAGCAGGAAGCAGACAGGAACACTGGTAGCTGGGTAGCAGTTCCTGCGTAGCGCTGTCAAGCAGGCAGCAATTCCTCACGTACAGTAGCCAGCAGTCCATGTGCAGCAGGAAGCAGACGTATCCTCAGGAACACTGGTAGTCTGGGTAGCAGTTCCTGCGTAGCGCTGTCAAGCAGGCAGCAATTCCTCACGTACAGTAGCCAGCCCGGAACACTGGTAGCTGGGTAGCAGTTCCTGCGTAGCGCTGTCTCGCGTCCAGTGGCGAGCGCGGGCGAGGCGGCCGTGCTGCCTGCGGGGGTGGGCGTGGGCCGTGAATCCGATCCGCGGGCGCGGCGCGAGGTCGCGGGCCACTTGTTGTGGGCGGGGGCCGGGGGGGGCGGGTGGGGACGGGGGCCGCGCGGACGAGCTGGGGTGGTGACGGGTTGCGGGGGGTGGATCACCAGACAGTGACAGCAACGGACGGGGGTGAGGAGGGAGGCGCGAGGATGGAACCGGGGACTCGACGCGAAGGCGAGCTACGCTGACCCTTTAGGGGGGGGGAGCAGGGGAAAAACCGGGAACAGCGGTGACTCACGGGGCTCGGGGCGTGGCCGTTCCCTTTCGCTGCGCGCGGTGTGGGAGGTGGGCGGCGCCGGGTTCGCTTTCCGCTGGACGCCGCCTGGCGGCCGGAGGCGGACGCGCAGCGCCACTCCAGCCGCTTTTTTTTTTTTTTCCTCTAGCACAGCCTCCGTCGACTCAACTTCCCCCGCCGCTGGAGGGTTTAATAGAAACTATTTCTAGCGGTGCTGACGTTCACTTTCACTGCCCTATTTTAATAACCGTACTCTTGTTTTTATTACACCTTGTTACGTACGCTCATATTGTATATGACGCAATTCTATGCAATAAATTGTTATGAGTTCAAAGTGATTCCTCGTAAACGGAAATAACTATCAATAGTTGGTGGAATATAGTAAGTTCTGCGGTGATTATCGCCGACGTGCGCGCACGTGGCGGGCAGATTTGTCCGTGCTGTATGGAGGTAGCGAGTAATACGCTTAGAGCAGTTTTGCTGAGCTCTCGCTCTGCTCTATGATGTGCAGTCTGAGGTTGGAAGTGGCTTTTACCGAAACGTTTTGCAGGCGATGCTGCCTCTTCTATCTTCAACTACTGTGATAAACATAATGTTGCAAGAATTGTTGTGGAATCGAAGAGATTGCTGATGAACGAAAATAACCGTTCACTTTATAAATCATGCAGGAGGTAGTTTTTTTAAAATTGTTCTGAATATCATAGATTGCGATGTTTAACACGCTTTTTGTAATAACATTATCCGATTTGATAAATTACTCAAACTATTCTTGTAAGACGATAAACCTATCGTACCTAATTATCGGGTATTTATTGGGTATCCGTGACCTTCGACCTGAAAATATCCACGCTGAGATGCACCTCTCCCCTCATCGTGATGATTGTTGAGAAAGCGGCATCCGCAGCGTCCTTGAGGCGTCGTGTCGTCCTTGACCTGCAGCGGCGGCGGTGACTGGGACGCCTCGGTGAAGACGCGCGTCGTTTCTGCCTCGTCGGCCGCGCAGTTCGGTCCACTCGCTCGCTGGTGCTGCGACACCAAACGATGGACAGGTTGCGCTCGCAAAAGTTGAACTCTGATGTCCTGCAGCCTTTATGTACCTATAAGGAAGCGAACGACTTGTTAAAGAGTATGGGATATTAGGCACTTGGACCGTGCGAGTCGTGACAGTCATCTCCTGGTGGAATACTGGTGTTATAGTTGGGAACGTGTTTGCATCACTATGAAGCGAAAAGATATTTGAATTTCGTGATAATGAAAAAGGCAGTTTCTATCTTCCAGTACGCGAAATAAAGTGTCAATTGTTCGGCTATTAAAGCATATTAGAAACAATCATAATCATAGGAAACAGATTTAGTAACATTAATGGCTACGCCGTATATATTCACTTTTAAAGCAATGTATTATAATATGATGTGATTCACTTATCAAAAATATACTGTGTCGCTACATTATATCTGCATATTTTTATTTTGTCAATTCCAATGAATAAAAATTCTTGAGATAAAAATAAAAGAGTTTATAGAAAAGGATAGAAAATAGAATTATATTTCATTTTAAATTTTTTTAAAAGAAGTAAATATGAACATTTTTAATTTAACAGATGTAACTCTAATGTTTTCAGCAATGTTATTGAATAATATAATAAAAGAATTATATATATATATATATATATATATATATATATATATAAAATTCATTCTTTATTATATTAAATTATATTATTGTATTCCTTCTATAAGTAATATGTCAAGGAAATGTGATTGTTTTCTGTTTTTATAAGACAGCAGTGTAAAAAAATACCGTAAATATTTATTACTGGATATGGAGCCCTGCCTCACATCACAAATATTTTAGACAAAGTAGGTACGTTGTGCTACAAACAATCTGTATCAAATGTTGCTCTGCAATATACGTTTGTGGGCATTTCGGAATCGCTGCGTATCAGGCCTTTATGACCCTGTTTTGGGCCAATGTTTCTTAAGCTGTAAACTGCTAAATGAGACTTTTTTGCCTTTCTATTACATTTTTCGAAGTTCAACCCCTCTTGTACTTCCGCTCTCAAGACTCTCACGGATGTCCAGAAAAGAACAGATTCTCAAAATATTTGTAATATTAGTTGGCCTATTTCACAATCTGATCGCACGGCAAGACTTTCAGTTGATTAATAAACGCTTAGCAATCCGTGCAAATTATCTCTCCCGTATTCATACACATGTAACACACAGTTCATGGCCTACGAAGATAAGCCGGCGGCGCTAGCCGAATTTGTTTACTACGCTCCGTGAAATCACGAAGGTTAAGCGAATTCGAGACTCGCAGGTTCGTGATTAGGGAACCGGCCAGGAACCCCGGGATGTAACGGCGCCGAACCCCTGGCCGAAGGGATAAATGGCACTGACTGACTGCGACGTGACGAGACTTGACAAATATAGTAATTATTACACAGTAACGGAGGATTACTCCAGAATAAAAAGCACATTAATGGAGGATTACTCCCCAGTGCAAAGCGCTCAACTCCCCTTAAGGGGTTTGGAGACGCGTTGCGTCAAGGTGTAGACGCAACAAATTAAAAAAAAAGTACCTGGGAAGCTATTTTCGCTTTTAAAAGAATAATTTACAAAGTGCGGAGTGTTCGCGCGGATCCTTCTAATATATTATATACGCTATAATAAGGAACATTGTATATCAAAACCTTTTATACTTTCATACTGAACGAAACATATTTGAATTTCAGGCGAGGAGGTAGGCTTTCGTGAATCAAATGTCTGTTTTTGACACGCCGTTATGAATTTGAAGAGAAAATAAAATTGACACAAACAAAACAAGTATGGATTGAAAGGATACCAAATTGACTCAACAGCTGCAGTCATTTGAGAGGGTTGCGTTAAAGTGGATATTCACGTTAGGTTGGGTTGCTCAGGTATGATTTGTATTGGATGTCGAATATGCGACAATTTGTAGAATGACTTGGTGATATGACTTGAGTAATATTGTAATGAAAGTTTCAATATTTCTTTTTATAGACAGTCCAAACTACATTTATTAAAACATAAATGATTATTACATTCAAAATAGTATTTTTTACAAGAATAACGTGACTGCCACACATTTTAATTTAATGTAATAATCATTTATGTTTTAATAAATGTAATTTGAACTGTCTATAAAAAGAAATATTGGAACTTTTATTAAGAAAAAACGTAGTAGCAGACAGCCTGTGTTTCATCTTTAGTATTGTAATGCTACAAAACAACTGTTAAAACGTGTCACCCAAAATACTTCGTGCTTTGAAAATCGTGCGGTTTTAGACTGTTTGGCCAACACATATTCACTACGATATCTGTACGCAAGTTTTCCAGTCTCATTGTAATATCGATCAATAACTTTTTAACACAAATACGCGCATCAAGAACTATTCCTGCTCCTCGGATGTAGGAAAAGAAATTGATTACAATGGAACAAAATAACAGATGCAATGTACCCTTTTCACATTATTGCGGCCAAAGAAATATTATGTTACTAGTGGCCTGCAACAGCAAAAATGCCCTAGAACACTCGAAATGGTTTTTCAAAAACTAGCATGCATTCTGGACTTCAACAAGAAATAAAATACTGTAGTATAACACTTCAAAAATTAAATATTATTGCAAAATTAATTTTAACGAATATTGCAATGACATAATAAATAGGGAGCGGGTTTTGATGACCTAAAACATTGGCCAAAATTATCAATAACGTGCTCTTAAAATGTTTTAAACATTCTCCAAAAGCAAAGAAAAACGACGTAAAAAGTGTTATCAAAACCAGTTCAAGTGAACAGCTCAATCCGTTGGATACGTTACTGATGTAAGCTTATTCTATTCGTTCAAGTGAACTCAGCTTTCAAACTTTTGGTGTAGACCGTTTTTTACTAGGAAATGTCTGTCTTTAGTTCACCCGAAATCCGCCGAACCGACAATGGCGCTGACAGGCGTCACAAAAACCTTAAACTACGTAATCCCAATGATTCACATTGCAATTTCTGAGCGAAGAAATCTAATATCCTATTCAGGAATTCTGTGGAGAATATTTGTTGCATCTCGTAAATATTATTTGAGGTAAGAGACATTAAATTATTAAAATTGAAGAAATCAGTAGAAAAGCATTACAAATGACTGAAAAAGGTAAAAAAACGTCTTATCAGTCGAAATCGACGAAAAATGCATAAATAAATAAATAATATACAAAATGGGTAATTTCCTTTTATCATAATGTAAAGTGGATTTCTATACTAAACGGCATTTTTAAAGCGAAAAGAAAAGAAATGACATTTCATTAATAAAATGGGTAATTTCCTTTTATCATAACATAAAGTGAATTTCTATAAAAACGGCATTTTTTAAAATTAAAAGAAAAGAAATGACATTTCATTAATAAAATGGGTAATTTCCTTTTATCGTAAAATAAAGTGTATTTCTATACTAAACGGCATTTTTTAAAATGAAAAGAAAAGAAATGACATTTCATTAATAAAATGGGTAATTTCCTTTTATCAAAACATTAGGTGAATTTCTACACTAAACGGCACTTTTTAAAGTGAAAAACAAGAAATGACATTTCATTAAAACCCACCAGCTAGTAATAAAGTATATTTTACTCGTATAATTCTTTATAAACCAAGCATATAAAAAAGTTTGTTTGTTAAAGCAATACGTGAATGGCAAATAGTATGTAATGGCAGGAGGTCTCTTTCTTGCAGCCTTGCTATCGCGTGGCGTCAGCCGTGTTCGGAACAGTGACGCACTGAGTATGAGAATTCAGTCGATTAGCGGAATCCGTGAAAGGGCGGAGTAACACAATCAAATAGAGTGCGCCTCCAAAGTCTCTTCGTAGTGGCACCTTTTGGTGAGAGTGCGTGCAACAGACATTATGTTGGTAGCACGAACAGCGACTTGAAAACATAAATTGTGTACTATACACGTAAGTTTTCTTGATATTCCACATCGGGGGGTGCGGGGAGAGTTGGTCTCTGGCTACGTCACCGCTTAAACAGGCGCACCAACCGTGGGCACGAATTTAACGCGCCACACCGTGCCATGAGAAATGCTACGACTGTTTTGATTTGATTTTTTCGTGTTTCCGGGCACGTCAACTGCTTTGGTCATTAGTCCCGTTAGTGTAGTGCTTTTTTTCTCGGGAGATGGCGGTGATCTTTTACTGCTGGATAGCGAGATCCGGCGCCGACCAACCGTCGGCTAGTGGGGTTTCCCCTAACCAGGACTCTCCCACCAGCGGGGCACCGCCCCAGTCGGGACAAGTTCTAAGCTCCCGACCGGTCTCCCGGAATATGTGGTAGTGTAGTGCATGTTAGTGTAAGTGTGTGTGCAAGGGGAGAAGATAGGACAAGGAGGAGGCCGGACTGATCGCGCGCGGTCCGTGGCCCGTTTGGTAAGGTACTGCTCCGGCATTCGCCTAGTGTTGATTGGAGAAACCACGGAAAACTACCGATCAGAGCAGCCGTCCGGTAGAATTCTCCTCCAGACAGCGACTGAATTCGACCTAGCTGAAAAGGTAATGTCGAAAATCCTCCCGCCGACAGGACTCGAACCTAGGACCTCCCGGTCGACTGTTTTGATAGTACACGTGGTTGTTGCCAGCATTGTACATTGGTACCTGCTGTTCCGAATCTAACCTAAGTATCTCAACGGGCCGTGCAATTAAGCGTTGGCTGAGGACTATGGGAGCTCGTGTATCAAGAAAACGTGCGCGAGCAATACTCACCACAATCATAATAGAGGCTTAGGTATTGTCCCATTCACTTGTTTCCCAATGATCTGGTTGCTACCAACATAAACGTACTTTTTAATAGGAGGCCCTGATTTGGCTCAGTGCGGAGTGCGTTTCTTGGCGGACTGTATTTGTATTTCTCAAACTCGAAACTGTTTTATTGTTTTTGTATATTTGTGGGGTTCCTGGATATCTAGCGAAACCATAGACATCCCTTATACAGACGAAGGCTGCGTTGTTTCGTTTCAATGTCTGCGCGCATTGGGAATTGCAGGTTGCACTTGTTCACTCTACGTCATATACATATTTTACTTTTTTGACAAAATAAATAAAATCAAATGAGTAAAATAGATTATGGAAACATAGTTAAGCAGGTCTGACGAGCGAATACTGACTCAACTTTTTCAATGTTAGAAGTTCAGTTTATTCACGAATTTAAAAAACAACTGGGCGCTGAATAGAATGTAATACCTGTCTGTAAAAGATCACTCCAACTCTTGAGAAATTAATTATTCTTTCCTGTATTCTGGTGGATATTCGTCTCATTCTAATGGCAATACGTTTACTATATTTCCATTAGAATGTCCTATTTAATGCCGGTCTTTAAAGAATAAAAAACAATGTATACATTCGCGAAATCTGGGAGGAGGAGAATTTGATAGGTACCGATATTTCGGCTACAATTTGCTATTAATAACTATTATTATTGTTCTTTTTATAATTATTGTTTTTGTCTTTTGGGTGAGTGTATTGGCGTGTAATACGCCAGCACCATAATGAACCCTAAACGCTACTTGATTATTCATTTAGCGTTATTAGCCCTGGAGGAAACACGAACGAATATGGATTTTCGACACTAGCTTTTCAGCTAGGTCGAATTCAGTCACTGTCTGGAGGAGAATTGTAGCGGCCGGCTGCTCTAATCGGTAGTTTTCCGTGGTTTCTCCGATCAACGCCAGGCGAATGCCGGATCAGTACCCTACCGAACGGGCCACGGACGGCGCGTGATCTTTCCTTCCTCTTCCTTGTCCTATTCTCTCCCTTTACACACACACACACACACACACTAACATGCACTACACTACCACATATTCCGGGAGACCTGTCGGGAGCTTAGAGCTTGTCCCGGCTGGGGCGGTGCCCCACTGGTGGGAGAGTCCTGGTTAGGGGGAAACCCCACTAGCCGACGGTAGGTCGGCGCCGAATCTCGCCATCCAGCGGGGGATGATCACCGCCATCTCCCGCGAAGAAAACATGCACTACACTAACGGTACTAATGATCAAAGCAGTTGACGTGCCCGGAAACACGAAATAATCAATCAATCAATCAAACGAACGAATATTCAAACGCATACAATCGACCATGCTCAAGGCGGGATTTACGACCCTTGAAGGCGAGATAGTTACAGCTCCTCGTCCTTCACAATCGCATCTCATTAATTCGACTTTCAGTTGTTAAAATTCATATTACTAATGTTGATTTTTATTGTCGTAATTTCGTATCTAATTGCTTCACGGTATACATCTCCGAATTATGATAATTTATTTAATTCCGAGTTTTTGGTGCGTACATTGGAGTCCTGATTAGTTCCCGCGAAATGTCAATAAGCATTATTCCATTTTAACTTCGAACCCATATCACATGATTGATAAGTTTCGTTTTCATGAGGTGAGATTGCTTCCTGTCTTCGTCCGCGAGCCAAAAGGTTAAAGTCCCTTCCGAGTAGAGATGGGCTTAACAGCTTTTCTTCAATAGCTGTTATCACAAAAACAGCTGACTCGTAATAGCTGTTATTAATAACAGTTGAAAAATAACAGCTCCATGACCAGCAACCTAACATGACCGACTGCTAAGAGTTAAATCAGTTGTAGCGACTGCTAAGAGTTAAAGCATGCCAAACTAATAACGTTGATAGCACCGTAAAGCTTGTGCAGCTACCTTACTACCTCATTGCACTACTTTCCCTAACATGTTTGCAGAAAGAGCTATATATAAACTAGATAAACTGCCGGAAAATTATATAATGTTAGCGAAATGTGTCTAGAATGTTACAAAAATGAAAGTGATTCGGGTTCACATTGCGAATTTTTAAAAATTGTGCATAGTGAAGTGGCGAGTGCCAAAAGTAATGAAGAGAAAGTGTTTTTGCTTACCTTTAGCTAAAGTGATAATGACTATCCAATATGAAGTATTATAATGTGAGTTATTTGACCGTGACTCATTTTATTTTATTGGATTTAGCGAAATATTAGTTGATCTCATATAAGTAGCAATGGTAGAACAGAAATAAGTTAACATATTGGACGACTTAATTTAAAGGTCAAACATCTTGTAGTGTATACAATAAAATATAAAAATATTGTGGCACACGGCGTGTAATAATGACGAATTATGTATTAATGAATCTATAATTAAAACACTGGCAAATCATGATTGATTAGCTGCAGCGAAGCTGTTATCGTACAAAATAGTTGCCTAAAAAGCTTGTAGTAGTTCGGATTAGGCCCAGTAGGTTGCAGTTCTATGCATTTCAACCGATAACAGCCAATAACAGGATAAACGAAATAACTGTTATTTCGCGAAACAGTTACGAAACGTTAACGGTTAAGAAATATCAGTTTAGCTGTTAAGGGCACATCCCTACTTCCGAGTCGGTTCACAGGCGAATGCGAGATACCCTCGGGGATTCCCCTGAGCGGAGTAAAGCCCTGTCTGGGAAGAGGAGCGCAGCGGTTGTGTGTGTGTGTGTGTGTGTGTGTGTGTGTGTGTAGGTGTAGAATCGAAGTAACTGAAGCTGACGCTATGTGTGCTTAGAGAACAGACTCCGCTTCACCTTCTCTCCCTCTGCTTTTCTCCCCTTTCCTCAACCCCGATCTGTATTAGTAAGAAAAAACTTCGTTCTGAAATTTTCCAGAGAGACGGCCGGTTTCTAAAGATATTTAAGGTTGTAGGGATCCACTAAGTATTTTTAACATGTTATATGCGTGATATTATGTGAGGTGAGGATTTTCCTTCCTTCAAAATCTCTCGCACCTAGCTGACAAACTTTGCGTTTCGATAGACAGTGCATAAGCCCGGAACGATATTGATGTAATAGAGTGAATTTGGATAAGAGTTCACATAAAAAATATTGTTCCATTGCATACCAAATCCACCGTGACGCCCGCATATAAATGAGCACTATCCACAGACAATTTAGGCAACTCAAAGTCATCATTATAGCTTCCAGTTCCATGATCGTTATTGCACGTGTGTGTGTGATTGAGTATATCTGTTTGTCCATGCATATTTAGTGCGTGCCTGAGTGCGTGATTGTGTGCACAAGTTCGCACATAGGTGTGCGTGCTTGCGTATAAGTGTGGGTGGGAATGTGTGCGCGTGAGTGTCTGCATGTGTGTCTGTGTGTATGCGCGCGCGCTATTTCGCGATTGCACACATTAGTAATCAGTGTATTGCAATCTGCTTTCGGACACAGTCTTTCCTTCGCTTTGGATCCATCATTCTACTGGACGAGATGTACGAGCGTGGCATGCTTTATCTTTCCGATTATGTAACCCTCCAGCAGACGCGCGGGAAACCATAACGTAAAAATGGTTGAGTGATATGTCTGCAACATCCTTCACGAAATTTAAATCATACCACATACGAATCAAAATAACGATTCAGCCATAAAAAAGAATAACAACGAGAAAATCACTTGTTAATCTTCAAATTATTTATTTTATTTAAATATAAAATATTATATTTGAAATAAGTAGGTGTTTTTTGTATGTAATTTACATTTTTTAAAGAATGTGCCTATTTAAAATAACTAATTTGCAATAAAATTTTTTAATTTCTTTTTCACATTCAAAACAACTAAACTTTAACCTTTCGTTACATTAAAAATGTTGACTGAAAACACTTAGCCTCAAATACTGAAGAGAAGAGAGACGCTTGGTGTCGGGAAAAGCCCCCGTATCCAACTTTAATGACATCGCTTTCCTAAAAAAGGCGAGGCACATTTTTTCGTTTCCAAAAAAAGGGACCTGAATGTCTTCCTAGAAAGGTATATGAACATACAAATGCCGTATTCTCCCGACAACGTATGCATAAATCTGGGTTATTTTGAATCCTTCGGGCGATTTAGTGATTAAGAAAATAAAATTAGACGTTTATGGGAAATTAATATGCAATATACCAATTTTAAATTTTTGATAATGGAAATTTGTTCCGTTGTTGAGCTCATTATCAAATATCGCATCCTAAACATCTCCAAAGAAGAGCATTAAAGAAATAATGACAGGATCAAACTTATTCGTACCAAATGTTGTAGAGTCACATCAACGCTACTTCTGTAACTGACCAGAACATCTTGTGCGTTTGACAGACACCACCGTGTTTAAAATAATATTAAATTACCCTCCAGTGTACCATTACATAGAGGAAGACCAAGTAGAGAATATACAAGAACAAAGACCAGCCCATAACGATTACTTCCAAAGTGATTTTGACTTTTTACGGCGGTGTCGGTAGTAATCGTGATGGAAGTGGGATGATAGTTCCAAATTGCTTTGATGATGAAAATTGGTATGATGAACATTTTGGATGCCAAATACTTAGGATGATGGTGATAACTATGAAAATTACGACCCTGATTACGAAAATAGAGAGTCTAAGGAAGAAAATTGCGAAAACAATGATGAAAATGAGGATTGTGAGCTTTATGATGAGACTAATGATTAACTTTATCCTCTATGTAGTGGATTTATGAATCTGCTACCTTGCCTACCTGTGTTATAAGGTTATTAAAAATATAACCTGGGGAGGGGGAAGGGGAGGGAGCAGAGGGTGGCCGCGCGCACGTCCAGAAATACTCTTCCAATTTGCAGCGCTATTTGAGCGGGTGCGTCCGTGCCTACGTGCAATGAGCGAGCAGGCCGAGGCGACGCAACCATTGATCCGGCAGCCCATGCCGTCACCCCGCGCGTCATCAGCAGCGCCTCTGCCCTTTGGGGCACTTCTAATGGCCCAGCGCAGGGCTGCTCCAATGACAAGAATCCAAAGCAGGTTCAAAGGTGGCTCAGGGCATCAACAGAGCCTGCCCTAGGGCACTTCTAATGGCCCAGCGCAGGGCTGCTCCAATGACAAGAATCCAAAGCAGGTTCAAAGGTGGCTCAGGCATCAACAGAGACTCTGCCCTATGGGTCACTTCTAATGGCCCAGCGCAGGGCTGCTCCAATGACAAGAATCCAAAGCAAGTTCAAAGGTGGCTCAGGGCATCAACAGAAACACTGCCCTATGGGTCACTTCTAATGGCCCAGCGCAGGGCTGCTCCAATGACAAAGCAGGTACAAAGGTGGCTCAAGGCATCAACAGAGTCTCTGCCCTATGGGGCACTTCTAATGGCCCAATGCAGGGCTGCTCAAATGACAAGAGTCCAAATCAGGTGCCAAAAATAATGAAGAGAAACTGTGTCTTAGCTCACCTCACAGCTAAAGTGGTAATGAATGTTGAATTTCTAAAAATAAGTTATTTGACCGTAACTCATTTTATTTTATAGGACGTAGGAAAATATTAGTGGATCTCACGTAAGCAAGAATGGAACAGAAAAAGTTAACAAACATATTGAACGGATTGAACTTAAATGTAAAATATTTTATTATATTGTATACAATAAAATATAAAAATCTTTTGGCACATGTTGTATAATAATGTCGAATTATGTATTATTAATAAATCTTTAATTTGAACACTCGTAATCACGACTGATTAACAGCAGCGAAATTGTTATGATTAAAAATGATTGCTGGGAAAGCTTGTATTTTGCTTTTAGCCCAATAGATTAAAAAATATGAATTTTAACCGATATCAGCCAATGACAGGATAAACGCTATAACTCTTATTTCGCGAAACAGTTACGATGTGTTAACTGTTAAGAAATAACAGTTTGCGTGTGTAGGGCACATCCCTACTACACATGCAGCATCTCTACTTCTACGCGCGTACTAATATTAATCGTGCAACTTTTCGTGAGCGATTACCTTGCTTTCCCCTCTCTGGCACAATAAACAGTTGAAGGCAAAAGCTTGCAGAGAGTATTGATGATAACATTGCAAACACTTCTTGACTGACGCGAAATAGAAACTATTTTCTGTTGAAAACGATAACTTCTAATAGTGATTTTCTCACAAAACTTTAAAGAAGTGACCGTAGTAGGTGAAGATCCATCACAGGAGATTCCTCGAAATCCCGAGAAAGTCAGAACGCAAATTGTTGGGAAAGCAGTGAAAGCATAACTGATTCTCCAGAGATTGGCATTGCTGCGTATAATCTATTGGCCGATTTCGTAACTAATATCCGCACTCGACCCGCATTTTTTCAATCTATCCGCCAAGAAAAGTTGCGCGAGTAATACCTTAACGGACGCAAACGCACAAACGCCCCACTCACAGTGTAGTTGCATAACAAGCGAAGGTGCCGGATAGGTGCCGGCGCCAGTCACTCGTTGCATCGAGAGCTCTAGCAACAGGGCTGCGCTGAGTGGCAGATTCGCCAGCTCGTGAATAAATAAACACTGCGGGCGCCATTCGCTGAAAGCTTATGCAGATGACCGGCGATCACAAAAGGCACTTCGAATTCAAGATACACATTGAAATTTGTGCGAGTGGATGGTAAGCGAACGTTGGGATACACTCGATAGAAGCGATTGTTGGGACGAAGCTATAAATGGTGTCCGGGTAATAATCAAGAGATGCATTTCGGAATTGTGTAAGAGCATGAGTTGAAATGCCCAATTCACGAGAAGCAGTTTCTAATAAAACTGAAACTATTGGCGATGGAATCTAAATTGTCACGGCTCACATTCATTGCCCGTCAAATTGTGTTATGACATTTTCAATGTATGAAATGGAATGTATTACAGAGTACAAACGTCAGTTGTCTGTGAACCGGTGACGCATCAATGGGTGCTGGGATATGCATCTCCAGCAAATCAATATTTTTTGTAATTTGAATCAGTATGTTCGTAACACTGACCTCTTGGTGATCGTATTACACCGAAAGGGGTATTTTCATTATGAAGGTACACTTTTTAAATTTCTAGCTAACAATTAAAAATAATACATTGACAAAATTACTAAAAAGGTAACGAAAATCTCTCCCCTCTCACCGAATTACTTTCAGAATTCACCATGCTTATGAACAGAAATATTGTCAATGCATGTTTTGAAAATCGACTTTATTTAATATTCTGGAACTGCGTCGAACAGGTGATAACGGGCAGATTTAATGTCTAAACTTCCGTTATGAACATTTTTTCGTCTGTAATAACATTTTTTGCGCAGGTGCTACAACATGCGACAGGTCGGCCGGATGATGATGATCGCTGAACGGTGGTACCGGGAGGCATGTTTTTCGAATCCTATTTCGCAAATTTCCAAAATTTCCAAAATTTCCACAATTTCCAAAATTTCCGAAATTTTTGTTGAAATACCACCATAACGAATAGTCTTGTGTCCCCCCTGTCATGAGACAAAAACCCTTTTATCCCGTTCAAGGAGATCCGAAATGACCCACTTCCTTTCACCAAATGTAGGGAACATTTTCTCAGAAACTATTTAGTTTACTGACTTGAAATTGTATGTGAGTGTATATTCATTATTTATATGTACTTTAACGAAGTCTTAAAAAAATATACTAGTTTATTAATATAAAGTTTTGTCTATTGTACCAGTTTTCTTGTCAAAAATACTAACATTTATAAGAATATTGTCTGAAGTATTTAAGATTTTATAAATCCGCTCCCTTAAAGTATTTAAACTAGTGAGATACATGCTCTGTTAAAATTTGTGTATCCTCCTATTTATAATTTTTGAGAAATTGTTCTCTAAAGATGAACATTTTAAACTAACGGGAAAAGACTCCTAAAGTTTTCAGTGCATTTCTGGTTCAAATGCTGGACAAACATTAACATAAACACGCCGATATTTTGACGCTATTCAACACCTTGTGTTGTGTGTTGAACATTAGAAAGCAAACTATTAACTATTTCTCACAACGAAAGGAAAGAAAAAGAAACATTCAAGCAACACCCAAGATGCGTCAAATTGGCCACTCCCATTTCCATGCCACATAAACTTCAAAATTACAAATATAATATAGACATAATAAAATGAAACTTTCCTTATCTAACATAGAAAAAATAAAATTCATTAATGATTCAAAAAATGATATTTTCATCATTACCCCCCATTTTGGAGTCCCATTAATGTGTGTGCACTCAATCCTGATACATCCTGAATAAATCGTATACTGTGAAAATACTGAACTGGCACGACAAGGTAGGAGAAATTGTCGTTGCCTCCCAATTCCCCACTGTGGAGAATGCGTGGGGGCGCCGATGACGGCGTCAGCTGTCGATTAATGCTGGTAATCCTGCGCACGGCGCCATCTGCCAGCGGGGAATCCCCTCTTGTCTGATGGTCCCCTCCCCTCTGGCACACGCGCGGCCCCCGGAAGCTCTCGACCAATGGAACGCTTCAACAGTTCGCGATGCCTTCACTTGCGAGCGCCATCGCTCCATCGCGAGAAAATGGCAAATTTTCATACGATGTAAAATGAAGATGTGAAATCCTTGTATGTATCACGTGTTATCCTCATTATTATTATTGCCTGTTGTGTAAAATGTAGTTGACAAAAAGAGATATCGATTCAAAAACATTAAACTAATGAAATTGATAAATGTTAAATATTTGCACAGCTATTCATAAATGTTAAACATTGTTTATACATTTTAAACGTTTAGTTCTTTGGACCTTGAAGTAACATAGTAGGATTTGTAATAAAGAATTGGAGTTGTTCATATTAGTGCGAAAAACTGAAGATATGTTGAAAGGGGTAGCATTAGTCACACACGCTAGACATTGTACATATTAGCATATATTATCTCAGGCCAATGCAATTTGAACGTGTTAATAAAGACAATGCATCCTATCGTAAGGATAATGCGTCGTATGGTTTCATGAGCTCTGAATCTTCTTATTGCCTTTGCAATATTTTTTCAATAGTTTCAAATCGACGGCAATTTCTTCGCGCCGAAATCTTCATGGGTGTCTTGAAGCCCTACCTCATGGATTCGAAGGCAATTTTGAATTCCCCTCTTGATATTTCCACGTACAAAATTGTTCCGTTCTGAGATTTTATCCGGAATGATAAAATTCCCTTCTTAAGGGTCATTCTGACAAAGCCATATTTTACACCCAGTAATGATCTTAGTGAAAGATTAAACATGTGGTATGATCGTATTTAAAACTCGTCTGCTCCGCACGCATTAAAAATTTGTTTGGCTGATGTTCCCCTTCCAGAACCATTCTCGCCTTTAAATCGCCGAAAGACATACAGAATAGTGTCGCCACGCTTTAGGTTTGGTGACAGTTGATGCTTTTCGTGCATGATTCTGCCATACGCACTGTTGGATAAAGGCCATGACTCAGATGCTATACTTAAATCCCCTTCACTCCTCCGCTTGTCTTGAGAATTCATTCATTGGCTTTCGTAGAGAGGACTATTAGGAACAGAACCTTCCATCCTTGTTGGAAAAAGTGTTCACAGCCCTATGCAATAGGGTTTGCTTCACCACCAGGGGGTAATTCCATATCCATCATCAGTACACGTAGGAGTTTTAAGCCCGTGGTTTCTTGTAAAAGAGGATATTTCATCACTTTAACTTAATGTATTATATGTTATGTAATGTAATGTATATTATAAAGAGAGGACTTGTGTTCTCTAACGCAGTGGCAAACAAATTTAATTGTTAAATAATACTCCCGTGAATATAGAAAAATAGTCTTTGTCCGATAACAACCATTCTTCCCGTAACTTTATTAAGTCATATTTGATTTCTAATTCTATGAGTACAAGACATTGGAAGCATTTTGATTCTTCTCAATTCAGTGCAAACAATTCTCTTTTAATGCTTTAAATTATGCCAAAAGGCCATTAAATCATTCATTTGTATTTAATTTATTTTTAGAAGACCAAAAGAATATTTGAAATAGTTACAAAATCTTTCGAAAGCAATTTCACTAAACGTCCTTATATTTGTATTATGTCTACAGTAATGAAACTTACTTCACGGCGTTCACAAACCTGCGACCAATTCATTAGTGTTTTTTCCATTCCAGAGGAAATATGATGAATTGGAGATTTTTGGATAGGCAAAATGGATTAGATCGGTTGCTTAGGTTATCTTCAAGATTAATATAGCGTATTAGAAATCCAAACCTCTCATATTAGAGAAGGTGTGATAATGCATCATAGGGGCTCCCCAGTATCCGGGCACTCTATCGCAACCATCAGTTCACACCTCGACGCAGACCGTAAGCGCGCGATTTCATTTCCACGCACGCGCCGCTAATAAGACCGGCGGCGGCGGCGGCGGCGCTGTCTGGGCGGCGACAGCCGAGCGCCTTCAGATAACCGCCCGCCGCGGGCGCCCAAATCCCGCGATTATCTGCCTCCGCGTATACGTGCGCGGCGCGCGCGGATCATAACGACACCTAATCCGGCCGCGGCAGGGGCGTGCGGGGAGCGAAGAGATGGCACGGAGAGAGGGCGGTGCCCTACAGAGGGTGGTGCGGGGAGAATAGGGGGGGAAGAGGAGACGGGGGGGAGGGGGGCAGAGAGCGGGCGAGAGCAGGGTGCTGCAGAGAGAGACAGAGAGAGAGAGAGAGAGAGAGTGAGAGGTGCAGTGCAGAGAGCGGGGTGCGCGGAGAGAGCAGGGTGCATGCAGAGAGAGACAGATAGAGAGAGAGGGGCAGTGCAGGTGGGGTGCTCGGAGAGAGGGGGTGTGTGCAGAGAGAGACAGAGAGCGAGACAGAGCGAGAGAGGTGCAGTGCAGAGAGGGGGGGGGAGAGAGGGGGGGGGAAAGGGACGGGGGGGAAGAAAAAGAACGGGTGGGTAGTAGGGACCGGGGAGTAATGAGAGAGTGGAGATGAAGGACTCTGGAGTAATGATGGAGAGAAGAGCAGGGCGTGACAAGCAGGGACGGGAACTTAAAACAGTGCAGGAAACCGGTAAGTCCGGAGAAAGATTGCGGAAAGCAGAGAACCAGGAAAGAAAAGGAAGTTGCAGGAAGCATCTCCATGACTCGAGGGATCGGCCCAAGAGGGATCGGTGGAGAAGGGATCGCTGGAGGAGGAAGAGGAGAAGGAGAGAGCGATGTGGAGGAGGGAGGAAGCGCAGGAGGGCGTGGGCGGGGTTCAGGGCAGTGGGGGGGCGGGGCGGCGAATGCGATCTAGGCGTAGGGGGGCGTGGGGGGTGCGGAAGAATGCGCGCGGGCAATTGGGATTGCACCCGGGTTAGCTCCTAACGGGTGCCGCGTGACGGTTTGGCGGGCGGCGGGATTTTGGAGTGCGCAATGTTTCATTGGGCACAGCTGCTTTGACACTGGCATCGACACGGACAGTGACTACGGCAGGGGTTACAAGATAGCATCAATGTGATTTTGCACCTCCCAACGTGAAGTTGAAAGACCAATAGAACTAATCAGAAGTTTGAAATGAAATATAACAAGGTGAATATGCATGATTGGACTGTGATTAATGTAGGTGCGAAGCGTTTTGGTTGGTGGATAAGGAAATGAACGGTTGGGAGGGAATAACCAACATTTAAATTCTTTCCCCTTCAATAACAAACGTTTTCATAAATCTTTGCTAATTTGTTCGTTGCTCCTAACCCTCGCATATTTTCCAACCTGCTCTCCAATTCCCCTCGCATGTTCTCCACTGATAAAGCTCTAGAACGCGTCGTTTCCATGTTGTTTATGTCATTATTGGGACACCAATTTAGTAGCCATCCTTTTCTAAGCCACCTTTATTAGTATGTTTCTCTTTAATAATATGGTAACAATGGTAATAATCTAAAAAATTCTACCGCTATTGGTGTTTTAAATTCTCATTCTTTCCATACTTAATTTCCTACGCTTAAGCCATGTGCCTCCAATAACCGATTTGTTGCATCCATTTGCGTTCAAATGTTTGCTTGGCATGGATTCGATTCTCGACGGTGCTCCCGATTTGCAGTGTTGACACACCATCGTGACGGGAGCTGTGAGTTATTTGAATTTGATGGTACCGAAATTCGAACATGAAAGCCAAGTAATCCGTGGATGATATGAGTTTGGCCGGCTACATTTCATCCACTAAAAAAACATCATCAACACAGTTTGTGCCTTCCAAATGGTAAATATTCGTTATACGGATATTGTAATGTATAGTGGAATGCCAAACCGAAAATTGTATAAAACGGAAATGTACTTATTCCCTATTTCCCTCCTACTTAATTCAATGAATAGTTATTGATGAGGACGTTTACGGCAAATCTGTCTGGTCAATGTAAATTTGTCTGGTGAATGTAAAATCAATGTAAAGTTAATGAAAAAAATGGTGCTATTTCATTATCGTGTCAGAGATATATCTTACTACTTTCCTAACCGGGAGCGGTAACTGGGTGCATCAACTAATGTCACTACAGCGCCTCTGACCGGGAGGTCCTAGGTTCGAGTCATGACGGCGGCAGGATTTTCGACACTAGCTCTTCAGCTAGGTCGAATTCAGTCGCTGTCTGGAGAAGAATTCTAGCGGCCGGCTGCTCTGATCGGTAGGTTTCCATGGTTTCCTCATATGACCGACAGGTATGATAGCTAGGAAAGTAGTTTGATTGATTGATTTTTTCGTGTTTCCGGGCGCAACTGCTTTGGTCATTAGTCGCCCTTCCGAATTTACTGCATTTTGTGAACCCAATTTTAAAAGTATTTTGATAGTACGTAAGTTCGAATGTGAATATTATGTCATATTTCTTTGTTTCTTACATTCTAGCTTTTGGTATACGTTTACAAATTAATATTTTAGAAATTATTTAAAACCTATTTGAAATATAAGAAAATAATTCTATCCTTCAGGGAATTGCAATGCAACACTGGCATTCCGCGACGCGACTGCGAGTTTCTGTGAATTACGTCTCATTGTTGTGGCATGATTTAACGCAATTGTCAAATTTGTGGTGATATTTGCTTGAAAATATTTAGTTTTCGCACCAAATGTTCTACCAATTGTAATGAGTTATACGAAAAATGACGACTGAGATGAGTTAATTTGGAAAGGAATTGTGGTTTAAATAGTGAAATAAATTACATAACCATTACTAAAGGCGAGAAAGTACGTGCTGTTTTATCACCACTAGTTTTAAAAGTTTCTTGCTCCAATACAAGAAAGTACACTTACGAAAACGGTCCAATTTTTGGTAAAACCTCTAAAATTTCGAAGCATTTTTCTCTAGAAATAATAAAAAAACATTGGGGCATAAAAATATTGGTTGTTGATGAACGAAGAGAACTTTGTGTAATTGTTATGAATTGTGGTTTAATTTTTTATAATACATTATTATACATATCAATGCATCCGTGTTCTAAAAATGTAATATTGTCAGCCATTATTAAACTTAAAAATGGATGTGGTTTTCGTCACTTTCGAAGGGGTGATCTCCCTGATGGTTTGCGTTGCCTTGCTCTCTGAAGGTATGGGCAGAGGGATTATGAATAATAGATGACGAAGGGTGATGAATGATTATGGATAAGCTGATGTTTGGTGATGAGAAGCGGGTTCGAGTCTCGGGTATGCCATGTCTTTCGTCATTCGTTTGGAGAGAGATTGGCTTCTCATAGCCCCACGAATTCCGCCTGAACATCATTTCAACTATCATCAGTCATATTATTCGTCCCTCATAATCATCTTATCATGCTTCATACGGTGAAAGGCAATGTAAACTCCCGGTGATGGTAGGCGGAAGTCATACTACAGGCCTCCTCCTCCTCTTTTAAGCTTAGAAATAAATGAGCATGTCACTAATCAGCATACACGCTTCTCACGTATATCCTTACAGACCTTTCCCTTCGAAGTGAATAGACAGCGGAAGGAAACAAAAAAGAGAGGGTTTTCTAAGGGGTGGTATGGCTGGCGTCTGGCCTTGGCCTTTGACCGACTGCATTCACCATTCGGAGCCCGGGCTCCGCTGCCTGCAGCTGAAGCGGGCTTTCAGCGGGCGTAAGTGCAGCCAATTGTGGAGGCGAAATGTGGTCCGAAGTGAATTTGGTGCTTAAGTGCCCGAGAGTGGTGTTATTCCGTCGGGTTAATGAGTGAGCTAAGGAAATCGATAGAGCAGGCGAAAAGGGTCGTCGTGCTCCGTCGGCATCGAAGGTCAGCGAGCGGAGGGCAGGAAGACCGGAAGGGAGGAAGGGTTGCAGAGCGAGTTGCAAACGTAAAGACTCTCGCAGTTACAGTGCATGAAACGAACAGATTCCCTGCCTAAAGCCTCGTAAAAATGGTTACAAATTGACAAAACTAAAATTAGTATCAATTCTTTGCAACGAAATAGAAAATCAGCCATATTTAATTTTTTGATAATTTAAGTTCCAATTATGTATTTTTCGACTTTTTTGTAGGATTTATATCGCGTTTGGTAACATTCTATTACATTTTGTTGTCTAGCATATCAGAATTTTGTTCAATAATATTATAGGAGTAAGCATTTCGGAAACTAGTGATGAATGGGATTATGGTAGTACCAAAGCATTCCCGAAAACCCCAACTAGATATTTCTATATTCTATATGAATACGAGTGAAACAGAAGAATGATGAATAAAAGGAAAATGGTCGTACCCCATGCCTCCTAGGGACTACTCTGTGCCGTATTTGAGACCGGGACCTAGGTGTGAATCGACATACAAATACTCTCTTCGTTTATTCCGAGGCATCAGCACACTCTTACTCTAATTGGTGGCGTCACATTAAATGTCTCATACCGTTAGAAAATGTCACGTTTCGTGTCACTCTTGTGCTCTTCTTGTTTTCTCCTGTCTCTTGTAAAATTAGAATAGTGCACAACATTTTTACCGGACTCCGCGAAGAAAACTACGTGTTTTTTTTTTCTTCAACTTGATAACACATTATAGGTGTTTGGGTTTTTTTTTCTTCCAAACAGGTTAAAAGGAATAAACAGGTTTTGATGATCGAATTAACAATCGACTAATTTGAAAGTAGGAATGTTATAGGCTAGGTACAGTTTCTTAAAAATCAATACACATGACTCGCAGCCAAATAATGGGTCTTTTAGAAATGGTTTACGAGTACCAATGGTTCTAACAATACGGAAGTTGTATTTTTCATAACGAATATTTAATGTTTTCGAGAAGAAAAGTAATTAAGAATGCATTAAAAGACAAACCCTGCAGTTAATTTTATAAAAGTATTCGTAAGTGTAAGATTCCTTCACTGAAAATAAAGGACCGTCAAAACAGTCAGATTCTTGCTCCGTTAATCATCGTTAAATTCTCAGAATTTGCCTGTGATGAAACCAATGTTTCAATCGTTTCGTTCAGACAACCCAATGAAAATTCTCTCTGTTAAAATATGATTTATAATGAAGACTAATACAGCGAATTAAAAAGAAATGTTAATGAAGAAATGAGAGAGGTTCAGTATGCTTTGAAAACGAAGCATTTGGCTTCATTACTTTTTGTCATGCAGAAGAAAAGAGGAGCTCGAATCATAAAGACAAAATGTGAAACTCGACAGAAATAAATTCGAAAGTGAAGTATAAGAAAGAAAGGCAATGAGTAGGAAACCCGAAATTAAAGCGAGAACCCCGTGATTCAGTTCTGGAAATCAAAAGAGATACTGGAAAATGCCCAGTGGGACGCGTCTGCAAAATTTGAAAAATTGAATCGAAAGAACCTTAATTTTGTAATCCTGTTTATTCAAGACTGAGAGAAAAGCATAATCTTTCTACGTCCAGGTTAGAAGGTTAGCAGACAAATTTTCTTGTCTGTTAAAAGCGCTGTCCGTCTGTGAGCGAGAATTGTTAACTTTTAGTTTGTTAGGCTTCTTAATTTATATCACATTATTGCTAAATACAATAATTAGCTGAATGATTTAGTAACACAACCCAAAAAGAAAATCAGGTACGAATTTGCTATTCAAACATGCTCCTGTCACTTAACAAAGATGTTTATATAAGAGAGAATTTAGTAATAAAATAAACATCAAATAGTAATAGGTAGGGAGCCGTGCCTGTGGAACACGCGGTTGCGGAAATCGTCGTCTGCGTCGAAGAGGCTGCAGGTCCTGTGTAGGCATAATCGTATTTGTGATTGTCCCTTCACCCCTCATCATCATCGTGTCCTATCATTCATAATTCAAGGCCTTAAATCCTTGTCGTACCAAGGGATACAGCACGAAAGCTTATCTGCTCTCTCTCTTTCCTCTTTCTCCCCTCTCTCTTCTCTCTCTCTTCTCTCACTCCCCTCTCTTCTCTCTCCTCGCTCTCCCCCCTCTCTCCTTTCTTTTCCTCTCTCTCTTTTCTCTCCCTTCTCTCCTCTCTCTCCCCCTCTCTTTTTCCTCTCTTCAACCTCTCTTTTTCTCTGTCTCTGCTCTCTTTTCTCCTCTCTCTCATCTTTCTCTTGTTTCTCTTCTCTCCCTCCTCTCTCTCTCTCTCTCTCTCTCTCTCTCTCTCTCTCTCTCTCTCTCTCTCTCTCTCTCTCTCTCAGGGTGTAGGTTTCATTTTGATTGCTTACACTGTTGGTAGAAGCAAAAAGAAACACACACAAAAGTTACACAGATGTGTGAATTACTAACAAGTATTTATTTTAGAGTAATATATAAACATATTAAACAGATTATCATGACTTTACGTACTCCCTTGCTTTAATTATATTAATGGGTAGATACCCTATTAAATCATTCTTCGCGTTCCGACTACACCATCTTGACTTTCTTTCAAAAGCCTTAATCACCCCTTATAAAGCGAGCGGTCTCAGAACAATTGTTACGATGCGCTATTACCACGATGTCGACAGTAATGATGATTATTTTGTTTGGGCAGCCCTCCGCTAATCAATCCCACAATGGGCGGGCGGCGTGCAAATGTAGTTTCTAATACACCCTATGCAGCGAGTACTGTCTTTTGTGGCAGGGATTATTACTTCAATGACAGCAGGACATGTCGACAACCGATGAACTATTTCGATGAACTATTATGCGGCCAGACCGGAGCAGCGAGTACTTACGCCCGGCCGAATCGTATCTCCATGCGCCAATTTATCCGGTCATCCATTTAGTAGAGCTTTGACTCGACGGACCCCCTATGTCTCGCGAACAATGACGCCCTCGCGGATGGCTTTTGTCGCGCGACGAAACAAATAGTGCGAGAAATGTTTACGAAGTCCTCAATCTAAGGAGTGTGTGTGTACGAGGGTGGCCTGTACGGAGAAGCTGCAGACTCGTCCATTCTTCCCAAAGTCTCCCTTAAGTCATTTTTTGCTGCGCTGACTTAACCCAGCCGAGCTTCACCACACACTCGCCGCGAATGTTATTCCACGCCATTCTTTCAATTCAGATATGGAACTATTAATAGAGAGGAGGCGGCACCCAATTGAATCTGAATTGAAGGCAATGGAATGTGCCAACTTTTTGCTGGTTTCCGCAGGGCGGGATTTCCTAGCATAATACGGAGAGAGGTGGCTCAGTGCATCATCTGATGTCACTGCAGTGCCTCTGACCGGGAGGTCTTAGGTTCGCGTTCCTACAGTGACTAGATTTTCGACACTAGCTTGTCAGCGAGGTTGAATTCAGTCGCTGTCTCGAGGAGAATTCTAGCGGCCGGCTGCTCTGATCGGTAGTTTTCCGTGGTTTCTCCAATCAACACTAGGTGAATGCCGGAGTAGTACCTTACCAAACGGGCCACGGGCCGCGCAGGATCTTTCCTTCCTCTTCCTTGTCCAATTCTCATCCCTTACACACACACAAACATTCACTACACACACACATGCCGGGAGACCGGTCGGGAACTTAGAGCTTGTCTCGGCTGGGCGATGCCCTGATGATGGGAGATACCTGGTTGTGGGAAACCCGCTAGCCGACGGTAGGTGGCGCCGGATGTTGCCATCCACTGGGGAAAGATCAACGCCACCTCCCGTGGACAAAACAAGCACTACACTTACGGGACTGATGATATCTGTAGTTGACGCGCCCGAAATCACTAACAACCAATAACCAACCATCCTAGCATCTCCTTAGCGATTGGTAAAGGGTAGCTCTCTGCGGGGGCGGTAGGTTTCGATTTGCCTTGTTATTTTCAAACCCACAATTTTACAAAGGAGGATGTGGGCGTATTATCTACTTGTCCGTTGTTCTTAAGTCATTGTCCCATTCCCCAGCTTGACAAGTAATTTAGGAGACGTGCACTAAATGAAGCGCAAATCCGCCGTGCTTCAGCACGCACAAGTGAATTTGTGAGATGCCACTGATTGAAATGAGAATCTTCGAAGCTAGGGGCGCGTGCCTTACACGCGTACTGGAAGCTACAAGGGCAGGCGCACACGAAGGTGACTGCTAGCAGTGGCCTCGTCCGAACGTTTCACAATCGTGATTTATTTAAGGGACGAATAAATTGCACAGGACGTACAACAAGTGGTTTCGTGGAAATATTGGAAGACAGAATAAATATGGTTAGGGAAGAAGGAAGAAAGGAGATGAAACTTCAACAGAGATATTAATATTGTGTTAACATTATTTGCCTATCTGGAAGAACACAGGGAAGTTTGATACACAAGCAAAATAAGCTGTAATGAAAACTTCGCTGAGACGAGCAACTTGTACCTTAATCCTAACTAAAACAACACGGAAGGACATTGAGTCATAAAAGGCGCACTTTTTGACGTTTTTATGAGACTTTCTGCGTTTATACGCTTTGGAAGAAACTTTATGGAGCGCTAAAAGTTTCCTCCGATTTAGTCTTGTGCAGGCTTCTATAGCCATTAATACACGCTCAACTGTAATCTTCGCTTGACTCGGATTAAATTAAGTTGTTGAGCAACAGGTTTATTGCAGTTTGTGTTCACGATATAAAAATAGCGTAGTTGCGTAATTGTAAATCAATGTGTCAGGAGATAGAGGAAAGTGAATCTAAATAAGGTGAATTAAATAGATAATATTGGTACGGCTCCATGGGAATTCTTTTGATATGTTCACACAATAATTGACTCATACCCTCATAAACACAATATCACTTTTCCCGAAAGAATTATCAAAACTTTCTGCCAGAAAAGTAGAAATTTTATCCAAAAGAAAAACAAAGAGTATAGGCAAAAGTAGTTATATAAACCAAAAACATGGAAATTCCATTCCGTTTAGCTGCAGCATTCAAAATGAAAAGGAAAGATTCAACATTTACGGAAAAATGAATAAATGTACAGAAGAGTTGTCAAACCAAAGAAAAATAAGATGTCAAACAAAAACACAAATTCGTAGTGATGGACCATTACTGCCCAAGAAACACAAGAATACAATACCTAATATGAGGTCCTGAGGTCAAAGTTCGGATACACAGAGACTATGAAATCCAAAAAAAATGACGTGAGATAGGAACAGTTCATTAGAATATATATTCTAGGGATCAAAGATTACCAGACAAAATGCCTTTCAGTTGTGGAAAAAGTGAACGACAACACAAAGAAAAAAAACTATTATTGGTACGGAACCAACAGGAAAAAGAAACACAGCTCACCCACTGAAGAAATTGAAAAACTCGGATAACAAACCGACTGAAATAGTCGGTTTCTCGAGGATGATTTTTGTTAATGTCTTACGTAAAAGTAATTCTGTTTAATGTGCATCGTCTTAACGCCGTTTCAAGCGTCTCGTGCATCGGGAGCGGTGGCTCAGTGCATCAACTGATGTCACTGCAGCGCCTAGGTTCCCACTCCCCACGGCGGCAGGATTTTCGACACTAGCTTTCAGCTAAATCGAATTCAGTCGTTGTCTGGAGGAGAATTCTAGCGGCCAGCTGCTCTCATCGGTAGTATTCCGTTATTTCTTCGATCAACACTAGGCGAATGCCGGAGCAGTACCCTTGCAAACGGGCTACGGACCGCGCGCAATCTTTCCTTTCTCTTCCTTGTCCTAACCTCTCCCCCTACACACACACTTACACTAACATGCACTACACAACCACATATTCCGGGAGACCGGTCGGGAGCTTAGATCTTGTCCCGGCTGGGGCGGTGCCCCGCTGGAGGGAGAGTCCTGGTTAGGGGGAAACCCCACTAGCCGACGGTAGGTCGATGCCGTATCACAGCCATCTCCCGAGAAAAAAACATGCACTATCCTTAGGGGACAAATGGCTTAAGTTGTTGACGCGCTAACCATCAACTACTAGCCAGCGTCTCGTGCGTAGCCGTTAGCGGCGCGATGACCAAGCATACGCGATCTCCTCGAGCGACGTACGCGTACCGGGGGCAGGCGCGCGGCATAACCGGCCGACGGTAGAGGAGTGAGTGGGAGGGGGGGGCGACTGCGCCGGCGGCAGTGGCGGCCCCAGCCGGCGGCCGCCCGGCCATGTCGAGTGCCTGCGCCCCCTCGACGCCGCCCGCCCCAGGCAGCGCCGGCGCGGCGCACGGCCCCCTGCAGCCCACGCGGGGCTCGGCCTCCTGCCCGTGTCACCGCCCACTCCATCGGCCGATCGATGGCTCCACGCAGGACGTCGAGCGGAGGCGGTCAAAGGGAATTCTAAAGGTTGCTTTCTGTCTTAGGCAGCAGTGAATCTCCTTTGATATAAATTGATAATCCAATTTTGCTACTCCAATTTTTGCTACCTCCAATTTTTCACCTCCAATTAATTGCTACCCCAATTTTTTGCTACCTCCAATTATTTGCTACCTCTAATTTTTTGCTACCTCCGTTTGTTTGCTTCGTTCATTTTTTTCTGTATTAAATTCTTTGACACCTCTAATTTTTTGCTACCTCGCATGTTTTGCTACCTCCAATTATTTGCTACCTCTAATTTTTTGCTACCTCCGTTTGTTTGCTTCGTTCATTTTTTTCTGTATTAAATTCTTTGACATCTCCTCATTTCCGACTGAGATTGAAGTGTTTGATATGTCAACGTGTTTTCCTTCAATCCACTTTTCTTACACATTTGAAATCGTCTTTTCGAAACTTGCTTAATCGAAGTATTTGGTAACTCGAAACATGAGTCCAAATACTACGTTAGTTTTGTTTGTAGATGGGATGAGTGCAGTAATTCGATTGTTTTAAGAATCGGACAGCGGAGAAGTGCGAGGGACAGTCATATTAAAATCGAATACCATCCATAAAACACATTCCTCGCAAAATTTGGCAACCTTGTTGTTAATTACCGATACTGCTATCTCTGCCGAAAGAGAAATGCAAAGGGGCCAATTACAGGTACACACAGTTCATTATTTCTCTGTAGGTGAGCATAGAGAAAAATTGTGTTCGTCCATCATTAGATATTATTATTATTATTATTATTATTATTATTATTATTATTATTATTATTATTATTCACATATTACAATCCCAATTCAGCGCAAGGGTCTTTTGGCTCCCCAGGGAGGGGCTGCGTGTACAACTTGTTTTATGTTACAACAATTTTCCTGTTCCATACTTACGTTAACTAAATAATTACTTAAACTACAATTAACAACAAAATATTTTAAAAAAATAGATTTTTTATCATTAGATGTGAACGCAAGCAAAGATAAAGCAGAAAGGTGTGCTTCGTGTTTTGGTGGCTGCGGGTGCTGCAACACGCGAAACAAATCCTCGCACGTTTGCTGTGTATAGCCAGCACCGCATGTCACTGATAAGTGTGAACGAAAGGGAAAAGAGCTTCCGAGAAGGGCGCATGATCTCATTCTGATGTGATTGTGCGGATTGGTAATCTTATCTGAAAAAAAGGTGAATCACAGAGGAAGAAATTCGGGTTCAGGTCGGAAATACCCACGGCTCCGTGTATGCAATTCTGAAAGATCACCTGCAGATCCGAAAACATTGGGCAGTGTATTCCGCATCAGTTGACGGAAGGGCAAACGATTGGGAGAATATCTTTATGTCTGATTCATCTGCAGCGATACTGCGATGAAACGTATGCATATCTATCCCGTGTCGTCGCAGAAGGCGAATCTGGTATCGCCATATGAGCCGGAGAGCACATGACAGAGCTTAGAAAGGAAACACCTCAATTGTCCGACGACAAATGTTACTATATCCAACGCTGTTACCGGGAGCGGCATCAACTAGTCACTGCAGCGCCTCTGACCGCGAGGTCATAGGTCGAGTCCTGACGGCGGCAGGATTTGCGACACTAGTTTTTCTGTTAGGTCGAATTCATGCGCTGTCTGGAGGAGAATTCTTGCGGCCGGCTACTCTGATCGTTATTTTTCCGTGGTTTCTCCGATGAACACCAGGCGAATGCCGGAGCAGTGCCCTAACAAACGGGCCACGGACCGCGCGCGATCTTTCCTTCCTCTTCCTTGTCCTATCCTCTCCCCTTACACACACACACTGACATGCACTGCACTACCACATATTCTGGAAGACCGGTCGGGAGGTTAGTGCTTGTCCTGGCTGGGGCGGTACCCCGTTAGTGGGAGAGTCCTGGTTAGGGGGAAACCCCACTAACCGACGGTAGGTCGGCGCCGGATCTCGCCATCCAGCGGGGGAAGATCACCGCCATCTCCCGAGAAAAAACATACACTACACGTACGGAACTAATGACCAAAGCAGTTGACGCGCCCGGAAATACGAAAAAATCAATCAATCAAGCAATCCAACGCTGTACACACAAGTTTCGGTGAAGTCATGATGACTTCCTTCGACTGCCGGGGCCCTCTGCTTGTCGACATCCTCGGGCATGGAGCCACAATAAACGCGTAGCCCTGTGAAGACACTTCGCAGAATCTGCGACGCGCCAAGTGAAAACACCCTGGAATGCAGTGGGGAGGGGGGAATAATTCTTTTGCGTGATGATGCTGGCTCTAGAGTGCCAAATTGGTGACGAATACGCGTCAAACATTTGGCTGGGAAACACTTCAACATTCTTTCTACAATCCAGATCTTCCATTTGCGATTTTAACGTTTTTGTCGACCTGAACAAAGACATTCATGGTCGTTGGTATTATTCGGAGGAAGAAGCGCAAGAGTGGGTGAGGTTGTTCTTTTGTCAGCGACCTAACTCCTTCTACAAGACTGAAGTTGATCGTTTCACCTCCCCGTGTTATAAATGTTTTAACATTTCCGGCAATTACTTTTGAATAAAGGAACATTCCAGGTTACTTTTTTGCGGGTGTTGTTTTCATTTGACTACTCCTCATAAGATTCGTTCCACCTCCGTTAAAACGTTTTTGAGCTTCGCAACGAAACGCGAAGGTAATATTAACACAGTGTAAATCGCCGCGAAATGAGGGCACGGGCGAAATAACTGCACGCGCGGATTTCGCCCACAAGTGCAGCCGAAGCCACGCGTGCGTGCGTGCGTGTACGGGTGCGGGGCAGAGCGTGTTCGATGGCAAAGTTCCGAATAGCCCGGCAAATTATGGAACAAGCGCTCGCCGTTCGCTATTTCATGCAGATTCAACGCTGAAACATCGTTATCTCATTTACGTTTGGCATTATAATTCATCGGCATACGCGCAGCGGTGCTGTCGTTCTCTGCTTCCGAAAGCGGCCCTGTGTACTGTTCTTCGCATCTCGTAAAGTACACGTTACTGTGCACCATGCGAGGATGCGTCATCGTGCATTATCTCGTACACCAGTGTAGAAGCTGTGCTCGGAAGCACTATGTTTGATGAAAGTCATTAAGATATTTCTGTTCGCCCAGTGATTCCTCGGAATATTGATCAGGGCCATGTGATCTTCGAATTGGTAAAACAAATATGGAGAGATGAAGTGAGAAAGAGATTTGATTTACAAATGCACTATCATTGGAAATAATTGGCTCATTTAAAATTAACATTTACAATGTGTTTCGTTCTCATGAGAAATTATTGAAATTATTTTATTCCTAGCCTGCAACACAAAAAGGCTGCCGAACGAAATTACACAAAATGGTTTAGAGTACACAGTGCTCATGAACCACAAAAAGATTCTCTCGTATAGCACTGCAATAAATTAAATATTTTGTCATAAACAGTCGTCACGAATACTGAAATAACGCAGTATAGAGTATATGCGTACGTAGTACATAGTCCTTTACATAGTAACAAGAATATAAAAATAAACGTTTCAAAACGTAACACGTCAATAGCTAATATTTAAATCGCGGGCGGAGTCTTCCTTGGAGCCCTGCTGTCGCATGACATCGGGTGTCGTAAGCAGTGACGCACTGAATATAAAACGTCAGTCGCTACGTGCAGTATGTGAAAGGCGGAATATGACAATGAATATCACAAACTAATAGCTGAATTTATCAGACAAAATTAAAACTGTTTCACTTTTTTAAAATTTTCCCCAATTTTCTGGATATCTAACAAAACGAGACCCACCTCAAAACGTCGGATGCTGTGTAGTTTTTTAAAAGTTTTACTTGCATTATAAATTAGTGATTTAGAAAGATTTTTGGATTTTCCCGGGTTATTGGAAGGCCGGAAGCTGCATTGTTTTCTTTAAATTGCTCTATGCGTTAGAAATTCGTAACATAGATATGTTTTTATATTTTTTTAGTGGTCATTTTGTGTTTATCGTAATTTATACATCTCTCAGAAGGCGGGAGGCTATGTATTTTTTTTTTCAATTCCCGTGAGCACTGAAAACATATATTAGTGTAGTAAATGTTATTGTATTTGTAGTACTTTATATTAATTCTCACTGCCAGTTTTTTGGACAATCTAAGGTGGTGATGCAAACCCAGTACACTTCCTAAAATAATGTGTACGTGAAATAATCTAAATTTAAAACGGTTAACTTAAAACGTTAAATTCGGTGTAGCGCAGGGAATTGCAGTACAGTGAAGTTCAGTCGCAACAAGTTAATTAATTGAGAGACATAAGAGTGGCTCTTTCGAAGCGATTCTTGTATAAAAATTTAACACAAAAATCTTCACAAATTTGCACTGCTGATTATTGAGGATGATATGGTAGTAACTTTTCATTCATCTGATTATGACATGTTTGTAAACCACCAACATTCACGATCGCACCACCTGATATTGAACTTTATTGGCCTCTGCCTTCGCACTGTCTCCCACAATTTTGTACGTTGCAGCTTTGAAATCTACAACCCTCCCTAACCAATTTCTTCTGTTCTGCCAGCCCGTAACACTGAATGACAGATTGTTTCCTTATTTCGAAAGTCAACTATTCTGATAAGGATTGTCCTGACAGTAACTTCAATTGCTTGTTCGGTTTTTGCGGTGTATACTGTTATCTCTGTGTCAGTGATGACTGATATACTTATGATATAATTACTATATTATATATTTGAATTTTAGTGCGTCATCAGATATGCATTATTTCATTTCAAACCGTTCAGAAATTCTTCATTGTTGAGATTTATACGGCCAGTTATTTCTGACTGATATTTCACTTTTTAAATTCAGTAAATGACTAATATATATCATTATCTATTTTTCATCATTCTTTAAAAAAATTTACTGTAATATTAATTATAACTACTAATAATAATTACATATACTGTAATATTAATAACACACAGTTCTGGATAAAAATTGTACTTACATCAGGAAGAAAATATTCTCCTCTTCAATAACATTAATAGACAACCACGTGGCGAGAAGGTTAAATAACACTCGAAAGTGGTAACATGATTTTAACAAATTTTCCAACCGAGTTGCAAGCAATCATATTCCTTATGTAATTCATATTCATAATGTATTAGTTGTGGATATACTTCATTTATACGGCTATTACGATGGTTGATTATGCATCATAAAGAAGGAAAATATAATTACTAATATTAATACAAGTATCAGAAATACCAAAAGATCAGGAACGTAAACTAGCTTTTCAGCTATGTCGAATTCAGTCGCTGTCTGGAGGAGAATTCTACCGGACGTGACGACCGGACTGGTTTCTCCGATGAACACCAGACGAATGCCGGAGTAGTACCCTACCAAACGGGCCACGAACGGCACGCGATCTTTCCTTCCTCTTCCTTGTCCGACCCTCTCCCCTCACACTAACATGCACTACACTAGCACATATTCCGAGAGTCCGGTCAGGAGATTAGAGCTTGTCCCGGCTGGGGCGGTGCCCTGCTGCTGGGAGAGTCCTGGTTTGGGGGAAACTCCACTAGCCAACGGTAGGTCGGCGCCGGATCTCGCCATCCATCGGGGGAAGATCACCGCCATTCCCCGAGGAAAAAACATGCACTTCACTTACGGGAATAATGACCAAAGCAGTGGACCCGCCCGGAAACACGAAAAAAACAATCAATGAAAGAAACTGAGCCTAAGTAGCCAACGCTTCCTCGTCCTCGCACGTAGAGGGAGGCGGCTGTCAGGTGGGCCAGCGTCTGCGGCGCCGCGCTGCCAGGGGGCGTTGCCTGGGGGCCGCGCAGCTTTATGCAAAGCAGGCGCAATGTCGTGAGAAGCGGTACCCGAAGGCGGTTATGAAAGGCGCGCGGGGGCGTTATCTCTTCCGCGGTTTCGCATTGTTGCAGGCGTAATTTTTCGCGCCGCCTTCACCGCCCGCCCACGCGTACTGCGCCACCCCGCCCCGCCCCGCAACGCCATGCCTTACTCCGCGCCGCCTCGCCCCAGCTCCACCTTGCTTCGCTCCGCATCGCCCCGCCCCGTTCCGCCTTCTCCCGTCCCGTCTCGTCTTGTCCCTCCTCGCTCCATCCGTTTGGTTTAGTTTGTTTTTTTCGTGTTTCCGGGCGCGTCAACTGCTTTGGTCAGTAGTACCGTTAGTATACTACATGTTTTTTCTCGGGAGATGGCGATGATCTTCCCCCGCTGGATGGCGAGATCCGGCGCCGACCTACCGTCGGCTAGAGGGGTTTCCCACTAACCAGGACTCTCCCACCAGCGGGGCACCGCCCCAGCCGGGACAAGTTCCCGACCGGTCTCCTGGAATATGTGGTAGTGTAGTGAATGTTAGTGTAGGTGTGTGTGTGTAAGGGGAGAGCATAGAACAGGGAAGAGGAAGGACAGATCGCGCGCGGTCCGTGGCCCGTTTGTTAGGGTACTGCTTCGGCATTCGCCCGGTGGTGATCGGAGAAACCACAGAAAACTACCGATCAGAGCAGCCGGCCGCTGGAATTCTCCTCCAGACAGCGACTGAATTCGACCCAGCTGAAAGCTAGTGTCGAAAATCCTGCCGCCGTGGGGAGCGGGAACCTAGGACCTCCCGGTCAGAGGCGTTGCAGTGACATCAGTTGATGCACTGAGCTACCGCTCCCTGTCCGCTCCATCCGTCCTCCCCCCTCCCCCATCCCACGTCTCCAGCCCTCCCTCGTGTCGTTTCGTCTCTTCCGCTCACCCTCCTGCCTCACACGTTGCGACTCCGGGCTCTTTGCTCTCACCGCGGCAATGGCCCACTCTGCTACCCTCCCCCAGCGAGCTTGCACTCTGCATTCGCTCTCCACTTCGTTGGAACACGCCTCGGAGATGCGTCTGCCCCCCTTACTCCTTTCGTTTCTATTCCTACCCGTCCCTCATTGTTTCGATTCTCGTCTCTCCTTGTCCCGCCCCTTCTCTTCCCGTCCCGCCCCTTCTCTTTCCATCCGTCCTGTCCCGTCCCGTTTCGCTACGTAGCAATTCCTCCCGATGCTTCTTGTCCGTACATTCCACCCGTTCTGTCGCGTCCCTACCTTCTCAATCCTCACCCATGCTGTGCTTTCCAGTAATTTCCTGCCCTGATTCTGCCCACTCTTCTCAGTCTTGACTCGTTCTATCAGGTCCCGCCGTGCTCCGTCCCGCCCCTTTTAGTTTCGCCACATCTCGTTCGATTTTGATCGATTTCGTCCCAACCCGAGAAGCTGTATCCCATTCCCTCACCACTCGCCCCGGGGAGTTCCAACCAATCCCTCCCGCTCTTTTCCGTCCCGTTGCTCCTTAACCTCCCCGCTTGACATTCCCACCTCCACGCGTTTCGGAAGACGCCCGTGGAACAGGCGGCGTGGCGCGCCGCTCCCAGGCGGACGCGAGGAGAGGCGACGGATCGCGTCAGGCGCTGGCAGCGCTCCGCCACTCGGGAGTAGTGGCCGGCTCGCTAACGCACCTGCC
This sequence comes from Teleogryllus oceanicus, assembly GCA_964035755.1. Classification (NCBI taxonomy): domain Eukaryota; kingdom Metazoa; phylum Arthropoda; class Insecta; order Orthoptera; family Gryllidae; genus Teleogryllus; species Teleogryllus oceanicus. The sequence continues at coordinate 180,244,715 of CAXIVR010000003.1, forward strand.
TTCCTCTACTTGCGTTTGTTTTGCTCCCTCGCCAACCCACGTGGATCAACCAACGAGCTAGAATGCACTACCTATACTGGGTGGCCCCATGATTTCAGCGCTCTTGGTGGACGCTCACCAAACTAGGGTCCGCCATGTTTTTTGCAGTTAAAATGTCCGCCATGTTTTTTGCAGTTTAAATGTCCGCCATGTTTTTGAAGTTAAAATGTCCGCCATGTTTTTTGCAGTTAAAATGTCCGCCATGTTCTTTGCAGTTAAAATGTCCGCCATATGTTTTGCAGCCTGATGGTGGCGTGTAGAACTCTTGTACTGAATCGACATGTTGTTTGTATCAGATCTTATATCTATATTGTTGTCCTTTCGATTATCTGTATTTAAATTATATTACTGGTTACAATAATACTATTTACAATGCTTTCAGTATGTTCGGCATATAACTGTAAAAATAGAAGTCATCAAACTACAAATATATAATTTTTCAAGTTTGCCTCCTTATTTGTGATCTTTTTATTTGCTTCTTATTGCAATTACATTCACGTTTAGGTGTAGTGCTGATGTGTCCAAATTCAACACACTCAAACTTCAGTCCACAATTTATTGATAGAGAAAACAGGTACAGAGCTATAGTGCCGAATATCCAGGAGAAAATACAAAGAAACTTAGCAGAGTTGTCGTAATCAGTAGAAACACCAAAATATCGCCGAGTCACTAATTCTCCGTAGTGGGAATGTCCGTGGTCGCAGCACTGTTCGTCGTAATCACAATATTCCAGGTTCTATCACTTGTCGCCACACACCTCGCAGTTACTCGGCCGCTCACTCTCTGCCTTTCCCCGGGCCACGGCCGGCTTATATTCGCTCCGGGCCGCAAGGTCCGCAGACTGGCAGGCGTAGCCAGGGGCGGAGGTTGCGACTCGCCCCGCTCGCTCAGGCGTGGCGGCCGCACATCTTTTAAGGCCCGCTCTTGCCGCTGGCCGCTGCCGCCAGGGGCGGTAACGCCCTACTGTGGCGGCACCTTCGAAACTGTGCGGCCGGTCACGACACCCTCCGCGCCCAATTGTGTCGTATACGGCGCGAACCGCACCCTCCTGGTGCTCCTCCGGGGGCGCAACCTCGTCCTGGGTGTCTCCCCGGCGTCTTCCTCTCCTGGCTCGCCGTCGTCCGCTGCTGGGGGCTCTGCTGTGCTCTGCTCGCTCGTCCTCGCGGCGGCTGCTTCCTGCGGGATGTAAATAGTTTCCCTCATCACTTTTTTGAAAAACTCCTGCTGGGACACATTGGGGAGTGAGTCTACCCTGCTGGGGTTCACCCGGGGTCTCAACTGCCCCTGGTGGCGTGTCACCACCCTACCCTCCGTGCGGACTAAGTACGTCCTGCTCCCTTTTGCCGCCGTTACAATGCCCGGAAGCCATGCTGGGCATTTTTTAAAAGAAGCACAATAAACCATGTCACCCACCTGGAATTTAGGTTGCGTCCCTACCGACCTGTACGGATCTCCTGGGCTCAGCAAAGACAACAATGTTCTTGGTTGTCTCCCGTGTAGCACCTCGGCAGGGCTCCTGCCGTCCGCGCCTGGCAAGGTGCGGAAGGTGAAAAACCCGTAGCAACGCTCTGGACCTGTGCGTACCTGCTGCTCGCGCTTTCGCCATAGTCGTCTTGAATGTTCTAACAAACCTTTCCGCCTCCCCGTTCGATTGCGGGTGAAACGGCGGTGCGCAGACATGCTGGATACCGTTGCTCGCGCAGAAGTTTGCAAATTCTTGGGACGTAAACTGGGTCCCGTTGTCTGACACCAATGTGACCGGGAGCCCTTCGGTCACAAAAATCCTTTCCAGGGCATTAATGGTCTGCGCCGACGTGGTGCTGGCCATTTCCACCACGTACGGGTAATTTGACTTGGCGTCCACTACTACCAACCACATTTTGTCCCAAAATGGCCCCGCGAAGTCTACGTGCACCCGTTCCCACGGCTCACTAGGTTCCGGCCAGGGAACCAAATCCTTCCTAGGCGCGATTTGATTTAGTTGGCAGGCCTCGCACCTCTTCAGTAATTGGTTGATGTCTGCGTTCATCCCCTCCCAGAAACAGTGACGACGCGCCAACTGCTTCGTACGGACCACCCCCCAGTGTCCCTCATGGAGGAGGTCCAACACTGTCTTCCTTAGCACCTTCGGGATGACAACTCTTGTGAACTCCTCTCCGGCTAAGAGCAACACCCCCGCCTTGCAAGTTAGCCTGTCCTTCTTGGTACCAAGAAGCATTGCTCCTCAAACACCTAAGTGGCCAGCCTTCCCTTACGTAGTTCCTCACTGTCCGCAGCTCTGGATCCTTGTCCGTCTCCTGTGCGATCTTCTTGGCTCCCAATGGAAATTCTGATAGTACTAAGCATTCTTCTGAGTCGATCTGAAGGCATTGTTCCTCCAACTTGTCGAACTCCAGGTCCGGGCCTCCTGGCAACCTGGATAAAGCGTCTGCATTGGCATGCTGAGTCGTGCTTCTGAAGTGGATCTGGTAATTGTAGTCCGACAAGAATAGCGCCCACCTTTGCAGCTTCTTCGCTGTGCTTTCCGGGATCCGTTTTCCTGGGTGGAATAACTGCACTAGCGGCTTGTGATCCGTTATTATATGGAATTTACTACCATATAAATAATCATTGAATTTTCTCACCGCGAAGATTATTCCCAATGCCTCCTTTTCAATTTGTGAGTAATTCCTCTGATGTTTGTTGAGGATTTTGACGCAAACTCAATTGGCCTCTCACACCATTGTCGTCCTTCTGCGATAATACCGCCCGAGACCATACTCCGAGGCGTCGGCCCATTGTGTGAGCCTACCCGGCAAAAAATGGTTTAACTTAGCTGTTTTCACCAGTGCCTCCTTTAACTGGTTCAGTGCTCTTTCGCAGTCTTGTGACCAAACAAATTTCACTCCTTTCTTCCTTAGCTTGTTGAGTGGAGCTGCGTGTTAAATTTGGAAATTTAAGTGCCTACAGTTCACTGTGTTTTGTGATGTGAAGCCTTCAATGAAGCCATCAATCATCCTAGAAGACCATCTGAGAAGAAAACACATCCATTATTTATAAGGTTTATTTATATAATTAGGCTTAGTATGGTACCATATGAATAATATTTTTTAACCTTAATACTTCTTAAAAGGTAATACTTTACAGTTGAACTGTGATCTCATGGCCATGGAAGGTTTTGAAAACCTGAGATTTTGTTAGTAACAGCTAAGTTTTTGCCTCAGTGTGATCTGAGAAAAAATTCATGTTTTATGCAACAATGTTTTCTCATTTCAAAACAGGTTTTTGTTTATTATAAGAGAACCGCTTGTCCTACCGGATTCTTCTATCAAAATCCGGCATCTACATCAAATTTAGGACTTTTTTGACACCTCATTCACCTCTGAGCTTCAGATTTGATGTTTCTGGTCAATTTGAAATATTTTCAAGCTATATTCTGAGCAGCACCTACAGTGCTTGCAGACACTCACAGGGTTCGCTAGCATCACACAGGTGTCAAGAGGGTCGCATCCCCTGCAGGCGCTACCCTTACGTATTCTTTGGCAAAGAGGTTCCAAATTATCGATCCATTCTCCCCACTGTTGTAACCCCCTCCCTTCATGGCTGTTTCCCCTTCACTAACCCCTATAAAGGTGGTTTTTGCGCACAGCGCTCTATTCTCTTGTTATTTCAGCTGCGCCCAGTGGCGTAGCTTGTTAATTCTTCCATAGAGCCCGGCTCCTTCAGAGTCGTTATGTATATCAAATCTGTATATAGTATTTGTTGTAAATAGTGTTTTTAATTTTTTCCTTGCCGAGATAGCATGTTAGTTTACTTACAATAGATCAGATCAAATTATGAAGACTAAAATAATATTGTTTCTCATTTCGCAGTAAAGCCTGAGCTATGGTTGTTTTTTGTTGGTTCCTTTGAACCAAACAATGTGTTAATGAAATTGAGTGCATAAATGTATTTAATGTGTTGATTTGGACTTGGAAATGGAACTCTTACTTTGAAATGTTAATGATTTACTAATGTTTATGTTGTTTGCAGCTCGTTCACTACAAATGTTATGTTTATGTGTCGCTTGACCTCTGATTGGTGTGGAGGTGCGGCTAATGTTCACTGCGCATTTACTTATGAATGTTGTTAATGTTAGTTCCTGCCATAAAGTAAGACGGCACTTGGCCGCTTTTGGCAATTTATGGAAGGTGCTCCCGCTGAGTATAAGTCGGCGCTTGGCCGCATTCGGCACAGGGGAGACTACGAAAAGGCGTTTGTTGCCCGTGCGGTAGCTCGAACGCGGCCCTTGTTGCAACGTCACGGCCCCGCAGCCGGCAGAAGGTCAGCTGGGCTACAGCTGTCACCGGCACGCAGCGGTGGGGTCACGTGCTGACCTTGTATGCGGCACGCTGATCGGCGCTCGTGTCTAGGAACAGTTTTGTTCAGCGAGCAGCGGGCGGGCGCTCATGTACCGCCCACTCTCGCTTATGCGTAAACTTGCTGCATTCCTATGTTGTATGGTTACGAAAGGTAAAAGTAGAAATCCTTTTCCCAAGAATTTTGGTATTATGCACTCCTACGAAAGTTGGTTCCATGGCTCATGCGTAGTTCTGTTTCTTACAAATGTTATTGGAGAAAAGAAGGCCTAAATACGGCTTCTTTAGCAAATTTGTTTATATACGTTTCTATCTACCTCGTCCTAAAGTGGGCATTCAAAGGTAGATTATAAGACAGTATTTCTGTAGGGCTAGCGCGATGTTGTAGATGCGCTACTAAGTTAGTGTTCACCTTTCTGTTACAAGGTTTATGTTTCAATTTTCAGCTTCCTCGCCCTAAAGTGGTTCTTTCAAGAGGTCGACTGGAAATCATTAATTCTGTATGTCGGCGCATTTTTACGCGCCTTTGTTTTTTGAGACGGCCTCGACCGTCCTTCATTCTTGCTTGAAATGTAATTTGCTTTGTTTTTCCCGCAGCTGCTTTGCAACCTGCGCATCAGGAAAAACTAATATATGTAAAATTGTTTATATAATAAATGTGTTATATTGAAAGTTATTTGATTGTCATATCTCCTGATTTGAGATCCTATAAAGTTGTGATACCTTTTCATTAAAAACCTGGGGCGTCCATTTGAAAAGTTCAAGTGTGACGACAATCTTTTGAATTTCGATAGCTTAGAAGCTTTTGTGTTAGCTTTGCATAATTATCTCCTTAGGCAAATGATAGTCGTTCGCTACATATTACGTAGCGAAAATTAATGTTATCAATGTGCTGTTTTCAACAGCTGGCGACCGTATTAAATAAATTGTCATTAAATAAGAGGTCAGCCAAGTTTGAGATATTTAACACAAAAACTGGCGACCGTGGCAGGACACAAGGATCCAACTTTATGAAACAATCAATAACTTGTATTACTAATTTGTATTTTTTCTTTCAGCTTAAAGTTTAATTTATTTACAGCTGATTTTGTTCCACGTTGTAACGGTTTCACGAGTTCACCTCGTGTTTGTCTTTGAATTTATTTGTCTTCTGGGTTACTTTTGTAACGCTTTTTCTTTGTTATTTTCTTCAGTTCATAAATTTACAGCATGTCTAACCCCGGACCTCCTGTCGAGGAAATTGTGGAAACTCGAGACGAAGAAGCTTTGCAGGCTCGCCTAACTCGCATCGACCAGTTGCGGAGAAAGAGGAGCTATTATAAGGACGTCTCACCACCTTTGAAAATTTTCTCAACATAGGCGGTAATGTAAAGAAATCCGCACAGGATTCAGAAACTAGAATCTGATTTTGAGAAGTACAGCGTAGTTCAGCAAAAATTAGATGCGTGCTTTAGTGAGGGGGAGCCCGGCAACGAAAAGACTGATTTCGAAAATAGGTATTTCGCCTTGATAACCAGAGCCGCGCAGTTGCATAGGAATATAAAACGGGAAAGGCCGTCTGTCCCGGCGCAAACCGAGTTTAGTTGTCCCGCCGGTCTTAGAGCCCATGGCCTCGACCGCGGCTGGTCTGGCGTACCGCTCAGAGCACCCCATTGCGATTCAAACCGTTCCGCCTGGAACAAGCGAGGCAGGCATTTCTGTCAGTACCGTCCCGCGACGCCAGTGCTTTCAGATGAGGAAAACGACGCGGTACCCCGCTTTCAACGCCCCGTGTATTCACGACATTCATTAGGCCGCGCTACCTGTTCTGAGAATTCCTCATTTTCCGGCAATGATTCCGAGTGGAGCATTTTTTCTTTATTCGAAAGTTTAGTGCATAATTCCCCGACCTGCCAGAAATTGAAAAATGGCACTTTCTACAATCTTATCTCACTGGTAGTGCTGCAAAGCTGATTGCGGGCTTGCTATGTCGCGGAAAGTTATGCCGAAGCAATTCGCATTCTTAAACAGATACGAAAACCCTAAGCTCCGCAAGCATAAATTACTTTCATCTTTATTTAATTTAATATGACTGCTAAAGACTCAGCTAGTCGTTTATTTGAGTTAGTTGATCACTTCAAACGTAATGTTCGTGCTCTCAAAGTTCTCAAAGAACCAGTAGAATGTTGGGATTCTATCCTAGTCTTTCTTATTACTCAAAGTTAGACGAAAATACGCATAGAGACTGGGAAGCCCATTCAGTGCAAACACGCGTATCAACTCTTGAAAACTTATATACGTTCTTGAGGCTAGGCCACGTGCCTGCCAACGTGGCTGCCGATAGAAGGAGTAAGGAAAGGACACGCCCAAGCCAATGCCTAGAAGCAAGAATTTTGTTTCTGATCATAGTGATGAGTGTAATTTGTGCAAGGTTTGCACAATCTCATAAAGTGCAAGTTATTTCTTGAAAAGTCAACATGATAGATACTTATTCGTCAAAGAAAACCGACTTTGTTTTACGTGCTTAAGGCCCGGGCATGGCGTTGCCACTTGTGCGGCGAGGTCGTGTAATAAATGCAATAGCAAACACCACGCGCTTTTGCACAGAGAATTTAGTCCGAGAATAAATGTGGAACAAACGGCAGTTGTGAAAGACGAATGCTCCGAGGCCGCAGAGTGCGAAACCGTCAGCGCGCACGTTAATCACAATTTTGCTTCGAAAGCCGTGCTGTCCACCGTTCGCGTATCAGTGAAGAACGCGGAAAATAAGTTTGTTAAGTTCAGAGCCCTCCTTGACAACGGTAGCACGCATTCTCTGATTACGGAATCGGCCATGAAGAAACTGAAGGTACAAGCTAACACTACTTCAACTTGCATTACCGGAGTCGGTGGCACTGCTTCTAAATCTTTAAAATCAGTTCGCTTGTCGATGGCCTCCGTCGTTAGCAATTTTAACTTCAGTTTGAATGCGCTCGTGGTAAAGAATATTACGACCGATATTCCCACTCATACTCTTGATCTCACTAACTTGAAAATCCCTGAGAATGTAAAGCTTGCGGACCCTGAATATCACGTAGCGGCGCCAGTTGATATCTTGTTAGGCGCCGACGTGTTTTGGAATTGCTTAAGATCGCGTAAAGTAAAAATTCCTGCAGAAATGCCTGAACTTGACATTAAAAAAAACTGCATTCGGATACATTGTAACCGGCACCATGAAAAACTTGTTTTCAGCCCGATCTAGTATTTGCAACTTTGTTACGGAACAGCGTAACTTCGGGAAGTTCTGGGAATTCAAGGAAAACTCTGGCAATGGGAAAAATGGTGTCACAATGAGAGTTGCAAAGGACGAACAGCAAAGTGCTCCCCAGAAAATTATCAACCCTTTTTGTCAACAAAGTCATTTAACAAGTCCTGTTACAGCAACTTCAAAATTTCAAAGAACTGGTGGATTGAACCGGTTCACCAGGTTAGCATATAAAAAGCACTCATTACCAAAAAGTTTTGGTGCAGATATGTGTGATAAACTGAAAGATAGACTAGATTGCAATAAATATCTTGCACAATGTTCAATCTAGAAGCCCAAAATTCAAAGTGACGAGTTTTCATTTTGTAATATTCAGCACTCAAGAAGAAGCTCTGCTAGGAAGCTGTTAATCGAAATGTGGAGGGTAACTCTCATAAACCATCAACTATAAAAAGGAAAGGTGTATCGTCTAAGCACAGTGTTCGATTAGATCCATATTCTAATTCTGATTTAGATTCATGTACGGATTCCCCTTATGTTGATCATCTTATTAAAGCGAACAAAAAATGCTCAAATATATCAAGTCCTTGTTGTAAAAATCAATTCAAATGCCAATCTTGCCACTTGAAAATGTTCCACTCTATTAACAAGGAATAGAGGTTATACTTAATTCAAAAACCTGTATGCTCCATGACTTAGATTTGACAGAAGCCCTTACTCCCGCTCACTTTTTGCTTGGCAAGCAGCTCAACACCTTGGCTCTGCCACCTCCCCCGCCTACCATTACTAAATCTTTAAATGTATTCCAGGCTTAACAGGCACAAAGGTCCCTGTTCTGGAAGCGGTGGAGTGCTGAATATCTAAACCCTGCGGCAGACCAGGGCCAAGTGGCGCACCCGCAGCCCCGGGCCTGAAGGTGGACAGCTAGTCATTGTGAGAGTGGAAGACCTCCCACCTCATCTGGCCTCTGGGAAAGTGCTGGAGATCCTCCCGGACGCGACTATCGAGTTCGGATAGTCAAGCTGAAAACTTCGCGGGTGTAATCACTCGCACCTTGCCGAAGATCTGCCCTCTTCCTTCGCTGAGGACGCCGATAACCTGTGTGAGTGCCATCTCCTCTACGCGTAGTTTCCTGTAATAGAGGTTGAGTGAGCGCATTCCACAGTGACGGTTAAGCACTCTGTTCTGCACTCCAGTTCCCCAGCATGTTAAATTTGAAATTTAAGTGCCTACAGTTCACTGTGTTTTGTGATGTGAAGCCTTCAATGAAGCCATCAATCATCCTAGAAGACCATCTGAAGAAAACACATCCATTATTTATAAGGTTTATTTATATAATTAGCTTAGTATGGTACCATATGAATAATATTTTTAACCTTAATACTTCTTAAAAGGTAATACTTTACAGTTGAACTGTGATCTCATGGCCATGAGAAAGGGTTTTTAAAACCTGAGATTTTGTTAGTAACAGCTAAGTTTTTGCCTCAGTGTGATCTGAGAAAAATTCATGTTTATGCAACAATTTTTTCTCATTTCAAAACAGGTTTTTTTTTATTATAAAGAAACTGCTTTGTCCTACCGGATTCTTCTATCAAAATCCGGCATCTACATCAAATTTAGGACTTTTTGACACCTCATTCACCTCTGTAGCTTCAGATTTGATGTTTTCTGGTCAATTTGAAATATTTTCAAGCTATATTCTGAGCAGCACCTACAGTGCTCTGAACCTCATGGGTTCGCTAGCATCACACAGGTGTCAAGAGGGTCGCATACCTGCAGGCGCTACCCTTACGTATTCTTTGCAAAAGAGGTTCCAAATTATCGATCCATTCTCCCCACTGTTGAACCCTCCCTTCATGGCTGTTTCCCTCACTAACCCTATAAAGCGTGCGTTTTTCGCGTCAGCGTCTCATTCTCTTGTTATTTCAGCTGCGTCCAGTGGCGTAGCTTTGTTAATTCTTCTCAGAGCCGGCTCCTTCAGAGTCGTTATGTATATCAAATCTGTATATAGTATTTGTTGTAAATAGTGTTTTTAATTTTTTCCTTGCCGAGATAGCATGTTAGTTTACTTACAATAGATCAGATCAAATTATGAAGACTAAAATAATATTGTTTCTCATTTCGTCAGTAAGCCTGAGCCATGGTTGTTTTTTGTTGGTTCCTTTGAACCAAACAATGTATTAATGAAATTGAGTGCATAAATGTATTTAATGTGTTGATTTGGACTTGGAAATGGAACTCTTACTTTGAAATGTTAATGATTTACTAATGTTTATGTTGTTTGCAGCTCGTTCACTACAAATGTTATGTTTATGTATGTCGCTGACCTCTGATTGGTGTGGAGGTGCGGCTAATGTTCACTGCGCATTTACTTGGAATGTTGTTAATGTTGCAGTTCCTGCCATAAGTAAGACGGCACTTGGCCGCTTTTGGCAATTATGGAAAGGGGCTCCCGCTGGTATAAGTCGGCGCTTGGCCCATTCGGCACACGGAGACTACGTAAAGGCGTTTGCTTGGCCCGTGCGGTAGCTCGAACCGCGGCCTTGTTGCAACGTCACGGCCCGCAGCCGGCAGAGGTCGGCTGGGCTACAGCTGTCACCCGCACGCAGCGGGGGGGGCACGTGCTGACCCTGTATGCGGCACGCCGATCGGCGCCCGTGTCTAGGAACAGTTTTGTTCAGCGAGCAGCGGGCGGGCGCTCAGTACCGCCCACTCTCGCATGCGTAAACTTGCTGCATTCCTATGTTGTATGGTTACGAAAGGTATAGTAGAAATCCATTTCAAGAATTTTGGGATTATGCACTCCTACGAAAGTTGGTTCCATGGCTCATGCGTAGTTCTGTTTCTTACAAATGTTATTGGAGAAAAGAAGGCCTAAATACGGCTTCTTTAGCAAATTTGTTTATATACGTTTCTATCTACCTCGTCCTAAAGTGGGCATTCAAAGGTAGATTATAAGACAGTATTTCTGTATGTGCTAGCGCGATGTTGTAGATGCGCTACTAAGTTAGTGTTCACCTTTCTGTTACAAGGTTTATGTTTCAATTTTCAGCTTCCTCGCCCTAAAGTGGGTTCTTTCAAGAGGTCGACTGAAATCATTAATTCTGTATGTCGGCGCATTTTTACGCGCCTTTGTTTATGTGAGACGGCCTCGACCGTCCTTCATTCTTGCTTGTAAATTGTAATTTGCTTTGTTTTTCCGCAGCTGCTTTGCAACCTGCGCATCAGGAAAACTAATATATGAAAATTGTTTATATAATAAATGTTATATTGAAAGTTATTTGATTGTCATATCTCCTGATTTGAGATCCTATAAAGTTGTGATACCTTTTCATTAAAACCTGGGGCGTCCATTTGAAAGTTCAATGTGACGACAATCTTTTGAATTTCGATAGCTTAGAAGCTTTTGAGTTAGCTTTGCATAATTATCTCCTTAGGCAAATGCATGGTCAGTTCGCTACATATTACGTAGCGAAAATTAATGTTATCAATGTGCTGTTTTCAACAGCTGGCGACCGTATTAAATAAATTGTCATTAAATAAGAGGTCAGCCAAGTTTGATATTTAACACTGCGATAGTAGAAAAGTTCCTAATGAACTTATTATAATAATTTACTTTTCCCAATAATGCCTGTAGCTGCTTCACGTCTGCCGGTGGTGGCAGCCGCAGGATGGCTTCTACGTGTTGGCTGGTGGGTGAAATGCCGGTGCTGTCCCGCACGTGCCCCAAGAACACCTGGTCCTTAAAAATCTGCACTTGTCCTTATTCACCTTTAACCCATTGTGGTGGAGCACTTTAAATACACTCTCCAAATTTTCCTTGTGCTCCTTCTCCGTGCTCCCCGTGACTATGATATCATCCAGGTAGTTGCAGCAACCCCTCAGCTCTGCTGTCAACTGTTCTAGGCAGCGCTGGAACAGTGCGGCTGCGGAATTCACGCCGAATGGTAGCCTGTTGTACCTGAAGAGCCCTAACGGGGTGTTAATTACCAAAACTTCCTTGGCGTCCTGGTCGAGTGGTAGCTGTAGGTATGCGTCCCGCAGGTCAATTTTCGAAAATTTTCGCCCGCCGGACAACTTGTAGAACAAATCTTCCGGCTTGGGGATTGGATATTGTTCTACTTCCAGCTGTTGGTTCACTGTACTTTTGAAATCCCCGCACAATCTAATCGAACCATTGGCTTTCTTTACTATGACCAAAGGTGTGGCCCACTGGCTTGTTGACACGGGAGTGATAACACCATCAGCCTGCAATCGCTTCAGCTCCTCGGCCACTTTTTCCCTAAGGGCCCACGGGACTGGTCTTGCCTTGAAAAAGCGTGGTTTGTGCCCCTCCTTCAACTGGATGCTTGCTCGGAAATGCCTACACTCCCGAGTCCGGGTGAGAACACTTCGGAAACTCCTGTTCCAGTTCCCTGATGACCTGTGTCTCTTCTTTGTCGTCGATCTGGTTCACCGAGTCCACCACTCCAAACCCTAGCTTATCAAAGGAGTCGAGGCCTAAGATGTTCGTGACGTCATAACGGTCCACCACGATCACTTCAATCTCTGTCTGTCTCTTCTTGTAGGCTGCCCTTAGCGACACTTTCCCCAGCACCTTAATCGGGGTCCTGCCGAAGGCGTATAAGCCTTTTTGTACCCTCTGCAACCTGGGTGACCCTAATCGCCGGTAAGTTTCTAAATTGATGAGTGTTACCGCGGCCCCTGTGTCTAACAGAAAACTCACCGGTACTTTTCCCAGCTCAATTTCAACCATCAGTTTCTCCTGCTTGTGGGTGTCGAGTACTTGACTGATCATATCGATTTCCATGTCTTGCTCCTGTTTTTTGTACCGTTCCGTGTGCCTTCTTCTTCCGCACACTTCCTGATGCCTCCGTTGCTGTAACTCTTTTACATGATTTCTTGATTTGCACTCTGTCACTGTCACTGTCACTGTCACTGTTACTGGCTCCCCTGAACACTGGTTTGCCGCTGGGTCGGCGGTTGCGCTTCCACTCACTGCGGTTGCCGCCTCTGTTGCGGTAACCACTCTCGGCACTGTCACTATACTCACTGGCGTTACTGTCGGTCTCGTGTTCTTTTGCCGTCTTTCCCCGGTGTATCGACCCACTGTTCTTGACATGGCGCACATGCGACTCTGCTGCGATCTGGCGAGCTGTTTCACATGTCATTTCGTATGTTTTACATAGGTTGTGTACCTCCTCTAATGACGGGTTATCACTTTGTAAGGCTTGAAACCTAATTTTCTTCCGGTGTGTAGCACTACCATGTCCCTTATTAAAGTCTCCGCGTATGATACTTCCTTATCTGATGGCGGGCACCTGAACTGACAATGCCGCGCTAGCCCGGACAATTCCGTAATCCACTCGCTGTGTGTTTGCCCCTCGCTTTTTCTGCCTTGAAAAAAATTGAATCTAGCTGCAACCACATGCGGTACTTTGTTAAAGTAATTGTTGAGTTTCTCTAGCATTTCTGTCCATTTGACACTTGATATTTCTCTCTCTGGGAACAGCTTTCTTATTAGGTCGGTCACTCTGTTGCCTGCGCAACTAAAAAAAAAACGCCTTTTTCGTTTTTGCGTCTCCTACCTTGTAACACAGTAGGTGCTGCTCCAACCTGTGTATGTACTCGTCCCATTCCTCTGCGTCCGGCCGGAAACCAGGGAACTGTGGAGGGGAGCGGGCACTGACCGCCTCCAACAATGCAGCCATCTGTGCCTCCGCCTGTTGCCGCTGCTGCTGCATCTGTTGCTGCTGTTGCTGCATCTGTTGCTGTTGTTGCTGTATCTGTTGTTGCATCAGCATGATCAAATTTGTTATTTGCTCGGGCTCCATGTTGTTTTCTCCTCGTCGCCAATTTGATGTGTCCAAATTCAACACACTCAAACTTCAGTCCACAATTTATTGATAGAGAAAACAGATACAGAGCTATAGTGCCGAATATCCAGGAGAAAATAAAAGAAACTTAGCAGAGTTGTCGTAATCAGTAGAAACACCAAAATATCGCCGAGTCACCAATTCTCCGTAGTGGGAAAGTCCGTGGTCGCAGCACTGTTCGTCGTAATCACAATATTCCAGGTTCTATCACTTGTCGCCACACACCTCGCAGTTACTCGGCCGCTCACTCTCTGCCTTTCCCCGGGCCACGGCCGGCTTATATTCGCTCCGGGCCGCAAGGTCCGCAGGCTGGCAGGCGTAGCCGGGGCGGAGGTTGCGACTCACCCCGCTCGCTCAGGCGTGGCGGCCGCACATCTTTTAAGGCCCGCTCTTGCCGCTGGCCGCTGCCGCCAGGGGCGGTAACGCCCTACTGTGGCTGCACCTTCGAAACTGTGCGGCCGGTCACGACAAGTGCTAACTACAATAGGATTTTAACAGCTTCTATTCTTATGACAATAAACGATGCAGGAAGCAACATATTTTTAAAGTTTCTCAATTTGTTCTCCTCACATATTGTGCTTTTGTTTTTAAATAGTTGGTTTTTGGTCGGGAAACACAGAGTAAGAGGATTTATATCACGCGAAGCGCGCATCCACCCGACCTTAACCAGCGCCAAACGGAATACTAGAATACTCTGTCTCCAGAGGGCGCTGCTTTGACTGCAAAAACGTCGCTTTAATTTGCTGCAAAGATGGAGGCCACTGTATGGAGTATATTCTAGCTCGTTGAGTTCTCCCCAAGGTGGACATGGTGAGCTCGGCAGGTTTTCTCGTTTACCATGCCTCTCATTCCACCAGATCGTCAACATCGTACCGGGAGCGGTAGCTCAGTGCATCAACTGATGTCACTGCAGCGCCTCTGACCGGAAGGTCCTAGGTTCCAGTCCTGACGGCGGCAGGATTTTCGACACTAGCTTTTCAGATAGGTCGAATTCAGTCGCTGTCTGGATGAGAATTCTAGAGGCCGGCTGCTCTGATCGGTAGTTTTCCGTGGTTTCTCCGATCAACACCAGGCGAATGCCGGAGCAGTACCCTACCAAACGCGCCACGGACCGCGCGCGATCTTTCCTTCCACTTCTTTGTACTCTCCTCTCCTCTTACACACACACTTACACTTACATGCACTACTACCACATACTCCGGGAGACCGGACGGGAGCTTAGAGGTTGTCCCGGCTTGGGCGGTGCCCCCCTGGTGGGAGAGTCCTGGTTAGGGGGAAACCCCACTAGCCGACGGTAGGTCGGCGCCGGATCTCGCCATCCAGCGGGGGAAGATCACCGCCATCTCCCGAGAAAAAAATGCACTACACTAACGGGACTAATGACCAAAGCAGTTGACGCGCCCGGAAACACGAAAAAATCAATCAATCAAATTCAACATCGTTCACATCATTATCGCTACCAAGTTCTCATTAGATCACACGTGGGCTTCAATGATGTCAACAGATGAATGCCCCCTTCTCCCTAAACCACAATAAATACACAAAATTACCTATACGTGTTTGAATTTCTGTAGGCGATCGTAGTTCCTGCAAAATAGGTAGGCGTTTGCAACATTTCTGACGGTGGGAATTGTCAATGTTAGCCCTATATCTAGACCTCTAACATATTGAGCTCCCGGATCAGCTTGGGGAAATTAGTAATGCTCGTAATCGTGGACTCTCATTTTTGCTTTTTTTCTCTAACCAGTTTTAATATTTCAAGATAGTAAATGCATTCATGCAGTATTTCAAAGATAAAGACCTTTTCCACCATACTTTGGAATTCAGATATAAGTCGTGCTATATTTTTTAGCTTAAATATTACCACAAGTTGTTTTTCCTTTTTTTATTCTTGTTAGCGCTCCTTTTGTTTAAGACTTAGTTTATCACCGTCTTATCACTTTGAAGGAATCATAACGACTTTATGCATGAAAAATATTACCACCAGTTTACGACGTCAGCGATAATGTGAATTATTCATGAGAGGTATTGAGTTTTAAAAGTGGATTTTCAAAATACAATAAAATTAATCTTTCCATTACTGACGTTCTAGACAGTAGACCATGAGAATATGTTTCTACTGACGATTGTGGTTACGAAATTCGCTCTGTATTGACATAACATAGTGTGTGTTTAAGATTTTTAATTGTTTAAATTTGCGATATTTTGGGTAACGTATGTTTGATACGTGGATGTGGCTGCAGTTTGCGAGAGAGAATTCTGGAGATCACCGCAGAGAGGGCAGAAACCCTTCGAGTCATTAATTATGCTGAGGTGAAAGAGCGGCGGCCGTCGCTCAAATTTCGAACACAGCGCAGAAGAGCGCAAATCCCTGCTCTGGGTCATCCTCTCCAGCTCCGTCCCTACCTCCACCCTAAGTGCCCCCCTTGCCCGGGGCGTCTACCTCTTCGCGCCCACACACCTCCTCCTATTGCACCCTCGCCTCGCTGTCATTGCCCCCCGTCATGTGGTACCTCGTCCCCAACTCCCCTTTCAGTCTCACCGGACTTCAGATATCCCCGTCTCTCTGTCTTTCCCTCTTCACTCTTACCTGCCTTGCTGGCGTCTACGACTCCCAACTCCCCCCCCTTCGCCCTTATCCCCTCCGACTCCCTCGCCCTGCTTTCCAAACCCCCCCCCACCCGCACCCCCCGCTCCCCGGTCACGTGCCCTTCCCCGCAATTGTCGCCGCCTCGCCCTCGTCCCCGCCTCGCCCTTGTTCCCCCCGCCCCGCCACGACCTCATCCTCGCGTCGACCTCGTCCCCGCCTCGACCTCGTCCCCGCCTCGACCACGTCCCCGCCTCGACCCGTCCCCGCCTCGACCCGTCCCCGCCTCCCCGTCCCCCCTCGCCCGTCCCCCGCCTCCCTCGTCCGCGACTCTCCCTTGTCCCCAAGGTCCTCCCTCTGGTCCTCGTTTCCCCTCGCCGTTCCCCTCCCCTCGTCCCCGCTTCACCCCATTCCTCACATGGACTCCGCCCCACCCATCCTGACATCCCCTAAAGTCCACACTTGTGCATTCTCTGCCTTTCACCGGCCCCCTGCCCCCCCCCCCCCCCCCCTCCCCCTCTGGCCTCTCGCCCCCGTCCCCGAACCCTTCGTCCCCTCACCCCCCCCTCGCCTCGTCCGGCTGTCAGCCCACCCTTTTAACCCCCGCTTCCGGCTCGTCCCAACTCCACTTCACCGTCCTCCACTGCCGACGCAGCCTCAGGTGATGCGAGGAATCATTTTCATTAATTAAATCGAATTCCACCCTTGGAGAGTTCATACGGCCCAGTGCGCATCTCGCCACTTCTTGCAAGCTGCTGGATCCCGTTTCCAACCATCCTGCCACCTCCATCATAAAAGCTGGATTTTTGAAATTCAGAAAGATTTATTTAATGTTTCGAGGCATAACTGCTATGACTATTGGTCCCATTAGTGGAGTGAATGTTATTATGTCTGGCGGTAGCGGTGATCCTCTCCCGCTAGATGGTTAGATTCGAAGCCGACCTACACGTCAACTGGCGGGGGGTTTCCCCCTCCACGTATCTCCCAGAACGTTCGAAGCTCCCGACATGTGTGGTAGTGTGGTTCATGTTAGTGTAAGTATGTGTGAGTAAGAGGTGAAGATAGGACAAGGAAGTGGAAGGAAAGAGAGCGCGGTTCGTGGGTCGGTTATAATGGTACTTCTCCGGCATTCGCTTGTCGTCGATCGGAGAAACAACGGAAAACTACCGATCAGACCAGCCCGCCGCTACAATTCCTTCCAGACAGCAGTTGAATTCGATCTAGCCACATAGTGTCGAAAAATTTGTGTCCGTCGGGTCTGGAAGCTTCGGTGTCGCTGTACAGGCAGGGGCAATGCTGAGCTAAACTGAGGCCGTTTTCAAATCAGATCCAAATGCACCTTTGTGTATGTGTCCCATCCTACTTAAGAACGACTACTCTTTATTTTCAATTTTTATTTCGACATCAAAATTATATTTCTTTATTGGTTAACCGTATCAACTCAACTCGTCTTTTTACATCTTGACAATTTATTACTCTCTGCATATTCTATACCGTTACGAATATTACTATTATTATTATTATTACTATTATTATTATTATTATTATTTTATTATTATTTATTATTATATAACTTTATAATTTTGTCGAGGAATGCTTCAATCTCTTGTATCGTCGCCATGTATGATTGCGTATGTGCCACATTAAATATTTTTCAGACCCATATCAGCCACACCTAGCTGTCTGCACTGCTCATTCTGACCTCATCTATTTATTTCTACCAGCTCCGTCTCACATTTCCCACCTTTATTATCTCCGTTCCGCTCTACCTCATTTCACTTCCCTGAATCAGGCTCCTCCAAGGTTCGTTTTGCCCGTTTCCGCACTGCCTGATTCTAAATCCTTGTTAAGTTCTACAATTAAAATATCTTATAAACTTTTTATGAACTATTTTATTCCCAATAAGCTTGGTAATATAAATAATATTCAGTCCTCCTGCGCATTCGTAGGTTTAATTATCGTAACTAACTAAAATAAGCAGAGCGTCTCCTGTATGTGTGCAAGGCTCCCCCCACACAATTGTGACGATCGTTCAGCTACCTGTCTTGGCCAAAGGCATATCCTGGGCAACCCAACTCGCCTCCCCTAACCCACTGTGATCCACTGACAAGTAGAGGAGCCTGCTCCACTGATCGATCTTTGATTAGCCGACTCGGCTTCAATAATCATTTACCCCTCAGGTAACTCTTCTTCACCTAGTACTGTTATCCGGGTAGCCCATCTACCCTGTATCGCGTAAGGTACACACGTTTTCTCATAGGTATACGGGAAAATAAATATACTGGATTTCTTGCGGAAGTTCTTGTGATTCAAGAGCTCTCTCCAGCAGTGAATAGCATGACCCGTTGAAATCCTTATGTTCTCCTCGAAACGGCACGTACCAATTTTACATTGTTGCCAACAAACACCTTGTACCTTCAAAACAATTGTAGCATTTCTTGCGGCACGCCTTGGCGCGTTAAGATTGGTACACCCTTTTAAGCCGTGACGTAGCCAGAGCCCTTTTCCCCCACACCCCTCGCTGTGGAATGTCAAGGAAACTTGTGCCTACAGTACGTGGCTCAGGATGGAGGTCCCCCTCCCTCTCGCGACGCCTCAGTCTTCTAAACGCACCAATAGTAATCGTGCCACTTTCGCGAGTAGAAACGTGAGCCTATGGGAAATGAATATTCTCCACCTGCTACGGAGTGAAGGTTTGCAGGAGGGGGAGCGACCACCCAAAATCGTCTTTACTGAGGTTGGACGTTAGCCTAACTTTGCCTATCCGTTCTTCGACCAGCCTCGCCCGTCACTACTACCCCAGCCCCGCCTTCCTCGTCCCCCCTTTTCCAGCCCCCCCGCCCCCCCCGTCCTTTCCCGTTCCACCCGCCCCCCCCCCCCTCCCGTCCCCGTTCCCGCTCTCCCGTCCCGCCCGCTCTGTGCTCCGCTTCCATGCCCTGCCTACCCCCCCCCCCCGCCTCTCCCGTCCCCGCCTCGGCGGTCGTCGTCTCAGCCGTGCTCGCTTTGCTCATTCTCGCCACGACCATCCCCGCCTCGCCCGCACCTACCACGCGCGTGCTAGCTTCATTCGTTCCAGCGATGGGTCGCCGTGCATCGCTGTTGCTCGGCCTCTCACCGCCCCATCCCACTCTTCCCCTTCTCTCATGCCATGGCCCCCACCGCCCGCACCTCTTGTGTTCCAGGGCCCATCTGCCCCGCCCGGACCTGCTTCACCTCCACGTCCCCCTCCATCACGCCTCCCCCGCTCCACCTGCTCACGCGGAGGCTCCCCCGAGGGATGGGCGGGCCTAATGCACTCCCATGGAATCCCTACCTCGCCCTGCGCCCTTGCTCTCAGCGCTCGGAAGAGGGCGCCACAGGTGGGCCCCCGGATGCGCTCGCGAGCCGGGCGCCGGCCCTTTATTTCCAGCCGGGAACAATTTGCCTGCGCGCCCTTTGAACGCGTGATTGATCGTGGGCTCTCCCTCTTAATTGAGTCTCAGGTGAGACGAACAGCCGCCGAGATCTGGAGAGAGTAAATGTAAGCACCAACGACAGAATGAGTACGTTCACCAGGCCAAGTTACAGAGAAGAGACAATGGAATGTTCTGTCGAAATAGCCTAAACGTTCTGCTAATGAACGAATTCTATCAAAAAGACAATGAAAAATTAAATAATGTAGATTTCGTAAAAAAAAAAAACGCTTGTCAGATATTTTGAAATACCGAACAAGTGCCCAAAGAAACGAAAGGTTCATTATTGTAATAAAAGACCGGGAAACAGAAAATGAAACTTGGCAAACTTTTTGTGTATAATGGGTGTAGCAGATGTCATCAAAGTGTCTTATTGATCTCTCTTATTAAATGACGCATCCGCCTTACAGTTTGGATTGTACGAGCATAGAGTATATTATTGGTAGATTGCATTACATGATTTTATTGATTTCTTTTACAAACTAATAATCACGAATA
Source organism: Teleogryllus oceanicus (assembly GCA_964035755.1). Taxonomy (NCBI): domain Eukaryota; kingdom Metazoa; phylum Arthropoda; class Insecta; order Orthoptera; family Gryllidae; genus Teleogryllus; species Teleogryllus oceanicus. Next base: position 180,264,727 of record CAXIVR010000003.1, read on the forward strand.
GTTTCGAAAGGAGTTATATACGGATTATATTACGTAAAATAAAATTGAATAGTATTTTGAAAGTCATAACTAGACATTTTATTTCATCCATAACATAATATTAAACAATCATAATTTAACTAGAAAACCAGCAACTTTTTTCAATATTTATACAATATTCCCAAATGCAAAATGTCTAAAACTTTTATACACGATTTCTTAAGAATATCAGCTAATGAAGAAGAAAATTATATTTAAATTCTTACAATTAATAGGAAGATAAATTAAACTATTTGTAAGTAGTAAATCATATGAAAATACTCTTTATTTTTTGTTCTATGACCTCTCATGACATGACCTTTTATGACAATGATTATGATTATGATTATTATTTATGATTATTATTATTATTTTATGATTATCCTTGAAAATAGATTTTATTACATGGGAGTTTTTTGTTTTTTTTCTCCCTTTCAAAAATTCAAAATTTAAGTAGTATATGACTTAGTGTAGGGATCACAGAATTTTGAAAATGTGCACACAATTCACTTTTCCCCATAGCACGTCATACGCAGTTTTTAACTGTTTTTTGACGTAAAATAAATAAATAAAATAAATAAATATGAAAAGTATTTAGAGAATGCTTCCCAATTTCTCTGTTGAAATGTTATTCCAATTTTTGCTGTTGCTTCTGCCATAATTTACTTTCTCCCAAATCTTCATTTCCCTCCTGGCACTTTAGCATCACATCACTACGCTCATATTAATTTGCTCTCAAACGGAATTGCGTTTGTCTCCCTTGAGTAATCTTCTTGCCCCGTGCTCTGCGTGCGGTCGCCCAATCCGAGAGCATGGCGTGTGGGTATCGTAGAACCCCAAAGGGCTGTCGTCTCGGCTCGCCACTTCCTGTCGCCCTACTGGCCTCTCCATTCTTCACACTCGCGGACACCTGTTGGACGTCCGCGAGCGCCATGGAATACAGAACAGTCTCGTGTGCTTCCACGCCAAGCACTCGCCCTCTCCTTGTTCTTCACCTCCTCGCCTTCGTCCTTGCCCTTGCCCTCGCCCTTGCCCTTGCCCTCACCTTTGCCCTCGCCCTTGCCCTCGCCCTCGCCCTTGCCCTCGCCCTTGCCCTCGCCCTTGCCCTCGCCCTTGCCCTTGCCCTCGCCCTTGCCCTCGCCCTTGCCCTCGCCCTGCCCCTTGCCCTCGCCCTTGCCCTCGCCCTTGCCCTCGCCCTTGCCCTCGCCCTTGCCCTCGCCCTTGCCCTCGCCCTCGCCCTTGCCCTCGCCCTTGCCCCTCGCCCTTGCCTCCCCTCGCCCTTGCCCTCGCCCTTGCCCTCGCCTCGCCTTGCCCTCGCCCTTGCCCTGCCCTGCCCTCGCCCTTGCCTCCCCTGCCCTCGCCCTGCCTCGCCCTTGCCCTCGCCCTTGCCCTCGCCCTTGCCCTCGCCCTTGCCCTCGCCCTTGCCCTCGCCCTGCCCTCGCCCTGCCCGCCCTTGCCCTCGCCCTTGCCCTCGCCTTGCCCTCGCCCTTGCCCTCGCTCCCTTGCCCTCGCCCTTGCCTCGCCTCTCGCCCTTGCCCTGCCTGCCCGTCCCCGCTGCCCAGCCCTCGCCCTTCCGCCCAGCCGCTGCCCTGCCCTCCCCTTCGCCGCTCCGCTGCTCCCTCGCCCTTGCCCTACATATCTCCTTCATATTATCTCGTATTCGTATTGATGACTCTCACTTCTAGTGGGTTAATCAAAATTTTAGGAATGGCTTCTTCGTATGGAGAGAAAGACTTTCCTTTACAATACGAGCTCTGAAATGCTTTATTATTATTATTATTATAGATTCCACAACTTCATTTCTATTAGCATTATCCTGACGTTAACTATTGTTCTACATTCTTAGGTTTGCTAATCTATAATGAGACTCACTGGTTACATTTGGTGAACCAGGTCAACATCTATTTTAATAAGGTTGCGATTAAAATATATGTTGATATACCTGAATATTTCTTAGCCCTTGAAATGATTTCTTGCAATCTCAAGATGTGTCAGATGAGTTTGCTTATTTTCTGTGCTTTTCAGTCAACTGTGATCTTTGAGGACGCTTGTCTTCAGTCTATTGAACTGCTGTGCACGATGAGTGAACTTCCCTTCACGCATTGAGACAGTATTCATTAGTTAGGAAGTTTTGATCACCTTTGCCATCAATCCAAAGAAAAGCTAAATGCGTGTGTTATTACGGAGGGTCGAAAGCACTTTAATTATTTCGTATGGTAATAAAAAGGATTTAACTAGTAAGCCTCATAAATCGGTAATTAAACATTTCCGAGCCCGTATCGTAATGCACTTTCTGTGTTCTCGTTGTTTGAAGGATTCATTCATTACGTTTTGCCGTTTAGTTAAGATTTTCTCTATATATCTTGCCTTCCCTTTCCTCCTTACTCGTTTCCTTCGCGAATCTCCTTATCATCCTCTCCCTTTCCATCACCTCTTTTCCTTCCTCAACCTCGTCCTTAGTTTCAGTCCCATTTTCTCACCCTCCTACTAGTCTCACCTTTACCGAAACCTTCGCTTTTTCTTCATTTGCCCCATTCTCCCGCTTTGCTAGAGATATTTTCGCCAACTTCCCCTTCCCCGCCCACCTTGCGACATTTCATACAGGGTGCTCTGTAGAAACTTTCAAAGCAAGGGAGCATCACAATGCATAAAAGTGGAGCAGACACCTATTTAAAACGTTTGTTGACGTAAGTACCTAGTAGCGTCGTTTAGACGATGACTTCCATAACCCAAACTTATATTTTCTGATTTACTTTCGGGATTAGTCGTAAATAGAAGAAATATCGGTAACCCCAAACATTGAGATAAATAATCTTTTTTTTTCAATATCTGCCTTTCATAATTAATTCAGTGAGATAATAGATAGTAAATCAATAATAATTTCGAATTATTATATTTATTTAAATGTTTTTTTAAATGACTGTTATACAGTATCTCAAGTACTTCTATGTACAATATTTACGTTCGTGTTGCTGAAGCATAAAATGTATGTGTGTTTTACATGTCTTTTAAAGCCAAAAGGTGAAGTTCACTGTTCTAAATGTGTTTCCACATGCCCCACTTTAAGGTTAAGGGCGAGTTCTTTCTTTGATTAGTCAACCATTGTGGCCTTTATCTCTTCGCGTCTTTTTATAACAACAAAATGAACAGTATGTCGAACGATTGTCAGAAGTTACTTGAAAATATCGAAGTTTTTCGTTTCTTTTCCTGAGTAGGTTTCGTAGGAAGTATAGCTTTCATAATTTCTATTTTTTATAACGAATGATGCAGATTTTTAAGAAAATCTTCTGATGCAAAATATCTGAGAGAACCCGTGAACAAAAGTTCAGAGCCATTCTGTCATATGCTGTATCTCTTCTTTCAAAATCTCTCTTCAAAACTGTTACAGGATTTGGAAAAAGAGCAAGAGAAGCAATGTTCATAATAATTCAATCACAATGCTAACAGATGTCTGAGAATTTAGAAGATCGATCTATATCGTTTTTATTTTATAGGTACGCATAATATAAACTTGTATTATTATATTTTGCAATTATCTACTGAACTTTCCCTATTGAGAAAACGATACCCATAGTTGACGATTTGGTACGAAATACTTTATCAATAGTAAACTACAAAAATATGTATCAACTAAGAGAAAACTCCACTTGAGATTGCATCAATCAGACGTAAGAGGAAACATTGAGAATATTCTAGATATTGGTTTAAAAAATCAGCGCACATACAACCCGCAGTGAACAACAACTTTCCATTGTTGATAACTCGGAATCTGTACGCCTTTAGCCCTTAAAACTAGATTTTCATGTCCTTGAAGGTGGCCTTGAGTTGTTTTGTATGTCAATGTACTATTAGAGACCTTTTTGGCCCTCACATAATTAATTTGGAGGTTTAGATCTTCTGGCACTTTGTAGCACGTATAGTCAGAACTCAGCCTAATAATGAAAACTCTGTAAAACGAAATTGACTGTTGGATATTCAGTGCAATTAAATCGAACGAGTATATTTCCGTTTTTTAATAAAAGCTTATCAATATGTTCTTATCATCCGTCATTTAATAAAGCTTATATTTGAAAGTTTAGTCACCCACAGTACAGAACGTTTAATGAATTATTTGAAGCCAAAAATATTAAAAACTGCATGCAAGATTTCAAGTCAGCATTTGCTGAATGGAACAAGGGAAAAGAGAAAGAGGTGGTGGAAGTCGTTGATTCAGAAAATGATTTTATTTGTTGGTACAAGCACATTCGTACTTTTAGAATTATTCAATTCAAAAGATATATAATGCAAGAGTTGGTGGTGACGCTCTGGTGGTGACTGTGATATAGCACTCAGTTTCTGGGTCTGACTGTAAAGAAGCACGGTTGCAGAAAGAAAAGAACTTTCACTTTTCAACAATGGTTAATAATCAAGTGTTCACCGACTTAAGTAATGTATTTACTAGTTTTACAAAGAATGTACGAGTATTTAATGCAACCCGCAACACTCGGCAGAATTTGTGAATCTATATCGTTAAATAACTCCTAAACGAAGCGTCTTGGGGCTTTAAAAACTAACATTTTGATGTTGGAGGCCTCAAAGAAACGTTTCCCTCGGAGAGAGAAATGGAGACGGAAGGAGAGAGTGGGAGATGAAGAGCAGAACAAAGTCTGCCGGTTCCCCTAGTAAGTATCTAATAATCATTGTTGTCGATGTTATAGTAAGTAAATTAAAAACAAGGAAGAAGAATTAAGAAAAATATTCTTTCCAGTATCCTTTGTTGGTTTATTTTTCAAGGCGAAAATGAACATTTTACACCTTCGTTCTGCTAACAAACATAAAAATGAAGGAGAATAAATAACTCTTGAGAATCCCGCATCGGTTGTCTTCTACCCTCTGATTTAATATTGTGAAAGCTGCATCGCAATATCTAAAGCCGTTTAAGATATATGGTTGGAGATCATCATAAGCTATCCGATATATGCAAGTTTGGAAGACGTAAAGAATGGGAAAAGAACTGAAACTTAAAGCAAGACGGCTTCCGTGAAAAACTATCATGAAACTTCCTTTAACTGATTAAAGTATTTTACCTAGTCATAAAAACAGAAGAATTAAACATAGTTCAGTGATCCTCAGATGCTTGTAAAGTTGGAAAATCTAAGTAACCCATCTTCTTTAATCACTTTAATCTTTTCAATGTTCTTTCTTACAGGTCGGTTTGCGGATTTCGCCTCCAGGTAAGCCCCCTCCACCTCAGTTGGAATAAGCTCTAAACACCAGACAGTTGTGGTAGTGTTGTGCATGTTAGTGTGTGTGTAAGGGGAGAGGATAGGGCAAGAAAGGAAAGATCGCGCGCGGTCCCTGGCCCGTTTGTTAGGGCACTGCTCAGGCATTCGCCTGGAGTTGATAGGAGAAACCACGGAAAAATAACGATCGCAACAGCCTGAGGCTAGGATTCTCCGCCACTCAGCGGGCTTCTGAATTCCACAAAGCTATGTAACGAGTCTCGAAACTCCGCTGCCGTCGGAACTCGACACTAGCTTGTCAGCTAGGTCGAATTCAGACGCTGTCTGGAGACAAATTCTAGCGGCCGGCTGCTCTCATCGGTAGTTTTCCGTGGTTTCTCTGATCAACACGAGGCGAATGCGCGATCTTTCCTTCCTCTTCCTTGTCCTATCCTCTCCCCCTTACACACACACTTAAACTAACATGCACTACACTACCACATATTCCGGGAGACCGGTCGGGAGCTTAGAGCTTGTCCCGGCTGGGGCGGTGCCCCCCTGGTGGCAGAGTCCTGGTTAGGGGGAAACCCCACTAACCGACGTTAGTTCGGCGCCGGATCTCGCCATCCAGTGGGGGAAGATCACCGCCATCTCCCGAGAAAAAAATATGCACTACACGAACCTTGACCACATGACCGAAGCAGTTGACGCGCCCGGAAACACGAAAAAAATCAATCAATCAATCAATCAATCAATCAGGGCTCGAGCACTAGAACCTCCAGGTCAGAGTCGTTATAGAAGCAGCGGCAATTCTGACCCAGAGCTCAACTCAGCTGATACCCTATTTAAAAGGCACGAGAAAAAGAAATTCATCAAATTTTGAAATAAAATTTACTAGGAACTGCATGTATTATTGATGTTAATTTATGTAAATGCATGTTTCATAATATATGGACTTTCAGTGTTGACTAAGCAAAGCTTGAAAACGTTCACAGAATAACCATTCAAGCAAAAGATTTTCTATTTATCTACAACTTTCCAACACGTATTGCCAATTAATACGATACAGCTTCTTAATGGCGCGAGAGTTGTCTTCTGCAGGATGTCAACTTCCCGAGGTAACCGCCGGTAGAACAGGTATCGGAGCATACATTTAAAGTGCTGTTACGGGAATGTTACGTTATAAACTATTGCGTTACAGGTCGACAAAACGGGTGGGCATCCAGCCAGTGTGTGTGCATGTGTGTGTGTAGGAGAGGAGTGGCGGAGTTAAAGAGCACGCTTTCGCGGAAGGTGTTTGACATTGGCCGAGGGGTGGGGGCGAGGTATGAAGGAGATCAGGGCTTAGCGAACCGTAGCGACTCTACACCCACCGTCACTGTCACCACCATTACCATCACCACCACCTTCACCATCACCACCACCTTCACTACCTTCACCACCATCACCACCACCACCATCGCCATCAACATTGATACTAGGGGAAAAGGAAACAAAAGGGCTACGCTCTCGTTATGAGAGGGACTCGGCAAGGCCGCTCGCATGCAGCGTACTCATTCTTATTCCACCCAAACAGAGGGCTATGCGAGAGAGGCCATGTGTGTGGTGTCCCCTCCTCGAAGTCAATATTTTTTCAATATTCAAATATATAAAGAACTTCACATGCTCACAATCGCAACACAATCCACAAACTTATACAATGTTTTTTTTTCAATACTCCATGCCCTTGCAGTGTCATAACTATTTGTAATTTAGGAAAAATAAAAGATGGAAATTTACGTATCCGATCATGCTTCCCCAAAGATAAATTCATTCTACCTTTAGATAATACAGGTTTAATTATTGTCCTCTACTACAGTATTATCTTATATACATTGTTAAAACACTTTTGAACACAAAAAAGAACCGAAAAAAAAATTTGACGCGGATTTTTCTTCAGCGATGGGCGTATTATGTTTATGTTTAAAATCCCTTGAATCATGAGCATGTTATGTTTAAAATCTCTTCAAAGAATACATGCTGTCCAGGAAACATAATGACTTTTTTGTAATTTCACAGAATTTATTCTTTGTAATTACATTTAGCGCGTCATATGCAAAGCAATATTCACATTATTAATACAATTCTTTTTAAATTGCATGCTAACAATTAAAAAATTAAAGTTTAAAGGAGGGTTCAGACCACAGTGAAATTGCTTTTCTTTTTCCAAAACTTTCAGGATTCGCCTCTGCATTCATGCTTACAATGCAGTAATTGCCTATACACTTATCTGTTTTGTTAATTCCACGCCAAACGACCGTTAATTTCCCAACATCGAACTGCGATTTTCGACCACGATTTTTAGCGCGGTTTTGACCCCGCGTTTGGAGATGTGTGCCACCGCGCGCAGGGGCAGGTCCAGTAGCACGCGCGCGTTGCCCTCGCAGCTTCCGTCGCCGCCCGCGGCCCGGAACCGGAAGTCCGGTGCCCGCTCGCGCTGGCGCTGAAGTGGACACCCGCCGGGCGCGCGGTGGGGGGGGGGGATGGCGGCCGACCTCCCGTCCTCGTCCTACAAAGCTGTTTCGCTTTTGCGCTTGTATGTTGTGACCTGGGAGCACAGATATGGCTGTGATGTTTGATGTGGCTCGATATTCGGTTTCGGTATCACCAACAGATCAACGTTTCGGTGACATGACGATGGAAACGGCCTTCTTGAATCTGTGGTACAAGTATCGATTGGTGTCGATGGAGAATTGAGGATAGAATTCATTTCCGAAGTAAAATGAATTATTTAAGTGATTACCTATTAATTAAAAACGTATCGAATACGTACTTTCGTATTCATTTCCTGGCCGCGTTTGAGGATTTTGAAATACGATTGTCCTTACTATGGGATTACTTATTTTAAGCAATTCTTAATTGCTTTTTATTCCTTTATGAAACAATTTTTGAAAATTTTGAAAGAAACGGAGGGAATTATCTACAATATTCACGAAGTAGTTGATTGCGAAGTCTTACGAAATACATTCGATTGGGTGTGTGTGTATGGATTTTATATTACCCCAAATAAAAAGAACCGATTGAGTTTTGAAGAAATAAAATCGGATCGCTGTTTTGTATTTTCCATCTGGTTCACTTATTCAGTGTTCATATTTGAAGCTTTGACGTAGGTATTTAGCTAGAGAAAGATTTTTAGTGAGTATTGTATTCATTGTTAATAGTACATTAACCATCTACAATTTGAAAAAGATATACATTAATAATTAACGATCCTTTACACTTCAATATTAAATTTTGTATCATTGCGTTTTAACTATTATTATTTATAATTTTTATGATTTATCTCGTAGATTCCGTATCCATAACCGACATTTGCAGTTGCTGAGCCCAGTTAAATGCGCTTTATTTATTAGTTACGAAAGATTAATTTAACCGCAGCACACAATAAAACGTCACACCGCTACGTAAATGGCATGTGCACACGTACTGCTTTACTGCACGCAGCCTATTAATTAAAAATCAGATGCATACATTAAAGTTATATATCAACGAGATCGACGTTTGCAATTAAGTCATCGAACACATCACCGCCATACATTTTTAATGCGTTTGGACATTTGTTCTTTTCACCTTTCTCTCACATTAACCGAGTCGGTTTGCGGTGACAATAAAGGTCACGGGGATTGAACTGATCGCTTATTACTGAAATAGAACGCATTAAAATTACCCGTATTCTTTTTTCTCCCCCCTCTTTTTCTCTCCTCGTTTTCTCTGCCTCTCCTGTATTCTCTCTCTCTTTTCTTCTCCTCTTCCTTTTCTCCCCTCTCCTTTTCCTCTCCTCATTCTCTCTCTCTCTCGCGCTCTCTCTCTCTCTGTCTCTCGTTTACTAGATTGGAGGTTTTAAAAGCGAATGATGAAAGAAATTAAGAATGTTTCCAAGAATGATGGAGATTACGTAGTGTCAATCTTTTGATATTCGAGAACGCAGTAGATTTCTCAACGTTATATCAAAATGGAATTTTGATTGGTAAGCTAGATGTGTAATTGAAGAGTAAACCTGCGTATCTAGGGAATCTACTTTGAGCTCTTCGTATGTTCAACATTTCGGAATGAACCACTATGCTTTAAAAATTTTCTTAAAACTTAATTTGGATTAATTTATGATGATTTAAATTTTATTGAAGTCACGATTTACCACACTGGGTATGCAAAAGTTAACGCTATTTTGATTTTAATACACATTCTTTATTAATGGTGTTCTGAAGTTATGGAAGTTTTGATATTTGTACAGATACTTCAGTGGCGGCTTGTAGGTAGTGACAGTCTGCCATAAAAACACCAACAAAACCGAAGGAAAAGAAAATGTTCAGAAAAAATATGTGTGCAAAATATCGTGTTTTTTTTTGAAAATGTTTTTATTTATATTAATTCATTTGAACGAGATTTTTGACCTTGGATACTCTATTAATTCTTTCTTCAAACGCCCAGGGCGCAGTGCTATCTGCCAGTCATTTTGTCAACCGGTGAGCCACCTACGGATTGACACCGTCTCTGTCCATTTATACTTCGAATTTTTCACAGTTGAACTTGACGTTTCATCAGCTGTTCGGCCTCATGTGACAGTTCTCCAATCGTGAGCTTACAAGTCACTATATGTTGTGCTCCCGATTGGAGCACTGTCACAGCTGGCCGAAAAGCTGAAGAAACGTCAAGTTCAACTGTGAAAAAACCGCAGTATAACGTTGCATAAAGAACGCTGTGTTGGTTTGTATGCATCTCTTATGGATCAGACGGTGCCGTAATCGAAATGGCACAGCAGTTCACGTTCTGTTCCATAGAGTGCAGTAGTGCCACTCTCTTCAACGGGCAATCATTCGCTCAGGATGACTCCGATGCCCTGGTATTTCGTTTTTTTCTTGTATTTCGCACCTGGAGAGGTACGTACGTCGTGGGTGTAAGGCTTCCGCTCTTCTTCCCGTACCCCTCTTCAGTGAGGTTAGGAACTTTTGACCTCTTAAGATTACTGTAGCTCAGGCTTTCCGGCTGAGTATTTTTATTTGTTCTTATTGTTTTTACTTCGCTTTCGGTTTGATCCTCATTATAAATTAATTAACACTGTCAGTGTAAAATTAAGTTTTGTTGCCCACGAATTTTATTTTAGATTTAGAAAACCAATTTTAAAACATCGCATCGATGTTTCAAAACATAGTTGAGCCATGTTTCAATTTTGAATATCGATAATTGGTCGCATCACTAACTGGCAGCACTGATATAATTCTGTACCGGCAGCCACTAATATACTTTGTTTGCCGTTGCATTAATGTAAGATTTCCATGTTAATTTCTTTACGACGATCTCCTAAATATTTAATTGATTGATTTTTTCGTGTTTCCGGGCGCCTTGGTCATTAGTCCCGTTAGTGTAGGGCATGTTTTTTCTCGGGAGATGGCGGTGATCTTCCCCGCTGGATGGCGAGATCCGGCGCCGACCTAAATCCTTCGTACGCCTTCCTGCGGAGGGGAAGTAAAGCCGACTGTCCCATGTAGTAGATTTACTGCAGATTCACTGCATGTAAAAGATCACCAAGGCTCAAAGAAGCCTCTGAGCAAAATTGAGATCCGTCTGTTTCGTCCCTCAAGATAATACCTCCTTTCTCCGCTAGGTGGTGAAAGGAGCGTATCGAAATTTGCGTGGTTAGACGGAAGAGCGGGCCTGATGGCCCGAGTCTCGCCACGTAAAATAAGGCATTAACTAAAACTAAACAAAAACTAAAACGTCTATTCCTATTTGTTTTTCTTCTACTTTCTAAAGAATTTGCACATGACTAGATATAAGTTTTTTATTCAGGAATTATACAAATTGGTTCTGTACGCAACCACAATCCTTACAGTGCAATACGTAGGCCTAAATGAATTGTGGTCGTTATTATGACCACATCATTTTCTTATTTATCTCATTTAATATTGATTCAAATCACAACTTAATCATTTTCTTATATTTATAAGAAACATGAAACAAATTCAAGATAATTAATTATACAAAATTAAACACATTAAGATAATTAATTATACAAAAGATTAAACAAATAAAAAAGATAATTTAAAATATTTCCGGAGGAAAAGTTACCTGACCTATATAGGGTTAAGGAACATTTCTTGTGTGTGTAAAGAACTAAGGCATCATTAAATTTTGATGGGATTACGCACCTGGTTTTCTTCCTCCTTATCCGAGTTTGTTTGCGGCGGGAATGGAGGTCACGAGCTGTGTGCGTGTCATTGAAATCGATCGCCATTAAAACGCGGCGGGTAATCGCTGGGGCTAGCGACCGAAGCGCCCTCGGCACCGTCGCGGCCTCATCCGGCGGGATGGCAGTCACGGGCGGGGCGGAGGGACAATTAGCGGAATGCGTGAACTAGGGTCACCCCCAACGAATGCCTGCACGGCAGCATTGCGCGTATAAACTGCGCTCTACAATAATTATTACGAGCTTTGCAGCAAACGGGCGACATTTCAGTGTGCTGTCAGTACGATTAATATCAAATATAATTGTACTTTCAATATCGCAATGAATGCAAATGGGAATGTGTCCGTAGAATTGCTTGAATTTCCAGAATTCAAAAGAAATTACACAAATAATTCCTTGGTCTGTAATGTTACTTGGAGAAAATATATTAATTTTTTGAAAATGAAATTTATTTTGTAGCAATCAAACCATATACGAGTAATTACGCTTCTCAAGAATTTCACCGCTTGTGCTTTTCCATTAATTTTAATGTGAATTCTACTTAAACAGAAATATCAAAAGGTAATTGCTGAGAAATGAGGGTAGCAACAAAACGTAATAATAAGTAAAGCACGTCTTTCTTATGTGGCACGTACACTTCTAGTGGTTGTGGATAGGAGATTAGACTTTTAAAGCAGAATGATACTTATTTTGGGTTCAAGTTGGTAGGTTATAGATATAAGGTCTAATTCAAAGCATGTTCAAGGTAGTAGGAGATCTGTTGGGCAGTAGTTCTAATGCGAGAGAAGGTCTACGGTTCTATAAGGTCCAATAACACAAGGGGTCGAGAAGTCCAATTGCACCGTCTACTAGTTATGTACAGGAGGTTTAATATCTAATGTGTGTATCAGGTCCAATTCAAAGTTCCAGAAAATAATGAATGATGTCTCATCATGCTTTCGTGTGGAAATTTCAAACACTTAAAAAGGGATTTGAGGAATAATAAAATCCCCGTAATTCAGCTGTTGGCATGGCATCCTACCAAATTAACCAAAGGCAAGTAGGTCGATTTGTAATAAATTACAGAATTGATACAGATCAAGGTGATATGGACGTGTACTTGCGGTCTTCGAGCTACAGATTAGCATGTAGGCTCCGCCAGTAAGAGAAGGTGAAGATTGACTATTAAACAGCTTTACCCTTATATATTTTATGTACTTAATTAAAACTTATCACGCCATATTTTGGCTTCATTTTAGACAATATTATACTAGCATAGTAATAATAACGTTGACACTTTGTGTTACTATTTATATTAACCAATAAATTAAATTTTTTCAGCTGATCAAAATTTTATTACACTTTTTAATAATCAGCCATTTTAATTCAACCTGTTTGCGTGTACCTCCTGTCGTTGAACATAACACGTTCTGTCAATACACCTTATATTTTAGATTCAATATATCCTTACATTTTAAGCATTCCATTCTCACACTGTTCTAAAATGTTTAGATTTATTGTTGTAAATTTCTCTTAAGTATCTAATCGAAACCTTTGCCTCGCACAGCTTGCCTCACCTACGATAACGTTATACAAGCCGGAAATAGAAAGCAATGGAACTTTTGTCCTGTCAATGTTCTACAACAGATGGAAATTTATCTCATGGAATTCGGCAAACTTTCTGCAGTAGTTGGAGTTCAGGAAAGGTAATAGACTCAATTTCAATGTAGAACGCATTTCTGGGTCCACAAACCTTAATGAAATTGCAGGATACGTTTAAAGACGCAGAGAAGATGGAAATATTCTCGGTATAAACTCCGTGCGGTGGTAAAGCAATCGGGCTAGTTGCAGTCTCGCATTTCGCCATCAACATAGGCTGCCACCCTGGAGAGCTCAGCCTTCACCAACACTGTGATCATAACTTCGGAGGTGTGTGTACTTCAAGCGCAAACCGAAAGTGGCGCTACCAGTGATGTTCCGCGTCGGTCTGCATTCGACCGAGTGACCCATTAGTGGCGTTCGGTTTACAATCACAAACACTGTTCACGCACGAATGACATCGCCCCGCCTCCCTCAAAAAACCCTAGAAGTGTTAAAACAGCACGTACTTTCTCGCCCGTATTTTCACGTAAAATTACGCGAAAAGTACAAAAGTGTTCGAAATATTGTACATGACCTTATTTCAAATTCTATCTTTAAAGACAGATTTCGTTAAGGAAAAGAACTCTACCTTCATAATTGTAGGAAGACGCCGAAAAAAGTTTGAACTTTTACGATTTTCCAAAAATCAGAGATTTTAACGAACACGAGACCTGCAACAATCTCTTAAACGTCCTTCAAGCTATCCCACAACACAACATAATGAAAAACGATGGAGCATTTTTTTGAAAATTTGAAAAATGTCCCAGGGGTTCCTTATAAAGTACCTTCAAAACTAAAATATCGATTTTAAAATCAGGGTACAGTGACATCAGTCAGATCAATTGAGGAATATCTATTTTGGAGAAAATCGGCTGAACGGTTTAGCCGCTAGAGTTCTTTACAGACAGATGTTTTGCCGACAATCCATTGTTTGGTATCAAGGACCCAGAAATGGATTATGGCTACACCACGTGTTGGAAGATATTCCCCCCTAAATTTAGCAATTGTATTTATATTATTGAACTTTTTCGTTACCAGATCCCGACAATAAGAGTTTTTCTGCCGAAAATTCGCCGTTTTTTGCGCAGCATTACATTACTTTCTCTCTACTCCGTAGCGAGAAAGTAAAAAAATGTACATTATCAACAGTCGCATTCCAATGCCATTTCGATATTAGGAGAACTCCAACGCTGGTTGGGTGGGTGCGAGTATCAAAAGTGGATCTCGTGTATAATTGAAGGAACAGTATATGCTTGGTTGGTTAGTTAGTGATTCCATGCGCTTCAACAGCTTAGGTCATTAGCCCTGTAAGTGTAGTGCATAGGGAGATGGAGGTGATCTCCCGCTGGATGGCGAGATCCGGCGCTGACCTACCGTCGGCTAGTGGGGTTTCCCCCTAACCAGGACTCTCCCACCAGCGGGGCACTGCCCCAGTCGGGACAAGCTCTAAGCTCCCGACCGGTCTCCCGGAATATGTGGTAGTGTGGTGCATGTTAGTGTAAGTGTGTGTGTAAGTGGAGAGGATAGGACAAGGAAGAGGAAGGACAGATCGCGCGCAGTCCGTGGGCCGTTTGGTAGGGTACTGCTCCGGCATTCGCCTGGTGTTGATCGGAGAAACCACGGAAAACTACTAATCAGAGCAGTCGGCCGCTAGAATTCTCCTCCAGACCGAGTGAATTCGACCTAGCTGAAAAGGTATTGTCGAAAATCCTGCCGCCATCAGCACTCGAACCTAGGACTGCCCGATGAGATGCGCTGCATTGACATCAGTTGATGCACTGAGCTACCGCTCCCGGCAACATTATATGTATTTCGAAATTAATCATAAATGTACTTAGCGATAGTTTATGATATTTTTCTGCACGTTAAAGCTAACGTTTTTCAGTTTTTGAATATGACATGTTCATTTTGAACATTTTCTGTACTTTCTCTCCTTTCCGTGGGGACAGAGCAGCCCCATGTTTTTTGAAGAAATAATTCAACCTTCACTACTATGTTGCTCCGATTGCAGAACTGTGTAGCTGAATAAATGAGTCACGTAACCTTAGCACCTTCTGCAATTTTTGAACGGTTGAAGTTATTGCAATGCAGTTTTCACAAAAGTACAGAAAGGAATGTGGCTAGTTTACACACACACACACACACACACACGCACGCACACACACACACACACACACACACACACACACACACGCACACGCACACGCACACGCACACGCACACGCACACGCTCACGCTCACGCTCACGCTCACGCTCACGCTCACGCTCACGCTCACGCTCACGCTCACGCTCACACTCACACACACACACACACACACACACATATATATATATATATATATATATATATATATATATATATATATATATATATATGTATTAGTCTGTCGTAGCCAGTGTAAAAAGACTAACCCAATGATATACACACTGATATATTTTAGGTAAGCATTTTTTGGAGTAATTTTGATTTTTTGCGACTTGTGTTTTTCCTTTTTTTGCGACTCGTGTTTAACTGCTATTGTAACGCCCCGAGGGCGCGTTAGCAGGGAGAGCACTGCGTGACCTTGGGTGAGGGACTGTTACATTCAAATATCCGTTATATGCGAGTCGCAAAAAAGATACCCAAAACTGTTTATCAAACATATGACAAAATGTTTATCATTGAATTCGTCTTTTTACGATCGTCATGATGGACTAAAAATATGTATAATTCCATTTGAAAAACACAAAATTACCTTAGTATGTTGTAAAATACAAGTCTTATAATGGAAACGAATACATCCATCAATTAGCCCCATAATGCACTTCCCTGGAAACCGCATTGCAATAACTTCAACCGTTCACAAATTACAGGAGTTGCTAAAGTTACGTGACTCACGCCGTATTCTGAAGTGAAATTGCAAGAGTTTATGGACAGTCATGGCTGCAAGAGGACGCTTGTTTCCACGATGAGATTATGCATGACGACGATTTCGATTTCTTGGGTAAATATTGTATGAGCGTTGAAGGGTGTAACTCTTAGAGAGAGTTTAGAAATTCTGTAATAATAAAAGGATGAAACAGGAACTCGTAACCTTTAGAAAAATGGAGGAAAGTACTATGCTGGGATCCCACGTTGATCCGCGATTTTTATGCGACTGTTA
Organism: Teleogryllus oceanicus; assembly: GCA_964035755.1. Taxonomy (NCBI): domain Eukaryota; kingdom Metazoa; phylum Arthropoda; class Insecta; order Orthoptera; family Gryllidae; genus Teleogryllus; species Teleogryllus oceanicus. The sequence continues at coordinate 180,280,933 of CAXIVR010000003.1, forward strand.
ATAATATAAAAGCTATTCAATAGCTTCATTTGCTTTATGAATATTATTGGTTCATTGAACTTATTGGCTATTGAAATGCTCGCCATGGAATAAAACACTATTTTCAGCAATTCAATTTCCCAGTTTCAAGTAATATACGTGATTTTCGAGTAACAGTCGTGATTACTATATTCAAAGGAGCCTAAATGAAAGCAGTTGGTTTTGGGTCCTGTGATGGGCGACTCGACGCTGGTAGTGTCCTCCTTAATGACATTAAGAAACGTGTACACACATATTATATTTCTCCAAAGCCGACAAGTATTCGTTACATTATTTGATATTCTAAATCTGATCATTGGTTGAGAAATTAAGGAACCCTATAATAAAAACAACTCTAACCTTCCTGTCCTTGCGTAAAACGTATGAGTTTCTGATTTTATTACAAATTAGGGAGTCAATGGTAGCCTACATGGTTTCTACATGTGCATTGTATTAGAAGATTTCTGTTCATTCAGTTCTTGATATTTCAAAGAAACTTGTATTTACATTGGTATACAAATTAGCGTTTAAAATGTTTAATTCGAAATTTTGAAGGTGACATTATTTGATTAGCGTGGAAAATTCTAAGGTCCGTCGGTTCTCACTCGTGCTTCTAAAATCGCTGGTAGTTAAATGAGTGCGGTGAGACATTTCTGATGTGAGAATTGAACTCATTTTGCACTTACAATATTTATTAAAAATTACAATAATTAAATACGTTTTGAACATGTCGTCTATTATAACAACATTGGCACAACAAGAAAAAATATTCATTTAAAAAATGGATTTTATAACATTTACATCGGTAGGTTTCCGGAAACTATTTAATTACTAAAGCAAAAATTTAACTGTTTACAAGTTTGTTAAAATGCCAATTTCGAAGAAATAAGTGATTTTTTAAAATTATTTTTTGTCACATCAACCACATGTTATTAGCGACTAATAACGGGTACTGTTATTGTTTGATTGCAGATATTACATTTTACAACAACGATAATACAAATTAACTTTACAACTTACTTTATCCAATATTAAACCAATATTTTGGGAGGGATCAATTTACATATAACCATGAGGTTAAATTTCGGTATAGCTTTATAAAAGTTGATATCTTGAACTTTTGGTGAATGTAGAATGGCATCTTGTTTGAATTCAAATAACTGACTTCCATGGTTGTATCAGGGTCTTACTGTATGTGGGTTCTTGTGTGTCTCAAGAAACGTTATAAACAGTCTGATTTTGAACGAAATAAAAAAAATCAATATTTTGTGTGACCTATTGCGCACATTATTATCCTTTACTAGTGCAAATCATTCTTAGTAGGATTAGTACAGAAATAGATCATAGATAATTATTTGCATTTCAACTTTTTAAATATTTACCAAAATCTAAAAAGGATATCGCCATTAATACTCACAATTTCATTATAATAATGAACAGTATATTTTCTTAATGTAAATGAATTCATAAACTTAGATATACAAACGCAAACACACTAGAAAAATGTTTTATTTAATAGTATTACTAACTGTTAGTTCACCATGTTGAGCAATTTCACTTTTGTACTTATGATAAAATGATTTCATGTATCCACGCGTGGGGGATTCCTGGACAACCCCTTTACAGTCATGAACGTATTGATATAGTGGAATGTGACACTGCAACGATTACAACACATGTTGGGAGGGAGCACAAGATCCCTTTGAAATATGCTAAAAATTGCAAAAGAAGAAAATTAATATTTTTTTATTTGCTAGTCATTAGAAACTACCTGGGAATGCTCGTACACATCATACTTCCACTTAGGGCACCATCACAGGGCACATGATAGCGAGGACTTCGCCAAAGCCAACTGTGATGTTCCGAGCTGTTCCCCTTCGTTGAGGGCGGAGGGGGAGGGGATCTCCTATTCTGGTTCGCGCACTCTGCTTGCACAGCACAGAGCAAACAAGTAGTTTAATTGGCAGGGCGCGGGTGGGCGCAGTCAGAGCGCCCTGGCGTCGTGCGCTGTTTCCACGACAAGACTGGCTATAGTCTGGGCCAAGAGCTTGAGGTACGAACCTTCACAGCTGTGTAACTGCCGTGAAATCACGTCAAACTGGCGAAAAAAAATTTAACCTGGAAAGAATTCATGAGAGTTTCATTGAAATACTTCATGAAAATAGTAATAACTTAAAAAAAATTATTATCATTGAAACCTTTTGCAATTTTTTTTGAAATCTGGGCGACACTACGAGAGTTACGTTATGCCTCGTGAAATAAAATATATAGTTTATTAAATACGGAATGAAAGTGGCGAGAAAAGGGTTAGATTTGAAAAGGGTTAGTTCGAAAAATATCTCATTACCCATTGTGTTATGTAAAAATTACTGCCTTTTAAATGCCGTGGAATCGAATTCCTGGTGGTTTCAATGTCGATAATAGTAATGTAAATAAAGGAAGTATACGTAATGAAAAAACCGTGGCAAGTTGAAAATTAAGATAAATAGACATGTTAAATAAAATTATATTTATATTATAAAATTAATGTTATAAAGTTATAATATCAATTTAATACAATTAAATATTCTGAGAAGAAAATAGGGCGTAAATAGGAAATGATAAATGAAATAAATATATCATCTTAGTGTCAGTGTGTCTGTGAAAATAAATATAACCTTACTAGTGTCCTATTAAATAGTTGAAAAGGGTGTATTTTTTACACTATTTCCGTAAAATAAGCGCCTCAACTACTTGAATGTTCTAGAGATCATTTTTAATTTCTGAGGACCCAAGAAACCATTCCTGTTTTCTGTTCATTCCTTATTGATCTTCATTCCGTTTATGCAATGGAGAGATATTTTACCTTGTTAGCATGCGATCCTTCTTGTCCGAACAAAATTAGAACCTTTGTAAAGTAACCTTCATGAAATAAGAGTTTGCGTGGTCATTGATCCTCATTATAACGATGGGGGAGAATGAGGATATATCGTGCAAATTGTCTCCAGACAACTTGCTCGGAGCCGTACCGAGCATCGTTTTAATCCCTACAGGGTGTCTTTCAGAATTGGAAGGAGTTGATTTCATGCTTCATTTAGTGAATTTAAAGTTTCCACCTCGGAAGAAAACTTGGCGTCTAAATCTTCGGAGAGTTATCGAACCGACGCTACTTATCAAATCTTCGCGCTTGAAGCTCTCTTAAACTATCTTACACAGAATTATGTATTGACGAGTTCTGTGATCATCTTTGTAGATGAGGTAAAGAAAAGGCAGACGATTAGCTTTAGTACAGAGCAATCTTAGGGATGCAAAGCAAGCCCTTAACGCGATAGTAAACGGGATCTTGATATTCTTGAAATTTTAAGGAGTTGTTCTTTGAGGAGCATTAGAGAATTTTTCAATTTCAGTATGAAAACCAAAATCATTCTGTTTTGTAAGTTATTTTAATTTGTATCATGCATTTTTGAAAATTAGTGTATGTCTTTTTTAGACAATTTTAAACGCCACGAGTAGATAGACAGAGAATATTATCATAGATAGTCATATAATAGTTTATTGAATAATTTAATAGACATTTATTAGCATTCACTATACCGACAGAAAAAAATTAAGTAACGATTATTCCTGAAAGCAAAGCAACTTTTATAAGTTAACGAAACGTATCTAATGCACCGTTAATTTACCAACCACAAACATTTACAAATCAAAAATATCTCATTGACAATATACCGAAACTAAGAGCGAGTTATTGTTCTTGGAATTTAATTTCGAATGTTTAGATATGAAAATGTTTCATTACCACGCTTAAAGACAAACTTATATATTTAAGAAATGAAGCATATTGTTGCGTTGGGTAGACTGAAAAAAGGGTACAGCAATAACATTGCCTTTGGCGAGGGCTGGAGGACTTTCTCCGGGGGGGGGGGCAACGCGTAACGCCACCGGTGCAGAGGCCGAGTGGGCGGGCGGAGGTCGCCGCCCACGCACCACAGCCCCCGCGGCCTGCGCCACTCACGCCACGCCACGCCACGCGGCGGGAGGAGGATGAGACAGAGCGAGAAGCTCAGAAAGAAGGAGAGTTGGAACCGGCAGGGCTGGTAGGAAGGATGGTTGGGAGGAAGGGGACGGCAGGAAGATGGATGGGTGAAAGAGAAATTGGAGTGCCAGGAGGAAAATGGGGTGGATAGTGAGAATGGAGGAAAATGGAGTGGGGAGTGAGAATGGAGAAAATGGAGTGGAGGGGTGAGAATGGAGGAAAATGGGGTGGAAAGTGAGAATGGAGGAAAATGGGGTGGGGAGTGAGAATGGAGAAAATGGAGTGGAGAGTGAGAATGGAGGAAAATGGGGTGGAGAGTGAGAATGGAGGAAAATGGAGTGGGAGGAGAAGGAAAATGGGTGGAGAGGAGGAAAAAAAAGAGTGGAGAGAGAGAAGGGATAAATATGGAGTGGAGAGTGAGGGCGCTAGATGAAAAAACGCGGGGATGGGTAAAGGGCGCAGATCACATACTACACTTCACACACACATACATTCACTGATATCGTAGGCTTTCGCGGCCAGAGTTATGATCTGGGCTGTCCGGGTGACGCCGCGTCGAAGGCTGGGGTGCCGACGTTTGTCGGTCGCGATATGTCGGTCGAAACGTCGGCACCCCAGCCTTCGACGCGGCGTCACCCGGACAGCCCAGATCATAACATACATTCACTGCACACACACACATCCGTACTTCTGAAAAATCGGGAATGAATTGATTTCAATCGTGTAGATGCACGTTTTGCAATTTCCGTTGCAAATGTCTATTGCTGAATCAAAACATATTTGCTGTAGTTCTTCAGGATGAATTACTTGAGCAAATTGCGTGATTGAAGACAACTCAACCTTCCTGTGTTCTTCTACACGTATTAAACCAAAATCCATTTCAAGATACAAAACTAGTATTTCACTTCTGGGAATGGGGCATTTGGAAGGTATTGAGAAAGTGTAATTCTGTTAGATGAATTTTTCCCGCTAACCTGCAAAGAGTAGCTAGGAATTTTTTGGAATGTAGATACTAAGTTTAATGCTGGTTTGGAGCGTGTTAAGAAAGTTTCATATATGAACATTCTTTGCAAACCCACAAAGAGTAGGTAATGATTTTGCGAAAGTTAAAATATCAAAGTATTAATAATAGCTTGACCGTCTCCTCAGACTAAAGTAATTGTAGGATTCTGCATTCCGTACATATACTGATTTCAAACAGACAATTTAAGTCGATTTGGGTGCGCTGCAATAACCAATTATTTTTTTATTGTTTGCTGCTATGAAATTTCAAATTGCGTTTCAAAATTCATTGTTTGCGTTGGATTTGCATTTAAACCACGTTCACTTCATTTGGACTAGAATTGTGCCGCAGGTGCATGGCGACTGTTAACTCCATTAATATTGTTTTGTGTTGCGAGGTTGGACTTTCCGATAATGAAGTTTTCACATTTTATCCATCATTTGATGAGTTTGCTGCATTAGCACTTTTCCGACACTGATGTGTCACGAACAGCTTTGTCATTCCATTATCGCTTTCTGACAGAACATTGATCCGTTGGTAGTCCTAGTGACTAGTTGACCTCTCTCTCCGATGTGTCCATATATCATCTCTGTTACCATTTTCATCAATGTTCAATTCACATAAAACAAACCTCGAATATTGCTTACTCTTTTAGTTTACAAATAATGCTGAATATTTTGATATTAACTTGATCTGGGTGCCAAATTATACATCCAAATAACCGTTTAAAATTTGCAGTCTCGATTCGTTTTAAAACAGAGGACACTCAAGAATTGCATACATTTTATATTTAATATTTTTGACAGGCTAACCTCGTAAATATATTCTTGTGGTCAATAAAGCAGATTCTTTTTGTTAACAGTAAAAGCGGATCTGCCAGTTCATTCACCAATGACGCTATTTTCAAAAGCAACTACCCCGAGATAAGTCCGCCCACCGCTACCATTCACACTGTTGAACATGTCGGGCTGGCCGCCAATTGTCAATTAGCATTTTGGCAATCAATTAGTGCAGCGACCCGTCGAATTTTGCGGGGCTTGCTGTTAATACGTTGTAATACCTGGATGCGTCGCCGCCTCCGAGTTCGATGGGTTTCGGTGTCTGTCGGTTCCCGGTCAGTGACTCGTTGCTTGCGCGAGGCAGTGGGTGGGTGGGTGGGTGCGGGGAGGACAGCACGGGCGAAGTCACGCGTGTCCTCCTCCGGGGGCGTGGCGACCGCCCGGCCTCTCGCTTTTTGCGCCCTGAGCGCGTCCGCCGACAATGAAGCCGCCGCTGTGGGGCAGCGGGGGCGGTGGAGGGGAGTCGATGTCGACGGGAGCAAAGGAGGCGATGGGGTAATGGACGGAGGATGTTGGAGCTGCAATGGGATCTCGGTAATACGAAGGTGCCGGTAACACGAAGGTGTCGGTAACTCGAAGGCGTCGGTAACACGAAGGTGTCGGTAACTCGAAGATGTCGGTAACTCGAAGATGTCGGTAACTCGAAGATGTCGGTAACTCGAAGGTGTCGGTAACACGAAGGTGTCGGTAACACGAAGGTGTCGGTAACACGAAGGTGTCGGTAACACGAAGGTGTCGGTAACACGAAGGTGGCGGTAACTCGAAGATGTCGGTAACTCGAAGATGTCGGTAACTCGAAGATGTCGGTAACTCGAAGATGTCGGTAACTCGAAGATGTCGGTAACTCGAAGATGTCGGTAACACGAAGGTATATATCTTCATTTTTTTACATTTGTAGTTGAATTTATGTGTAAGTTAGTACATTCCTATTTAGCTGTGCAGAAAATCCACCGCGCAGGCCTGCAATAATTACACATGACAATACGTGGGTACAAACACTCCATGACAATACGTGGGTAGGGCAATAGCATTGAGGGCATTTCAAAACCAACAAAAATTGTAATCTTTGGTCTCCTGGTATTCACCTCAGAGGGCCGTAAAGTCACTTTACATTTATGGAAAAGAGACCATATGTTACGGTGGGGGAAAATTTATTAACGGGATAAAACATGCCCTCAGGAGACGAATGCACTCTAATCTACAAAATATTTTGTAAATTAATTAAAGCCAGGCGTGGACGGAAGTATTCTTTCTTCCGTACTTTGAATCAACGTGGGTTCGTGACACGAGAGAACACCACAGAAACTTGCACCTAACCCAACACCTAGTCATCTTTCACACTTAAATGCCCAACTTCACCCACATCGTGTCCACTTGAACGTTCGCCGGTCAAGGCTCGCCCCGCTTATTCACAGTGGAACAACCAAGTGATAACACCCCTCGTACCTCCTCAACGGTGACAGATACGGAGATGCCGTCTGGACAGTCGATTGCATGAACAGGGGCTACCTGAGTATAGCTTTTCGCTTTGTACTATATTTTACTACGCACCATGCACATTTTTACCATGCGCATTTAAAGATCAGACCATTAGTTAGTATTTCCAAAAGTGAATTTAAATTTAGTACTATGTTTCGTGACAGTCAATTTTTTAAAATGTATTTCTTTTTAATTTAAAAATTAGTTATTAATATTTTATTATTACTATAATAATAATAATAATAATAATAATTATTATTATTATTATTATTAGTTTTATTTTATTTCATTGCATATTTTATTTTATTTTTACCTTTTATGATTGTTTTATTTTTTATTTTATACATTTATTTTTTCATCTTCTCTTTTTAATAATTATTATTTCTTTTTTCTATTAACCAATGTAAACACGTATATGTGTAAAATTACATAGTAGACATGTCTAAAATTAAGTATAGATTGTAAGTTTAGTGTATAAGGATAGTTTAATAGCAATAAGCACCCCCCCCCACTACATTAGACTGTAATGCAATATAAAATGCATTAAATTATAAAAATACTTTATAGATGTCACAGACATAGTAGAGGCTACCACATGACCTGCATCGTATGAAGACTTACAAAAGGTTTCGTTCGAAGTCTACAATAAATGGAAGTAATTACGAACTGCGATTGCAATGAGTGCTGCTAAAACACAATCCCTGTAATGGTAAATTCTCTTGCTTTTCTTTTGCTCCACTAGAGGTCCCCACTAACAAGTTATTGCATGACGTTGGGAATATAGACTTCCCAGCGCACTCGTAGTTCATTGTTGGGAACAATCTCTCTTTATCGTGATTACGCGACTTGTGTCGTATCCAATACAACCCACGTGATTGCATCTATTATTTTTAGAGGGCAATGTTTCTCTATATAACTCGACCGCAACGCTAGAGTTCTCTTGCGCAGTGGCCAAAAAGTGGATTCTCATCGAATGCAATAAAGCGCTTTACTGTATAAATATCTCTCTAATAATAGGTCGCCATTCCCATCCATTTTCCTTTCTACGAGTTGTCTGCACTCGCATCTCTCCAAGCACTCGGTGAGCTATCAGGAATAACGGGAGCTGAAACGGCGCTGGTACCGCGACGGCAGCTGGGCGAGTGGAATCGCCTGCAAAAAGAGCCCAAGCAGTTCCCGTCACTTCCTGCAGGAAGCAGAGAGAAAGTGCTCCAAAGTTATCTAGATTTGTCCCTCGCCTTTGCTGCTTCTACGCCATACATTTTTATCGAAGCGTTGACTGATAAGGAAAACAAGTACTGCATTTATGTGACGGTTATTTTGGGCTCTGGAGTAGAAAATTTATGAGATATAAGATCTTAGATAGCTCAAACAGACCCCCAAATATATGTTATTTCGTATGAAACGTGTGGAGATTTTTATTTTACACTATTGGAATTTTTATCTTACTTCATCTTCGTTATTTCGAGTATTTAATTTTTTTAATGCAAATTTTTATAGTTACTAAACAATAGTGACCTCTGCTACCGAGTACTTGACGTACATTAGACTACTTTTTGAGTTCTTATTTTTTTAAAGAAATTACACTAGATATGTGAGTTTGTGAGCAGTAAAAAACCTAATCTTGAACTGTAAATGAGAATTTTTCACTTTCAGTTGTAATGAATATTTTGTAGTGAAATGTACAGTTGAAACTATGGTCCGATTTGGCGACTATTTTCTTTTATTAAAAATATGATTAGTGTGAAAAAATTATCAAATGTATTTTAGATTTTTTTCACTCACTACAATTACTTACGCTTTTTAAGATTTTGTGGTTGATATTACATCAAATTCTTGATATTTGGTGTTGTGTGATCTGGGAATCTAAAGGTAAAACATTACGTCAAGTAACTATTTATTTTGCTAGTACTGTTTTGCTATTTATTTTACATAGCGATGATTTTGAAACGACAAACGAGCTCAATGAGTCCAAATTTGCTCACATCCATAGCCGAAAAAATTATTGCAATGCAGGTTTGAACTCTTTGGTGCCTGTGTGCCTCAAGCATTGTGAAGTACAGAACATGTGATGGTGAGCTTGGAAGTGACATTATAAAGCGTTTGTTGGATCTGTTATTTTGACAAGGGCTTGCGGGTAAGGATTACAAGGGATGAAGTGTTAGGTAAATGATAGAACAATCAATTTCAGAGTGTGCTCTATTTCGATGAATGAATGACAAAGAGAGGATTACGTATAAAAATGGAGAATTAAATATATCTCCCCCTCATAACGAGCGTGTAAACTTGAAAGCATGGACGTATATAAAACGCATATATGGGGATTAATAGATACCAATATTTAACCTTTAATTAATTTATTTTTGATCATATATCTTTCGAAACTTACCCACCAATAAGCAGAGTTTATTAGAGAATAAATAGGTTTTTTCATACTATCATTGAAAACGAACTGTTACAACTCATCTCATTGATTTAGAAATGAAATTTTATGACTCAGTGCGTGTATGCGAAGAATAAATGATGACGCGACGCAACTCGTTTTCATTTTCTTTAATAAATGTTTATACATTGGACGACAATCGTATCAAATATATTGCTTCGAGCCCTCCTGTTAAACTCGACTGCATTGCGATTAACAAATATATGTAAAATGGTTTGGACCAATGTTTTCAACATCAATTAAAATAAAAAAGAGTAACACGTTTCTCTTTCAACACAAGTCTAATGACCTCGCTTACAGTGCAGACAAGAAATACAAACATACACGTCAATGATGCGTGATGTCGCCATCAGAAGTAAAATATTCCAATTTTGAATTCACTTCTTACTAAATATACGAAGCTGCAATGCAATAATGTGAGTAGCGTACATAAAAAGATGCTACAAAGGAACTTAATTATAAAAATCGTTTTCAGAGACAAAGAAAAACCTTTTAAAACAAACAGTTAAGCTTACTGTCTTAACTTCTTCGCCAAAAATAGAAAACGAACCCTTTTTTGCGTTCATGTCACCATGTTACAGGGTAACAAGAGTATTTTGCTCTTCAAATTATTCAAAGTATTCGGCACTTCTACCGGGATCGAACTAGTGTCTCTATGGTTTTATCTCTCTTACACAGCTTCCAAGATAACCAACCTTGAAATGTGAAAATTCCCACACACAGTACATTTGTATTTTCCAGAAAGGCGTTAGAGTAGTGGCAATTGACAGCATCATTAAGGACAATACACAGAATCAAACAACTTTTCAGAACATTGGTCAACTAGGAAAACTAGTGGCGAAAGACACTGCATTGAAAAAAATTCGATTTCGATTCACGGTCATGGGGGTCATACTTTCAACGATTGTGAGTATATTATTGCTGATAAACATAGCTTGGCGGTAGTTTTGGTTAACCTACAGAGTATTGACTGCGGCATATAATTTGCTGTTTCCCTACGCTCTCTGAGTACAACGCGTGACGATGGGAGTGTTGCCCTTTGGGAAGTATTTCTCCGCGGGCGAAATTGACGTCATTGCCTCTTGGTGAGATTCTACATCACAAAAGTCCTGGTGGGAAATTGAAATCTTCTGCCCGCGTGCCCAGATTTCCGGCGATACTCACGTCGATAGTGCTAAGGTATGCGCAGCGAAATGACGCGTTGAGGACTCCGAGCTCACTCCATGTAACGGAACGGGTGGTCCCCACTTGGACTCTTGGCTTCGTCGTGAGAGAGTCTGATAGGGTCTTCGAGGCTCAAGATGCTCTGGATAGAGTGTTGCACGTTTTTACGCCAGCCCGTCGCAGTGCAGTAGTGCAACCGAATGGTGTGTGGATGAGACCTAAAAGGCGAGTGCTAGGTTAGGAGTGAGTGAAATTCCCCCTCACATCCAACTATGTTACAGTACACCCTCGTTAACACGAATTCCAAGGCACGCATGATTTAGTAATGCCAATGCCGGGAATTATTTTAGAATTGTTAGTAAAACTAAAAGAAGAAATTTCGCTTCATTGCATAACGAAAAATATACTCTTTCGTTACTTTTTGAAACACAATGATAATGTTTTTGTTTTCGCCGGTTTCGAGGCGAAATGAAAGTATTATTTTCAAGCGTTTCGTTTCAAAACTTGACGAAGCGTAAACTATCATTTTAGTTTCTGTTTGTTTTATTGCGGAACTCTCTATTTTCGTGTAACTGCCGAGAGCGGTAGCTCAGTGCATCAACTGCAGCGCATCTAACCGGGAGGCCCTAGTTTCAAGTCCTGACTGCAAGATATTCGACACAAGTTTTTCAGCTAGATCGAATTCACTCGCTGTCTGGACGACAATTCTAGCGGCCGGCTGCTCTGATCGGTTGTTTTCCGTGGTCGATTGTTCTCCGATCAACAGACGAATGACGGGGCAGTACCCTACCAAACGGGCTACGGACCGCGCGCAATCTTTCCTTCCTTTTCCTTGTCCTATCCTCTCCCCTTACACACACACTTACACTAACATGCACTACACTACCACATATTCCGGGAGACCGGTCGGGAGCTTAGAGCTTGTCCTGGCTGAGGCGGTGCCCCGCTGGTGGGAGAGTCCTGGTTAGGGGGAAACCCCACTAGCCGACGGCAGGTCGGCGGTGGATCTCGCCATCCAGAGGGGAAAGATCACCGCGATCTCCCGAGAAGAAACATACACTACACTAACGGGACTAATGACCAAAGCAGTTGACGCGCCCGGAAACACGAAAAAATCAATCAAAAATCCTTCCCACCGCGCCTGCCTCCTTCGAAAGCGACTGTGCATCGGCTTTATAGGGGAACTCTCAACTACTGTGCGCTGCTGTGAAAAAATCGTAATGGGGAAGTGACATCAATATCGATGTTTTTAAACGATGGGTGTTTTTATAAGAAAATCGATTTTTTAAGATCGATTTATTGGCGCTGATGATTTTTAACAACGATATTTTTGCACGATGTTTATACGTGGTCCTGGTTTTATTTTTGAATGAAGAAAGTATTATGATAACAATAACTGTATAATGTTCACATCTCTGTAAATTGAACATTCTTTCAAACAAAACTGAAAGGAAAGTATTCGAATTTGCTACCATAAATATGAAGTCTATTATATTTATTGTATAATTAAATCTAAAAAAATAGTTTTGTTAATTGTTTTAATTTCTTGTTGTTATTTTGGGAAATCTTCATTATAAATTAATAAACATGGCCATTGTCACGACCAGATTAAATTCTCTCTCGCGCCGGCATTAAGAAGAGATATTAGTAAACCAGTTTTAAAAATATCGATGTATAGGAACTCGAGAGGAAGTAAGTTTACAAACCCGCTTACCTCAGAACTTCTAAACTCAAATGAACCGGTCAATATCTTTTTAAATGAAACTTTCATTTTCATCCAATTAAGCCAATCATATATTTATGACTATATATTTGAAAAAATAAGGCATTCTGCCATGGCTTCATTTCGAGCTTCTACTTCACAGATTGTATTTATTTTTCCTTTAAATGAAAGAATGTGATCCCTAGATGTGTTATCAGTTATTGTTTGTGTTGATTCACCAGCATATACGGTGTAAATTAATTAAATGAATAATTCTTTAATAGTACGCTTATCAGTTGTCAATTGTTTTCTGCCAAAGGCTGTTTCAATATCGATAGATATAAGTATACGTCCTCGCCGCTTGGTGCGGCTATTATTTACGATTCGTCTAGGTTGTGTTTCAGGAGCAATATTTGCATTTTGGTGGTGACTGTGTTTGCGTCAATTTGTTTTCGTGTTGTATTTTGTAGAGAAATTCGGACAGTGCGCTTTATTCGATTTTACTGACGTAGTCAAGTAATTTCGTTTACTGTTGGGTCTTAATCTATGAAATGTCTGTATTGTTCTGTTATGTACTTCCTGTGTGAGAGAAATTCTGCAAACCAGATTACTTTGTGTTGCTTAAATGGAAAAAATAATTTTTTCTTCTAGCAACATGTCAGAAGAAACGAAACAGTTGTTTATAAATGACGGGACATTGAAAAAATTCAGAAATAATATCAGTCAATATAATTATAGTTTGCCTTCTGTGTCATTCAGTGCTGATTCCGTCACGGACCTCACGTGTTCAATTGTATTAGTGTTAAAATAAAACAATTTGTTCGTCATTATACCTAATCATCCTGAGACCATAAAAGTAAATATTTTCAGAGATGAAAAAATAGCATTAAATAAGAGAAGTTTGCTCTTTCTTCATCCTATTTAAGATTTTGCTTTGTGAACATTAGTCTAGGCGCAGTATTTTACATTTATCATAGATTTCACCGTCAAAGTTTGACGGGTTCCCGCTAGTTATTCTTTAAAACAACAACTGTTTTTTAGTTAAACAGCAAATTGAAAATAACTATTTGATTTTTATTTTAAATTAAAGTTCATAAACATTATCTAGCCGACCGGGATGGCCGAGGTGGCTAAGAGCGAGTACCGACTCAGCGCTTCGGTCCGAAGGGTCGCGGGTTCGAGTCCCGCCTTGGGCATGGCTGTTTGTCCCTTGACTTTGTATGTATGTGTTGTCGCGGAGGGCTTCGCGTTCTGCTAACCCCAGATCAGAGGAGCCCGCAAGAGTGTTTGTCTAGTGTATGGTCGAATATGCGTCCCTTCGGGAAGTAAAGGGCAACCGGCTGTCGCCTGGATAAAAGCCATAGGAAAAAAAAAAGTTCATAAACATTACCTAGAAATATCACATATGTAATCAGAAAACAAGGTTTGTAACCATTATAACCTTCTGAGAAGAAAATCCCAAATGTAACCAGGAGCTTCCATCGAAAGCATTTCGGCAGCCCCGATCAGTAGGCGCGGCCTGCGAGGCCTGCACGTGCTGCGCCCGGCCACGTGTACGTGCCAGGCGAGGCCATGCCTCCCAGGGGATGACTGTCCCGACGCGCGCGCGCTCTGCCGGGGATTTCGTGCGCCGGACGGCGGATTTTGCTGAGTGGTAGCGTCCCGACGTAGTGGCCGGAGGCTTCCAAATGTCATGGATCTGGCGGATCTTAGAGATAGTCGGTGTATTAATAGAATTTATTTCACGTTAAAATTTGATATGACATGGGCTTTTCATGTTCTGTTCTTTGTTTTCGTTAGATGGAGGTGCTCTATCACGAGCCAGAGTTTCGGTTTGTCGTAAGTATAATGTTATATTTTACTGTAAAAATTGTGCCTTAAATTTGCAGTTATATCGTAAAATAATTTTTCGTAAATGAATATTCATCGTGAATTAGTACTATATTCAAAAACAACATATAGTATATGTATACATCTTTGGTTGTGTGAAGCACAGTAGAAAATAGCGCCTTATTCCAATGTTGATAATATTCGACTGTTGAATATTTTACGATAATATAAGTAATATTATCATGAATCATAGAAATAAATTTCGTCAATACGTTAACTGAAAAATGTCTTTATTACTTCAAAATTTGCTTATTAAATAAGATATAACTGTTGTCTTTTCAGTTAACTTATATGATTGTAATGTATTGGGAACTATTTGCGTTTTATAGATACGATAATTAAAAAAATAACAGTAAAGACAGAGAAATTAATAGGATGTGCATACAATGCCATTCCTAGACACAGTTTGTGAATGTATATTTTCAACAATGGCTTGCTATCGAAAGTTAATCTCACGCAGTCTGTAAGATCCAACAGATCATGACAGTTACTACTGGATGAATCACAGAGTGAAACAGGCTTAAAAATTATGCACTTTCTCTGTCAGACTCCTCGCACGAAATCCCTTGCATTTTGTCACTGCAGCTCTCCAGCTGCACTTAACTCCAAGCAAACTTACAGAAAGATTTCATGGGTGTCTTGTACGCAACTTGCTGTCTGCCGGAGCTCGTGGGTCACCACTATCACTCACACGATTCACTGTAACGCAGATGTATAACTGTGAATTTGAATACCATTAAAGCCAAGCAGCGCTGTGCCTAATGTAAATGAGCAAACCACTACCGTCAATATGCATCTCGGTGGCATGAAAGTCACTGGTCACCTGAATTCAGTCACTTTTGAGAACGACGTAGTCGAACCGATGTCTAGTTTGGAGTTTCACAGACAAACTAGCAACTCTTCGTACCAACGTTTTCCTATTTCACCCGTGCTCGCACTTTCAGAACAAGAATTTTATCGCTATCTCGTAAATTTGAATCCAAATCAAACGAGCGCTATGTCAACATAAAAATCTCATCTCCCCGTGATGCATGTTTAACTCTTTCGTATCTCTCGAACACACGCATTTCAGGTGCCGTGCACGTCATGACAATTACCCTACAATATTCGACATTGGCGTGCCGTCAAGAATATGGCACGCTCGACGACGCCTTTGTAGTATTCGCGGTGAACTGTCACAATCCCACACTGTCGGGCGCGGCACGTGCGCGGCCTGCTAAGAGCTCGGCCCCGAGTCGCGTCTTCTTCGTGTCGCGGGCGGTCGCGTGGCGGGGGGCGCGGAGGGAGGGCGGCCGGGCGTCGAGCCGCTGCGTTCGCGAGGGCTGTTGCGCTGGCACTGTCGCTTGACGCGCCCGCTCGCCCGCCCACCGGCCGGCCCAAGGCCTTCGCGAGGCGGACGCGGACGTCGCCGCCGCCGCCGCCGCCGCCGCCGCCGCCGCCGCCGCCGCCGCCGGGCGCAGCCGCCGGTTGTCATGCCGCACGTGTACCGCTGCCACCTCCCACCCAGGTGTGCGGCCGCCCGACGCCGCAAGTGACTCCGCCACCTTTGACGACACCGTTCCGGTAGCTCAGTGCATCGACCGATGTCACTGCAGCGCCTCTGACCGGGAGGGCCTAGGTTACACTCCCCACGGCGGCAGGAGTTTCGATTCTAGCTTTTCAGCTAGGTCGAATTCAGTCGCTGTCTGAAGGAGAATTTTAGAGGCCGGCTGTTCTGATCGGTAGTTTTCCGTGGTTTCTCCGATCAACACCAGGCGAATGCCGGAGCAGTACCCTAACAAACGAGCCAGGGCGGGCGCGATCTTTCCTTCCTCTTCTTCGTCCTATCCTCTCCACTTACACACACTCAGTAACATACACTATCACATATTCCGGGACACCGGTCGGATGTTTAGAGCTTGTCCCGGTTGGGGCGGTGCACCGCTGGTGGGAGAGTCCTGGTTAGGGGGAAACCCCACTAGCCGACTGTAGGTCGGTGCCGGATCTCGCCATCCAGTGAGGGGAAAATCACCGCCATCTCCCGAGAAAAAGCATGCACTTCACTAACGGGACTAATGACCGAAGCAGTTGACGCGCCCGGAAACACGAAGAAATCAATCAATCAATCCGATGTACGTGATCATTGTCCGCGGACACTGTGAACATCCCTTCAATCATGCTGTTACTGTCCGCGTTGTTGCGGCCTAAGTAGTTATTGTGCACGTCATTACCGACAATATCACTTCAGCTTTACCAAAATCACTTCAATCGTTCAATTATCAGTGACAATCACAGTTAACGTAGACACACGAGCACATTCATCATCGTCACTGGGGTCACTGTCGCTTATGGCCCCGCTGCTACCGCGTGCCACATGTATTTCACTCGACGACGTCCGGCTTCCGTCTTCCTCTTAAAAGAAATCATTACGTCCTTGCCAAGCCGCCCGCCGTCGTTGCGTGTCCGTAGGTGGACGTGACGTCCGGCCTGAAAAGAAACCGAGTCGATGAACGACACGCCGGTCCAGTAAACGTAATTTGCCGCAATAACAAATGTGTGTCGCTATAAACGACACCGCGTGGTATCGCAGACTTTGATGTTATTTTCTGTTGCTTAGATAGAATCGGGGTCACACGAATACGGCGTGACCCTTTTCCTTACGCAAATTTTTGGAACGTTATTCCTGTATATTGATTCAGTGGTGAGGTGTAGTTGACATTTACATAATTGAAATGATTGAAGGCGTTGTCATTGTCAACAATATACTATTGTTGACAATGACAACGCCTTCAATCATTTCACGTTATTCCTAGCTGTTTTGTACCTGATTGTGATTTGGTACTGACATTTTGTTGTAGATGGACCCTCTTCAAAGTCTGCGATTTTTGTGTTGAAGGTGTTGAGTTCAGTGCATGCATTCTGCATCATTAATTCCTTGTATTCCTTACTTCATTCGCGAAGATCAGAGATAATTGCGTTTCCAGTTTTGAAGCTTACTGACTTCTCCTTTTCCTTCTCTATGACGTAGATAACAGAATTCACCCAAATTGGGTTCTTATTATTTGTCCTTAAAAAGAATAAATTGGATTGCAATTCACTTAATTAAAATTCTTGATATAATGACTTCAATCATTTCAGTTCTCAAAAAAACAACAAACAAATTTTACTTGCAATTTAAAATTTCGTCAAGGAAAAACAGAATAATTAACACCCACATTCACCGTCATGAAATGGAGTGTTGTTTCATTGTTTCAGAGTAGTGCAGTGTGATAATAATTTAATTCAACTTTATGTCATTCTTTGGTGTATTCTTTATATTGAGTTCAATAGAAATACTCTCTCGATTTTACAAAATACATGTTTCATTTTTCCACGGGCACATTGCCCAACCTTTTCTATCTTTTCAAACGCAAGAATGAATACTTACAAACTAGCTTTGAGAAACTATAATATGAATGTGAATAAGTTTTTTCCCATACGTTGCCTACCTGGTGTGTTGTAATTCTCATCTGACTCACTGGTCTGACTTCATTCAAAAGTGGGTTGCATGCATCACGGCATCCTGGTCAAAGGAGGAAGCTACGAGAATAATGATGCGCACTGGACCATTTCTGCGTTTTTCTTAGCATTAAGGACCATCGTATTTGCTGCAAAAAGCTTTGCCATTAGTGTCACTTAGGTACTATTATAACTACACAAAACATACATCATTCATAATTAAGATTTTTGAAGCGGTAGAACAACGCCAGAATAGGACTTCATGCCAAAAATATGTAGAAGGTGTCCAATTTATAGATTCTGTTCCTTACGAAGCGTTTAGTAATCTTTTTAAGTTATTGTACCCATTAATTATATGTAACGACGCCCAGTGAAAATTACCATTTCATGAAACCTGTCACTGGACTCATTAGATAATAAAATTATTTTAAATTTCAGTTAATATAATTAAACATTTTTCATGAAAATGACCGGTGATAATTTAATCATTAAAGAATTACGTTGTACGTTATCATAAATACATGTCAGGGTTGTATTGCTGAGTAGGCTAAGTCAAATTCGACTTATCAGGTATGTTAATTCCTGCCATTTTGGGTCACAGTCGTAGGAGCAATTGTGGGGTATAGACAACAATTATACCCTAAAATTGCAGAGGCAATGTGTAAAAATATATAATTTAAGGTTCCAAATATAACTGACTTGGACGTGAAATTAATTTAGAATCGAAGTAGGTAATCGACTCGTGAGTGGTTTGGTGACAATGTAGTCACCTTCACGCAACACGTGTCGCCGCTGTTTACACATGGCTCACATTGCAAGACTTTTTTTCTTCGGCATCTTTGGCGCCATGATAAAGAGACATCGAAATTTTCGAATGTAGGCTTCAACATTTTGAAAACAACTTTTTTTGCTTATATAAATTGACCAATGATTGAAATTACGTCACAATTCGAATCAGTTTGTGTGAGATAAGTTACCGCATGATTCCAATTATTTTGTGATTTGAGCAATCCCACATTTCGTATCGGGGCAACGTGATGAAGGCCCTTATTTCTCACATCGAAAATTATGATTGTCCCCCATACACTCATTATCACTCGCACAACATGAAAACAAACTATTGGAACTGCCACTGCTTATGCACCCTAAAACTGGAAGAAGTGTATTCGTTATGGATAAAGTGCGATGTACCAAACAAGCTAATTCCCGAATTAGCCAGCGTGTTCTAATTCTACAAAATGGGTAAATAAAGCCTGAAGTAGAAACAGCTTTGAAGCATATTTAGGCTTTAGTGGGATGAATTTGACACGTGGCTAGGATAGGTGTGGTAGTGTATAATGAAAAGAAATAATGTATGTGATAAACAGGGATCAGACTGCTGAAGGAAAGTTTATAAGGATACCCAGAGCCAAAGTGTAATTGTTTTGGGGTTCCGCTCTGTCAATCGCAAATTTCTATTTAGTCGATATCACTTAACATAACCTGACCTGACATAACCTCATTATGTACCTCAGTAGTCGCTTTGTTACGCGTTTCCGAGTTGGCGACGATGTTCCGGATTCCGGCTCTCGCGATTTACATAAGGTAATCGTGAGTCTGTGTAATGCACAATTTCCAAGGAGAAGATTTACATGCCAAAATACTTCTTGCGAACACAAAAGACGCCACACACTTGAACAAAGTCATTGTCAATGCCATGTCATCTCATATCAGGTAATTTTGAGTCCGTGAAACGCATAATTTCCTAGAAGAAGCACTTTCATGCCAAAATATTCCTTGTGAACACAAACGACACCGCACACTTGAACAATGTTGTTATTTTAGTTAGCGCTCTGTGGCTGATAGGAACATTAACCAAAGAAAATAATCCATTCATCGTCACTCATAAACTTTATCCATTACCTGGCAAATGTGCGATTTATCAGGGAACTTCTAACATTTAGAATATTTCGGCCTTTATCCGTAACTTACACATAAACTGAGAAATGCTTGGATTTGCATAAACTTTGTTTTTCTTCTCGATTAGAAAAATTGCAGTAGTGAGGTCGGTACGTTTCCCGACTCCTTCAATTCTAAAGCTGTAGCAATTGCCCATCATTTGAATTATGCAATGACTCATGCTATTCCTTAAATCGAAATATATATTGACGTATCGTATTATTGAGATTATACTGCAATCTTGAAATCACAGTAATGACGCTGCCGCAGATCTGGAAGTAATAATCCGCAGCAGTTGGGTTCGGTTCCAGTAGGAAGGAAAGCCTTGCGTGCCGCACTTGTTGCTGGAGCTGTTGAAGTGGTGCAGGAGCTTTCGCCCTTTCCCCGGCTTCCGTTGGCCGCGTGTCCGAGAGGCCTGCGCCAGATCGCGGCGCCTTCCGCTTCCTTTCGCACTCGCGCCAGCCGCCGCGTGTCCGACGGCCCACTTGGCGACACATGAAACGCACGCCCCCCATAAGTAGAGACCGGAAAAACATGTAGTGTGAAACGTCAAAATATGTAATGAAAACAGTAAGAATATGTAATAAATATGTAAAATCCGATATAATATGTAATATTAAAATTAACTTATTATAAAACACATTTACATATTACGAAAATACATTTATAAAAAAGTCCTAAACAAATTTTAAAAATAATACAAACGGTTTAAAAATCATTTCGGAGAGCATAAATTAATGCACACTTTGCAACATACAACTTTCCCAACAAAAGCTTCATCTATTGCTATTCAGGACTGTTGTTTTGCAGCCAGACTTGACGGAATAGAAGACGTACAAACTAGCGATATTTACGACCAGCAAACACTACTGCTAAATGAAGCACGCTCATTCAATGTTAAACGTCGACGATTGCCAATGTTTCTTCAAAATTAAGGTTAAAGGTCACGAACCGCAGCGTGAGTGATATTTTCACACCTAGAAGATTGAAGATGAGTCGGGTCAGTCCCTCACGCGCACTTTCCGCCCCTGAGATAAATGAAGCAGACGCGCGGGACTGTGAGAACATATGCGTCTTCACATTGGGTGCCTGGAGGAGACAGTATGCAGTGATAATGGAGGAAAAAATGCTGAATTAAAAAAATTCTTTTCATAAAAATACGTAATTCAATTGATGAAAATTAATATAATTAAAAATATTTTGTGAAAATAGCAAAATATGTAATAAATTACAAAATATGTAACGAAAAAAATTGAATAGTGTTACGACGGCGCCGATTCGCTCAGTTTACAAATTTGAGAATGGCAAGTAGAAAGACAAAAAAATATGGAATTACATAAAAATACGGTCTCTAGTCATAAGGGAACCACAGCAAAAAAAGGACATTCTACAGTACCTATCATTTCACACAAAGAAATTAATGTCGATGTGGCTAGCCGAAACTGTTTATGCGGTACATACGAAATGTAGTCGGCTCGTGGGTTCAAATCCCGCGTCTGGTGTTGATGTTTGCGTTTTGTTGTTCCACGGCAAGTCTCTCCCATGTATGTCTTCCTATCGTCTTATACCTTTCATCCAAGTTCCTTCTCTTATTAATTAAAAGACTCGCTCAAATCAGGTTAGTAAGTAGCTGGATGGGCCTTAAGGATACCTTGGCACCAAATCTTAACAGGAAAAACAATGCCAGGTGGGCTCACATAAAAGTACATTACACCTCTACTGCTGTGGGAAGGTGTGTACGAGAAACTTGGAAGGGTAGTGTGACGGTATTTTCCCGCCAAACGTCGAAGAAAGGAGCTGTGATTGGGGCTCAGCTTCGGACCGAAATGTTATTGTGACTATTAGAATAAAATAATTGCTTGTTCGCAAATATTTCGCTCAATTTCAACGCTTGTCATCTTCAATTATTCAATTTCATTTTTCCCCTCACACAAGTTTTTCACTGAATTCAAAGGTGCATTTATAATCTAGCCAAATAACTACAAATTTACAACCCATCATTGAGGCAAATTTCATTGTGGATGCACATTAAAAGTAACGTGTGAGGTATATGTTTGCCATCCAGCAATGTCTGCCACCGAGCATTAGTTCTATTTGCCACCGAGCATTAGCTCAAAGCGAACTTTAATAAATATCTCTCTACTGAGTACCAAAATCACAAAAGATTAACCGGGAGCGGTCGCTCAGTGGGAGGACATACGATCGAGTTCTGACGGCGGCAGGATTTTTGACGCTAGGCTGAAAAACACACCAAAAAACGCACCGCTAGGTCGAGTTCAGTCGCTGTCTGGAGGAGAATTCTAGGCGCCGGTTGCTCTGATCAGTAGTTTTCCGTGGTTTGTCCGATCAACACCAGGCGAATGCCGGAGCCGTACCCTACCAAACGGGCCACGGACCACGCGCGATCTCTCCTTCCCCTTCCTTGCCCTATCCCCTCCCCTTAAACACACACACTTACACTAGCATGCACTACACTACAACATATTCGGGGAGACTGGTCGGGAGCTTAGACCTTGTCCCGGTTGGGGCGGTGTCCCGTTGGTGGCAGAGTCCTGATTAGGGGAAACCCCGCTAGCCGACGGTAGGTCGTCGCCGGATCTCACCATCCAGCGGGGAAGATCACCGCCATCTCCCGAGAAAAATATGCACTGTACTTACGGGACTAATGACCAAAGCAGTTGACGCGCCCGGAAACACGAATCAATCACAAAAGATTATGAGTGCGTCTGAGTTGACCGAAGGGTGTTGGAACAGGACGGGCCGCAGGTGGGTCCGCGGTCGGAGTTTGGAAAGCCGTCCGCGGAAGCGCTGGCGTCGGAGCGTGGAGACGCACGTCGTCCCGACGGACGCCGCCGACCCGTTGGGCGTCACAGGCGACTGCGCCGGCGCCGCGCGGCGGTCGCGCCCGCTTCCTGGACCGCGGCGCTCAGGGAGCGAAGGCGTTCGCGCTTTTTTCTTCTTTTGGAAGACTATTCCGCTCATTGGTTTCAACCCGGCCATTAGCGGTTTATAGTACGACGGATGTAAACAAATAACGGGCGCCGAAAATGCTTCATATGTGCACTTTTTACTTTCTCGTATACGTACGTATATATGTAGTAATATACCTAGTATAGAGAAAGTTATGTAATGCTGCGGAAAACCGATTTCGAGATTTCAACGGAAATAATTGTTTTGGGGTTCGTGATAACGAAAAAGTGTTTTTTTTTCAAAACGTCTGTCCGTCTGTCTGTCTCTGTCTGTCTCTGTCTGTCTCTGTCTGTCTCTGTCTGTCTCTGTCTGTCTCTGTCTGTCTCTGTCTGTCTCTGTCTGTCTCTGTCTGTCTCTGTCTGTCTCTGTCTGTCTCTGTCTGTCTCTGCTGTCTGTCTCTGTCTGTCTCTGTCTGTCTCTGTCTGTCTCTCTGCTCCGTCTGTCTGTCTCCGTCTGTCTGTTCGTCGTCTGTCTCGGTCTGCCTGTCTCGCTCTGTCTGTCTGTCTGTCTGTCTGTCTGTCTGTCTGTCTGTCTGTCTGTCTGTCTGTCTGTCTGTCTGTCTGCCCGTCTGTCTGTCTGCCCGTCTGTCTGTCTGCCCGTCTGTTTGTCTGCCCGTCTGCCTGCCTGTCTGTCTACCAGGAGCGGTAGCTCAGTGCATCAACTGATGTCACTACAGCGCCTCTGGCCGGGAGGTCCTAGGCTCCCACTCACCACGGCGGCAGGATTATAATATTACGTAATCGTTACTACTACGAGAAAGTTCGTGATCTTGTACCACCACTAGCTTTCTTCAAGAGTAGAATCACTCGTATCTCCCAGGGTTCCTGTGGCCAGAAGAGAGAAAGTTTCGAAGCTGTTCAGATCATGACGAGGAGCTCCATCATTAAACTGCCATCTAGATGTAGAGAGATGGGCACAGTGTTTTGATACCTTCTGCTTAGATACTGCCGGAGACATAACTACGGATTATATCCAAGCGTTCAATTCGTTAACGTGTTCGTTTGAAATTGACTCCTTTTTAAATGTCTTCGACACTAACACTATCATCTTGTACACAAATTAATAGATTCGGATAAAGACACTAGGGTGGTGGCTTGGATAAGCGAACTATTACGTGATGGGAAACAGAAGGTTTGAATCGGAAGATATCTACCAACCTCCGCGAGTGTAGCGTCAGGGATTCCACAAGTGTGTATTGTCATTGGACCTGTCATGTTTCTTGGTGAATTACTTGCAAAAAAATTTAGCTTCAAATGTAATACTCTTTGTTGATGACTATGTTATCTATAGGGTTATCAAATCAGAAGAGGTTGTAGATATTTTGCAGCTAGACACAGACAAATTACACTCCTAGGCAAAAACAAACAGCATGGAAATAAATAGTTGAAAGAGTAAAGCCATCACGTTTGGTAGGTGTCGAAGTTATGGTGAAACTATACAAATTGAACAACAATAAATAAATAAATAAATAAATAAATAAATAAATAAAAAATAAATAAATAAATAAATAAATAAATAAATAAATAAATAAATAAATAAATAAATAAATAAATAAATAAATAAATAAATAAATAAATAAATAAATAAATAAATAAATAAATAAATAAATAAATAAATAAATAAATAAATAAATAAATAAATAAATAAATAAATAAATAAATAAATAAATAAATAAATAAATAAATAAATAAATAAATAAATAAATAAAAATAAATAAATGTCTTTATTGGTGGCGAGGCTCAGGCCATTTAGCCTGCTCTTCCGCCTGACCACATTTAGAATTTATATTACAATAGTCCATAATAAAGGGAGTCATTCAATGAAAAATACGCACGCAATTTGGATGAAGATATACACATGGGTGACAGGAGTAAAAGCGAGGGAGGACGAGTTTGATAGGAAATCGTAAAAGAATCGGGATGAATGGAACGGTAGAGAGAAATGAAAGGAAAAAGGAAGAAAAGGAGAAAAAGAATCAGTGAAAAGTTAATAAGTTCTGTTAATTGGTTCATTGGGTTTTGAGGAAGCTAAAATTGCGTACGTATTCTTGAATTACCCCTATAAAACTAGAATGGGAGGGAATCTCGTCAGCATACAAGCGAAGACATATCAAGTCAAAAGTTCAAGCCCTGAGAGAAACTGAAAACATTGATAATGATAAATGATTTTGAATATATTTCCTAATATTAATAATAATAATTAGTATTATATGATATAGTGTCGTAAAACTATTTGGGTTTTAAATAAAGTTAAAAAATTAATTAATTAAAAATGTGGATATAATCAATTTCTTTTTAGGAAAAGTTAAGTTAAAATATTCCACAAACTAACAAATTGGAAAATTTTAAAACTTAAAATTTTTTCCGTTTGGATATTCCCAAAACCCAAAACCCGACCCAACATCTCTCACCCGTAAGCCAACGATTTATTCTACCTTTATTCCTGGGACTGCAAGCAAGGGACCATCCCGGCATGCGCCTTAAGCGATTGAGTAAACCCAGGTAAACCTCAATCAGGATGG
Organism: Teleogryllus oceanicus; assembly: GCA_964035755.1. Taxonomy (NCBI): domain Eukaryota; kingdom Metazoa; phylum Arthropoda; class Insecta; order Orthoptera; family Gryllidae; genus Teleogryllus; species Teleogryllus oceanicus. The sequence goes on from CAXIVR010000003.1 coordinate 180,306,392, forward strand.
CGGCTTAAGGCCAAGACACAATACAAGTAAACAATTTAAGTGCACACAAAATACAAATTAGAAAAACAAAAAGGCGAAAATATTTTGAATTTAATATTATATCTAAATGTACGGCGCAGTTTGTAAGAGATGAAGAACTGGAACAGAAATATTGCAAATTAGTGAAACACATGTAGACAAAATTAAAAGCATATCATTATAGTATTTTGAATACATACAAATATGAGCAAATGCTCATGCATAATCACACAACAAAGCTACAATGTCATATATACAGTCACATCTCTACATTTCGTTATGCGGATCATAAAGGAGAGTACAGTGTGAGGTAAAGAATTAGCTTACATGTCACTAGTGTAACTCGCATTAAAATATGGCGCGGTATATTGGGACCCGTACAGAATATCGAAGCAAGGTAATCTAGAAATGGTCCAGGGAAGAGCATCGAAATTTACTTTCAGAGGATCAAAAACTAGAGGTGTAACCCTCACTCGAAAAGAGGCGGGTTAAGATGTGACTCTATGCTGTGTACAAAGCATGCACAGCCTATCCTGCTTGGAATGAAATCCACCGTCGTCTAGGAAAACCTACATACTTCCGTAGAGCAGAACACGTGCATAAAATTTAAACACGAATACAGAAAACGGACGTCGGGGAATTTTCATTTAGAAACCGAACTATTAGAGACTGGAACAGTTTGTCTGCGACAGTCCTAGCAGCCATTCCTCAAAGCTTGAGCAAGTTTAAAAATAAATTCGTTTTCTAGCTAATTTTAGGTCAATGTATCAGTGATAAGTTTCTACTGTTGATTAGTAATATTTACTATTAAGTAAGTTGTTTAATTGTTAGTATTAATAGCAGTTGTATTATTATTATTATTGTAGAAAGATGGATCTTTTTTAAACTATTGGACCAAATAGCATCAATCAATACATATGAATGTTTTAGCCACCAAATTAGACGCCAACTTCGGCATATTATAGAAATACTTTACATGAAAATGTTGTTAAATGTTAATATATCTCTAATATGTATGTTTAATATATTCCTTAGTTTTGTATACTACTCAAAAATGTTATGTTTATTCCCAACCGATTGTCGAATGCTTTACTTATCAAGTGCTTTTGAAAAGGCACATGCTAAATGTGCGAAACGTAAAGCAATAGATAAATGTATATATCTTATATGAATTATACATCATAATTCCTGATTTCTGTATTGATTGATCCTATTTGGTCCAATAGTTTAAAAAAGATCCATCTTTTTACTATATAAAACAGGATCAACAGGAATTGTTCAACCATTCTTTTATTATTATTATTATTATTATTATTATTATTATTATTATTATTATTATTATTATTATTATGATGTCTGCTGGTTCTTGAGATTGGGTCACAAGAAAGAAAACGACATTTTTTACATTGCCGACGTTTCGGCCGTATATTTGGCCTTCATCAGGGCTAGAGAACAGATAAAATTTATATACAAAGATATGTACAGTAGTTACATCACTTAATCTATATTTGCAGTTGAACAATTGTTTATGAACAGAATAATTATTGTATTAATTTACCTGTAGTGTTCTTAGTTATACATACTAAACATCCTCATTGCCTATTTTTTTCACTATTCTATACATTATAAAATTTTTTTTTAAATTGAGATAGGCATGCTGTGCGACCGCTTCTGTTGGCGCATGTAGTGATGCCAACTTATGAAAATGAATTGTGAACTATATGAGTATAACTATATGAGTAAATTTATGATTTTTGACTAAGCCATATATCTTGGGTGCCTGGCTATTATATGTAACCAACCTATTTTTTAGAAATGCCCCTATTTTCTTTTGTTTAAATAAATTTAGTATAAATTTATTGTTAGCTGCCTGTAATCTATTCGTGGGGTCATAATTTATTCTTTTATAGATATTGGCATCACCTAATAATTGTTCCATTTTATTAGAATATTCACTATACTCCATTGCAATAGTGCAGTTGGATTTGTCAGACTTCAGTATTAGAATATTGGGATGATCTTTTAAGAATTTTTTAGATTTAATAACTTCCTTATTAAGACTTGTACTGTCTGGGTCCTGTACATATCGTTGTTTATTGATAAAATTAGTAATGATATTGGTGCATTTGGCTCTAAGTATGTCCTGAAATTGTTTGTCATAAACCTGGTAACCCTCTGAGACCAGTTGTCAGTTTCATCGACAGCCCCATGTACCATTCTTGCAAATTTCTAACAGACATACTAACCCAGGTAGTTGACAGCAAATATAATGTTAAAGACTCCTTTGAATTTGTAAACAAAATACAGGATATTACATTACCTGAGAATTACAACATAGTTTCTTTAGATGTCAGCTCATTATTTACTAATATACCCATGCAACTAGCTATAGACATTATTTCTACAGAATGGAACAAAATCAAACTACATTGTAATATGAACAAGGGTGAATTTATGGAAATGTATAAATTGTGTTGTCAAGAAGGATATTTTATATATAATAACCAGTTTTATAGTATGGTGGATGGTATCGCAACGGGCTCACCCTGTGCACCTATTATCGCTGACATAGTGATGAACAAGTTACTAGATGAAACTCTCCAGAAAATTGATTTTCACATCCCATTCATTTTCAAGTATGTGAATGACTTACTTTTAGCCATACCAAATAATAAAGGTGACACCTTATTAAATATATTCAATTCATACCACCAAAAGATAAAATTCACCATAGAATATGCAACTAACCAAAAAATCCCCTTTTTAGAACTCTTGTAATTAAGAATAAAAATGGTACAATCAAAACTGACTGGTACAGAAAACCCATTAGGTCAGACATATATCTGAATTTCAAATCCACCACCCACTGAGCCAAAAAATAAATACTGCACTTGCTCTAAAACATCAGCTCTTAATTTGAGCAATCCAGAATTTCACAAAAAGAATCTCCAAATTATAAAAAACATCCTTTTACAAAATTCATTCCCTCATAAATTAGTCAACAATATATTATTCAACAGTAAATACAAAGATAAAATCATTCATAATATTGCAAATAACAATAGTCAACAGTCAAACAATAAAGAGTTCAGGTCTATTACTTACATCAAGGGTCTTTCAGAATCTCTAGGCAAAACATTGGATAATAATAACACTAAAATTACTTACAAAAACCAGAACAACCTTGGTAGATTGGTATTTAGTAACACTAAACATAAAACAGAAAAAATGGAACAAACTAATATTATATACTATATTCCTTGCAGTGACTGTGACCACATTTACATTGGACAGACCAAACAAAAATTCAAAAAAAGAATTACACAGCACAAAAATGATATAAAAAATCAGACATCATTGTGCACTAGCTAAACATGCTATAAATGAGAAGCACACATTTGATTTTGACAGTGCTTCCATTCTTGATAAAGAGCATCATCTAAAAAAGAGAATTACCAACGAAATGCTATACATACAGAAATTCAACAATAGAACATGTAATCACAAAACTGACATAGAAGGATTGAGCAGTATATATGCTAATATTATCAACAACAATAGCCTTGCCTCATAATACCAATTGCACCCTCTTATTTAATTATTGATATATTAATTGTTTGTTTGTGTTTTTAATTATATTATTTCAATTTTAATTTATTTTGATTTTATGTCCAAATTATAATTTGACTATGTATTGGGTTTTCCTTTTTGTGTGTGTGTGAATGTTTATACTGTATGTTATACTCATATAGTTCACAATTCATTTTCATAAGTTGGCATCACTACATGCGCCAACAGAAGCGGTCGCACAGCATGCCTATCTCAATTAAAAAAAAAAAAATTTATAATGTATAGAATAGTGAAAAAAATAGGCAATAAGGATGTTTAGTATGTATAACTAAGAACACTACAGGTAAATTAATACAATAATTATTCTGTTCATAAACAATTGTTCAACTGCAAATATAGATTAAGTGATGTAACTACTGTACATATCTTTGTATATAAATTTTATCTGTTCTCTAGCCCTGATGAAGGCCAAATATACGGCCGAAACGTCGGCAATGTAAAAAATGTCGTTTTCTTTCTTGTGACCCAATCTCAAGAACCAGCAGACATAATTACATCGGGTCAAAACCATTGAATATTATTATTATTATTATTATTATTATTATTATTATTATTATTATTATTATTATTATTATTGTCATTTATTACTATTTATGTAGCGCAGTGCAATGCAGTGGAGTGCAGCGTAGTGCAGTGCAGTGTTGTATTATGAAGTAGAGGGAAAGGAATGCGGAAGAAATGCGTCATAGTCAAGTGTTGTGCAGTGCAGTGCAGTGCAGTGAAGTGGAATAAGGCTTACGCGGTAATATTAGGTACCATCTATTATTAATTGTTTTTTAATTAACTACTTCTATGTAACTCATTGTTAGTAAATGCAAGCTTAATGCATGTTAAGTTAAGATGCTAATTTATGAGATTAAGATTGCTTGAGATGAGATTAAGATTGCTTATTTATCCTTGAAAATAGATTTTACTACATGGGAGTTTTTTTTCTCCCTTTCAAAATTCAAAATTTAAGTAGTATATGACTTAGTGTAGGGATCACAGAATTTTGAAAATGTGCACACAATTCACTTTTCCCCATAGCACGTCATACGCAGTTTTTAACTGTTTTTTTGACGTAAAATAAATAAAAAAAAGATATTCTGCCACTATATTACTATACTTAATTGCAGAATTAACAATAAAATCTAACATTCGCAATACCATCGACCGAGGTGACGTTCATTGTTTCCCTATCTCTCAAACTGGACTCTTCGTAAAGTAACTTCTCTGCTCATCTCTTCGAACCATATTAACTCGTCGCTGGCGGCCTCGGTTCGCCCAGACAAGAATCATGTCACAATGCGGGACGCGCCAGTGCGAGGAAATGGACTGAGGCGGGCGGACAGTTTAATCTTTCGCCATGGATTGGCAGACGTCCGGGTGACGGAGCAAATCGAACCGATAGATCCTGCTTTTATCTCATTGCAAGTCGACGCAAGTAATCTAATTTAGTAGAATACGTAAAGAGACTAAGCACGTATTCTGGAGCCCTTGCTGGATAGGGGCTTTCTAATATTTTTACAAAAAACCTATTTCGTACCCTTGTTGAGCATTGTTCGTAAATATTCAACATCAATAATAAATATGAATAGTAATGTCAATATTGATATTTATAACAAAATAATTGTTAACTTTTTTAGCTGAAACACAAAATAATAAATTTAATTAAGATTAAAATTCTATTCTATAAGTATTTAAAAATGTGGTCAGAATGTTTATGCAAGTTAATTTTAAATATATTTGTATTGATTGTTTTTATTATTTGAATATAACATTTGTAAATTAAAAGTAACAATTTTATCTGACTGCTGTGAAAGAACTTTGTCGGCGACGCTGCGTTATCATTTTCTTAGTTTTTCATGCGAACGGTTTTTTATTATAGAAAATGTGATTCAATAGATTCTTTATAATATTTTTTCCTTACATTAATTTAAAGAAAATTGTATTGAAGTCAATTGGTTGATTTCTTGAATACGTTAGTACCTATTTTGTGTTGACCATATTGATTTTGAGATTTCTTTGTGTACCTTAAAACACAACCACATTGAGAAATAGGTTGTTAATTGTTCGGTATTTTGATCTGATTTGAGGATTGTTTAACGAAGTCTTCAATTAAAATCAAAACATACTTCCATCCTTTCTTAATAATAATAATAATAATAATAATAATAATAATAATAATAATAATACATTTTAAAAATTACACGATGGAAAATTAAAATTGAAATCTTGAATATTCCAAATTGAAAAACACGAAAGTTTATTTCGGATTTTTAACATCATTTGTCGTTCTTCACTTTCAGTTCTCGATATAATTTACGTTTCTTTTTTTCCACCTACTTAAAATGTAACGAAGAATCTTTTCTTCTTATTTGTCTTATATTTAATTAAATTTTTAAAATCGTAAATTACTTTATTCCCGAAATCCAAAGTTCTGAAACATTTATCGATTTGTCGGTTTTTAAATGAAGCTTATTGATTTATTTATTTGGGACAGTCTCGTCTCGAACAGAGATGTTCTAACTAAAACTATAAATGCAAATTACATTGATTTACTTAAATTATATACATCCCTTAACATAAAACTACGTAACAAGCTCTTTACTACGATAACAATAGTGGTTTTCCTTCTAAGGACAGAAGACTTCAATTTTTCTCCAACAATTTTTTTGGTCTTGTGTTTAGTGCGCAGAGGGAATATCGGTTTTCCGTCCTTCCTCCAGGGTCTGAGCTTTAGGTGCGCTGTTGCCTTATTCTTCTTAGTGCCCGTTCTCGTGAAGATCTTTTCTAGCGATATTGATCCAAGAGTAATTTCCTGGCTGTCATGTTTAATGGTAGTTCTGCTATCAGTGCACTAAATTTCGTTCCAAATTATCTCCAAAAATTTCTTTCGTGAGACGACAATGTTTTGATTTGATGGCGCTTTTTTTTATGAACCTATCTAGTGGGAAAAGTAGCACAAAACGTAATGCGTGCTGCTTTAAAGAGTTAAATACATTAAAGAGAGTTTCATTTTCTCACGTATCTGAATTGTAAATTCGATTTAGTGGTGTAAATTTTCGCAAATTTGTCACGTGAGGGAACAGGATCCGGACAGTTATTCGTTTAACTTTGAGCCCTGTGTTTTGCTCATACTGAAAAATTACCCCAAGTCAATTTTGTTATGATCACAGAACACAACAAAAAATTATTCTATATTATACAATTATTAGGTGAAATACCCAAAAATTGATGAACTCTAATTCTCTACAAGTAAAATATATGTTATCTTGCGATTTCGTAAGGTCTTATGTTAATTGACATCAGGATGTTCATTAACAATCATGTGCACATTAATGTGCTTCTCTACTAATATCCAATCCAAAACCGTATTTGACCTTGTTCGTTTTTTAAATTTATGTTATTTCTGTTGACTGGAGATTTTCAATCCTTTTTGAGCAAAATCGAAGGTTAAAATTTATGTAATTAAAATAGTAGTGCTACGAGTCAACAATTAATGCTACACAGACCGGAGTTTGGATTGAGGTCGCGTAGGTGAGGAATTTTTCGTAATTTTGGAAATAATTCTAGAAACCGACTGAACTGAACAACCGAGTAAAAGACGAAGTAGTACCTTAACCAAAGAACCGTGAAAAGCACACTATTCAAACTTTTCCTTCCATCTCCGCTCCTATCGGCAATACTGGACAGTAGGTTCATTGCCTATCCACATATTATTCCCTATGTATATTTTAAGTAATTCCGGAGTATTTATTTTTTATTTCCTGAGGAGCAGTCTCTAAATTTTTAGATTCTTCATGGACCCTTTGAAGTTTAAAATTAACATTAAATGTTTAAATGACTCAGCTTGTTGACACTTCACAAGACATGAAAGATATCTGGGAACTTAGTAGGCCTAAATCATTACGTTTGATTCTGAGGAAGCCTAAACCACTGTAACAAACCTCAAGGGAACTAAATTGGACTCCTCTTCGGGACGCGGCAACCAATGAGATAACAATACCAAATAGCGGAGGAATTCCAACTACTGTAAGAGTAAACTTCATGGTCCCCTGAAACAGCTTCGCCGTCAGTGAGGGCTGGCTGTCAAACAGACCACATTCGAGCTCGGAGTAGGCTCACGCTTACCAAGGCTTCACAAAAGTTTCAAAATGTGTTTTCGACATAAATTTTAAGAATATTGGCTTGAAATAAAATAGTCAAAAGATTCATTACAGAGGAGTTTATTTATTCAGTTATCTATTTATTTTGAGTCGCATCAATAGCTGAGGTCATTAGCAACTAATAGGGGAGGAGAGAGTAACGGGAGCATCCTAAGGAAAAAGTGAAATAATCCTATAGAAATGATTTACTTTTATCTTGTTTTTAATATAGATTCTTTATGTCTGATCCATAAACGATAAAAAACAAGAAGCAAAGGTATACGTCCGTTAAGAGCAAAAAAGGAAAACCAAACTGACTCGATTGGATCTCATTACCCGGTCACCTGGATATACGAGCCCCCGGGTAATGAGAGCTATAGAGAACTTAATCCATACTAACGACATATTTGTAGTTGTCTTTACGCAATTGCAATCTAATATCATTCTTTGCACTCCTGTGGATCTACAAATTCATCATTTACGTGTTGTACATTAGAAATACATTGTTGTTCCTAACACAAAATTTACGAATAAAAAGCGGCAAAGAGATCACCTTTCTTGTTGTCGGCCGCTTTTAAAGGTACGTACACTGTCAGATTGTTGGATTTGCAAATTCAGCAAAATGTTCTAGCCTTTAAATGAAAATATTTTCGTGGCTTCATGCATTCGGAGTGCATTCGTAAAGAGATCCTGAGGGTCCATTTTTACCTGCAATGTTGAATGTCGCTTTCTGGCGATAACAAAAAATGGCTGTATAAAGGCACCTGCCACATTCACCACGCATATGACCGTTGCTATTTTTTCCTTTTTCTACACTTGTCAAAGCTTCGTTTCTTTTTGTCTCTTATCAGCAACAACTTTTTTCTGGTGTATGAACAATGGTCACACTAGCTTTGTCAACGTTAAAAATTGCAGATGCAGCAAATCTGCGTTGTATCACGACCTTTTCCAGATTACAAAAGAATCGATCTACTTTTTCATTGTTGAAACTCACAATGCGGTTGAGGCTAGTGGTCTCTGCTTTTCGGATGGATAGAATATTGGGATCTATTTGCAGGAAACTTTGCAGCCACGGAATATTTATACGCAAGTGAGCGGAACTGTTATGAATAAGGCCGTAAAATATGTTGCTAAATGTTAGTGGGTGGTCCGCGAGCTTATTTTCTTGAGCTTCAGAAAGCGTGGTTTCTTGAGCGTTTCTTGAGCTTCAGAAAGCAGAACCTAGGCGTGGGATTGCAGTGCACCGTTCCATCTTCGCACATAGCCCTGTACCACTTCTTCATAGTGCTCTAAGGAATTCATGAAGATTTTCCAATTCTATAAACAGATGGATCTTCCGTGATACACTTCATTTAATTCACTTATGCTATATTAAGTTCCTGTAAAATACATTTAACTGTGGTCCGTGGTCGTTTCCTGAGGCATATCCTCGAAATATAAATAATCGCATTGCCATGAGTTTGTTTCATCGTGTTTAGTTACAATAATGAATGCAGTAAAAAAACGATATGGTTATCAGAGTTAGGCTCCAATTTCCCCTTGCTAATGGCTCTCATTACGCCAATGGTAACGTTTTTGTTTAAATTACAAAATGTAGGATGAAATAATTTTGCACTCCCGTTTCAACTTGATCCCATTCAACTTCACGAATCATGTAACCATTACAAAATGTAAAGATACCTGTACAAGCATGATAGCAAACTCACCGGCTTAAGATAACAGCAGCAAAAATTACAGGCACACGTCCAAAACATCACAACATTCTAGGTCTCGAAAGTCATATTATACGGGTTACGCTCCGTTGGCTTCCATTCCGCCGTTCTCTGCTAGATATTTGAGAAGTGAGAAGAATTTTACAGGCACATACATTGCATTTCTACACTACTTGGTTAAGATTGAATAATTACATCGAATAAACACCAGCCATGACTTAACACTTACTTGAAATATACAGTTTGTGACAGAAAGTACATTTGCATTACTAAATAATAGGGCTGGATTGATATTCCTTGCAGTGAATTGTATGAGTGGACAAAAAGTGTTTGGTCACAGGGTACAATAAATATTATTTGTAATTCATTAGCGATATTGATAGCTTTGCAGTATTTTAGAACCGTTTCTTGGTAATGTGTGGAATCTAGGATTCTTTCATAATTGTCTCCCGTCTATATATTCCTGTCTGTTCTTTAAAAATCGTGGACAGTTTCCCGACTGACTTTGCTTTCCCCTGCTTCACCTCTCTGGAAACTTGTCATCGGCTCGCAGAGCACGTCCCGAGTGCGGCACTGACCTGCATTTCATTCGGACGGCCCCTCCCCCTGACGGATCTCTCAGAGGAACTCCCACCCCAGATTCAGAAGCACCGATCAATAATAATTCCAGAAGAACTGCGGAAACGGGGACATCAGGTCAGATCCCTAACTGGACTATAGCGCCGTCGAAAAGAGAATATTGTACCGTCGTGGGTAGGGATCCACACCACAAAGAAACAGACACGAGTGGGTATTTACAATTTATTTACAATAAATTATGTACAGGAACTAAAACCTCACTCTAAGGCGTTTGTCGGAGCTACCTGCCGCAGCCCCCTCTCCCAACACGCGCCTTGCGGCCGCGCCTGCGAGTAGCCAACTCGGCCGATTCGCAACTGGGCACCTCATGTGCCTCGGCAGACCATCTGCCCTGAAGTATAAGGCATACTGCACCGTGTCCGAACCTCGAACACCTACTTGTGCCTTCAGCACTTCCGCGCCAGACTTGGCCGGACACGTTTTGCGGTGTTTTGCCGCGAGGAAACCAGAAACGTTACCCCCGAATGGTCCTGCGACGCACCTTAATATAGGCCCGAGTCATGTGACCTCCTACGTCATCTGCCCTTCACGCACTCGTCTTGAAGCGAGTGCCACCGACGCCGCGTTTTGCCCGGCGTCTGGGATTTCCGTGAAGGGTGGCCTTTGTTCCGGAGCCTATATTTGGCTCCCTCATCACCATACTTTGCAATTCAGGAGCAGGGAGTCAAGTCTATGACGCTACAATATTTTTGAAGAGTGTGGGGTTGCCGAGACACAGTTCGGGACGGTGTGTAGAGTCCGCAAAAGTGACAACATTGCGAACTGGCGGGCGAAAGGGCGGTTATAATCTATGGCATTCTCTTTTGATGTGTACAAGTTTGAATTGATATGATTGAATTAAAATGATGTTGAACCAATTTACATAACGTGGTTTGGGTCCTCTAGTCAGACTGATTCAAACATTGATGTTTTATTCTTATGCTCAACTACTTGTTGATGACCATGTTTAACAGTTTCTAGCCGTATGCGTGTATCTTTCCAGAATAGCAGTGTCACGAGTCACTGAGATCCAATTGATTACAATTGCGTGAACTATTCAAGGCAATTTCAAAGCATTATTTGGCCACGTAGTTCATGAAACGTATACCCCATCAACCACAGTTTGGTTATGATCGAACGAACCATTCGTGCACAAAATTTTCTATGTCAACAACCATTCAGTTACAGGCTAATCTACATGAATTGAGTACTAGTACCTACTTGTCTAGTCCATGCTATGTCGAATTGCTGCCTTGGGCCGTCCTTGACGTCCCGCGCAATATTAGATAGGACTCCAATGACTTTGACATCTGCCTTTATTTATTTACTCTGTAGATGGTGTGAGATTTGGTGGGAGTACATATAGTTTAATTTGGAGGATTTGCGACTTATAATAATATTATTATTTGCGGATTATAGTATTATCATTTGTATTTATTTTCATTAGGCGATCTATTGACCGAACACTGTTACATGCATAAATTGTTTCCCTCAAAATCACCGAAACTTAACATGAAAATTTCGGATCTCTGGCAATAGATTGCGTAGGCCCCAGCGCCAGAAATTTCATGCAGCACTGCTGATAACTGCTTCTGCGACGATCAATTGGAGTAATTTTCGCACGGTTCCGCCTGAAAACTGTTTCAGAAGCGGTGCGTCATTTTCCAGGCACCAATCGCTCAACGCCCCCATCACTGTTGGAAGGCACGCCACCGATCGGCAGACGCGGGAGATAGGCTCACAAACTCACAATCTTCGTTTATTTTTGAACTAATCTATTTTTAACCCTTATGTAGTGGTTCTGATGTACGCACATCGCTAATAGAAAATATTTATATTTCCTGTTAGACACCATTGTAATTCTTTATCATTTACACGTGTTACCTTGAAAGTGTTTATAAGTGTTATCTCAGTGTTTTTGGAGATATTCAAGCCTGTTTTTCTTTTGATTCGTCAATTCCAAGAATTCAAATTTCTATAAATCTCAGGTGCCACCTTGTGGACGTTCGTCATATCAAACGACTAGTGTTACCTCAAAATGCCTTCAGAAAAATGAAAGGTAACTACGTGAATCTCAAGCAAAAGCCGAAGAGAGGATTCGACATTATTTTATCTTCAAAAAGAAACTAAATTAATACAATATTTTTCCCAAATGGGAACATTTATTATCGCACTGTCAGGCTTGTCGGCATTCCTCGTCCAATCGGAAAACACGCAAAGCAGGCATAATATTCGGATATAATTCAACAAATAGTGTCAGCGTAACATACTAAACAAACACGAGTATTAACTGATGAAGTTCATATAATTCCAATTTTGTTCTTTATATCTGTAAAAATGATTTTATTAAGTGATGTACACAATTCAAGGGGCCATCATCTGCCTTACATTTATGGTTTAGTGATTCTTGGCGCGTCAACTGCTAAGATAAGATTCCCGTAAGTGTAGTAAATGATTTTTGCTCGGGAGGTGACGGTGATCTTCCTTCGCTGGATGGTGAGAGCAGGCGCCGACCTACCGTCCATTAGCTGGATTTTATTCAACCAGGTATCTCCCACCAGCGGGGCACCGCCCCACACGGGACAAGCTCCAAGCTCCTGACCGGTATCCCAACTTGTGTGGTACTTAGGTGCATGTTAGTGTAAGTGTCTGTAAGGGGAGAGGATAGGACAAGGAAGGGGAAGGAAAGATCGCGCGCGGTCCGTGGTCCGTTTGTTAGGGTGCTGTTCCGGCATTCGTATGTTATTGATTGGAGAAACCATTTTTTATTTAATAGGTAATTATTACAGCCAAATTAGAAAACTTGATGCAATGTGGCTAGGCCGAAGGCCTTTAAGCCATTACAATACCTACATTCTACCGCGTTCTAACATTTCGCCTTCTGGTATTCACCCCAAATACCCACCCCAATTGGAGAAACAATAGAAAACAACCAAACAGAGCATTCGGCCGCTAGATTTATCCTCCAAACAGCGACAGAAATCGACCTATCTCTCTGGATATTGGCTTAAATCCTGCCACCGTCGGGAGTGGAGCCACTAGGACCTCCCGGTCAGAGGCAATGCAGTGATATCTGTTAATGCCCTGAGCCACCTTTGTCGATCTCTCTGTCTTACAAACTGGGCGCGACTACGTAAGAGTAAGGTTTTCCTTTTCTCTCATCGTGGTTCTTTTCACGATATAGCCTTCCGTCCTCCGCCAGCTGATGATTTCGAACGTCCAACTGAACAACACAACGGACTGCCAGGACGCAGAACGTCAAGACGCCAGCGTGCTCCGCGCCCTTGGCTGTGAAGCTTTCTCCGCGTGGAGAAGCCCCAGCCGCGCCTGGCGCTGCATATGCATGGACTCCTGCGCTCCCCTGCTGGCAACTCTCGCCCACGACATCCAGGGCAAACCAGGGAATTTCCCCGAAGACATTACTGGAGGAGGATTCTAGCGGCTGGCTGCTCTGCTCGGTAGTTTTCCGTGCTTTCTCCGATCAACACCAGGCGAATGCCGGAGCAGGACCCTAACAATCGGGCCACGGACCGCGCGCGATCTGTCCTTCCTCTTCCTTGTCCTATCCTCTCCCCTTACACACTCACTTACACTAGCATGCACTACACTACCACATATTCCGGGAGACCGGTCGGGAGCTTAGAGCTTGTCCCGGCTGGGGCGGGCCCCGCTGGTGGGAGAGTCCTGGTTAGGGGGAAACCCCACTAGCGGACGGTAGGTCGGTGCCGGATCTCGCCATCCAGCGGGGGAAGATCACCGCCATCGCCCGAGAGAAGAACATGCACTACACTAACGGGAATAATGACCAAAGCAGTTGACGCGCCCGGAAACACGAAAAAATCAGTCAATCAACCGAGCGCGATCTGTTCTTCCTCTACCTTGTCCTATTCTCACCCCTTACTCACATCCACTACCACACATGTCGGGAGATTAGAGCTTGTCCGGGCTGGGATGATGTCCAGTTGGTGGGAGATACATCGTTGAGGGCAAACCGTGTTGGGAGGAGATACCTCGTTGTGTCGTGTAGGTCAGCCCAAGATCTTACCATTCAGCGGGGAAAGATAGCCGCATCCTCCCGATGAAAAAATGCACCTTTACGGGAATACCTTAGCAATTGACATGCCTGGAAACTCCAAATAATAAATAACCTAACCCAAAGACAATACGAACTAGAGAAAGGGCAAAGAGGGAATTGACTTAAATAAGAACTCGATTACACAACTAAATTTTTCTCGAATCCCAGAAATATTTCTAATTCTTACATCTAACTTATTAAGCTAGAGCAGTGCAAAAAGTTTGCATGCGGTATTCATTTTTACTTTTTTGCCTTACAATCTACGTTGTGAAGAAAACGGTATTGTGCGCCGGAAATCGGCGATTTCTCGACAAGAAAACTCTCATTATCGGGCACTCTAACCAAAAAGTTGGTAAACATTATTATATATATATATATATATATATATATATATATATATATATATATATTTTTTCTTCCTCTAGCGCGTTGAATAGTCAGAATCCATATTTTGTGAATCTTTGATACTGAAAAATTGATTGACGACAAATACCAGTATGTTTGTCCGTCTGCCCGTTCGTTGGATCGATAAGTACGACTACGCGCACATAGGTTTGTCACTAGCAGACTAGTGGAAAACAATATTTACTGTGAACAAATAAAATTAAATGTAACAATACGTATTTTACGTATATCACAAATGTGCAAAATATAAATGTCAGTTGTAAGTGTGTCAGTTGAAAACTATGGAAGCAAAATTGAATCAGAAATAACTCACTTGGTCAGTTATAAAGTTTTATAAATATCATATTCTCTTTCGTGTGTGTCATCACATTTGCTAGTAAATATTGTTGGTATTGTTTTCTCAGTTTAAAGTAATATTGTTTGTCTGATTCAGAACGACAATGACACAGTTGAATGTATGCCTCGAGTTGTGAGAGATACGCTTGAATTTCTCAAAATTAAAATTACTCTTAAATGGAAACCAAAGATTGAACATAACGCTTTTTTTTATGGGGTATAATTGCATTCACGATAAATAAGAAAATTCACGCCAATCGTCGCTTTTTTTCTGAAACTATGTTTTCGTAAACTTGTGTAATACCCTTCTTTATCCACTAGTTTCGTTAATTAATATTCTATTACTAAGCAGCAGATGAAAGAAAGTTAACAGTGGATCATTTTATTATGATGTGAATTACTAGCATATGTTGCGCATTAGTGTCATAGAAATGCTTTTTGAATTCACCGTCTACCATGACGATATTTGTGTTCACAGAATTTTTTTGCATACATTTTACTAGATTTTACAGCGGGATGATTTTTAATCAAAAGTTACGAATGCGCTGTGCATTCGTATGTGAGAGGATAATTCTGACGGAAGGATAGAAGGAGCAGATTAAAATTTATATGCAATCTAGATCTCGAACTTTTGTAGTGGATAAGTTTGAAAATCTATGGAATTATAAAATATAATACAGATTGTAATAGTTGATTATTATAATACATGGGTCCGTTTTGTGTGCAAAATAGGTTTGAGATATAAGCAACTGCGTCACTTTTCGAATAGGTTGCTATATACTAATTGGAGGAAAAGAATGAAGACATCAGTCTCGCCATTTCTGAAAGGTTTCCTAGATAATGCAAGCAGATATTTTTAGTATAATTTTCTATACAACTATAAACGGATTGGCATATAAAGTAACCATATTTGCATAATTGCTCAATTTGCTCAAACGTAAATAATCAGAATATAAAATGAGATTTTTGTCTTTTTTTTAGTCGACGATAAATTAGTTTAGCTGAGCTTTAACATGAATGAGCTAATAATAATCCAATTAAAAAGTAGAGTGAGCATTCGGTCCTACAAATCAACAAGAGATTTTGTTTTGTGGCGAAACATCTCTTTGGCCTATTCCCAAAGAAGGACGTCGCCCAAATCGTCAGGATTCCTTGCTGGCTGTTCAAGAGGATCATGAGCATCCGTCCTCAGAAATGCATACCTTGCCAAGCACAAACAGAAACTGAGAAGTAATATTGAACGGTACGTTGCATAACGGTTAGAGCAAGACTTTCTCATGCGAATACATCATGTATATAACCTTGAAGAATAAGAAAGTATATTTTATATTTATTGCGACTAATCCGGTTTGGATCAACACGTGTCGTGGATTATTATCCCCCACAACACCATGCTTTTGGATTATGTGAGTATTTCTTTACAAAGAGCCGGAGACACAGTTGCATTGAATCAATTCTCGAAGATCTTTCAAAAGAACAGCATAGAACTTCCTGAAGTCTGAACAGAAGACTTTTTCAGAAATTGGGTATCTAATGGTTGTAATGTGGAAGTCTGACAAGGCACTAACATTCCCATTTTGTACGCAACAAAATCAATTTCATAGAAACAGATTAAGAATTGTAAAATGAGAACACGAATTGAAGAGTTTCTTTTTAAAGAGACCACGAAATGATGGTCGCAACGTTGGCAACACAGCCTTCAACGCGGCGTCACCCGGACAGCCAAGATCATTGACATGACTAGGTGTTGAATTCCCTCCTATCGTACAGTGTACGCGTCAAAGCTTTGGTTCGAAGCCCCAAGCGTCTTGGAGGCAGTGTGGATCCCTGTCTTCGCCTTGGGCCAGTGCTTTGCGCAGCGCAGCCAGCCGCGCGCGTTGCCGATGCTTATCCAACTCGCACAGCGCGCAGGTGCGCCCAGTGACCCGGATGCTCAGAGCGCGGCCTCGCCCGCGGCACAGCGGCAGACACGGCGGCGGCGGCGAGGACGGCGGCGGCGGCGGCGGCGGCGGTGGCGGCGGTGGCGGCGGTGGCGGCGGCGGCGGTGGCGGCGGTGGCGGCGGTGGCGGCGGTGGCGGCGGGGCGGCGGGGCGGCGGCGGCGGCGGTGGGGGCGGGGCGGCGGCGGCGGCGGCGGCGGCGGCGGTGGCGGCGGTGGCGGCGGCGGCGGTGGCGGCGGTGGCGGCGGTGGCGGCGGTGGCGGCGGTGGCGGCGGCGGCGGCGGCGGTGGCGGCGGCGGCGGTGGCGGCGACGGCGGCGGAGGCGGCGGCCAAGCCGGCGCCGGACGTTCCCCACATTCCTGCACCCGACTTTCGCCCCCCCTCCACCTTCAACTCCGCGCCAAATGCCGAGGGTCGCTGCCGCCGCCACGCCCCCTTCCATCGGCTGCCGTCCGCGCCCCCACTGCAGCCGCCGCGCCGCCCCTTGACGTCGTGCCTTTCTCGCCTCCCTTTCCACCCGCTGCCCTCCAGTTCTTGGCTTGCGTTTACCTGCTCTATAGTCTAAAGAGGACTAACTCTTTACTCTATGTCTGCTACCACCCTACGCCTAGATCATAGACTGGGTCGTGTTTATGAAGCTCTGCCAGCAGAGCTCTTAGGGGCCTGCGAGGAGGACGAGGGGCGACTGGAATTGGCTGGGGGCCGTTCATAAATCGCAAAATCGAACACTGGCAGCCTGCTGGGCCTGGCAAGACCCTGGCTGAGGTATATAAATACAGCCCTAAAGAGGTTGTAATTCTTTACTCTATGCCTGGGACCACCCCTGTCCCGACACTGTTCCGTTCTCGTTTCACCCGAGTCTCCCCGGTTCCCACTCCGCCGCTACATCTCCCGTCCTTCTCACATCTCGCTCTCACCCCTCTCCCGCATCACCTCTTCCGATGTCTTTTCGCCATCTGCCTCCTAATTCCTTGGCTCGCGATTGTTTGGCCGCTTCCACGCCTCCCAATCCACATTCGGACTGAATCTGGCCCAGCATTCCCAATGCCTTCTCTCGATTCTCTCTGCTTTGTATTTTGCCCGATCGACACTCTTTAACCTTACCCGTTCGATTGCATTATTCTATGCACCTCCTCCTCCATTTCCTTCAGAGTCCACAAGCCGGTTTTCTGTCGTTCGCACCTCCAGGAGTCTTTTCTGTCACGTCCACCCGCTGTGCTCCTTTTGTTCCGAAGTTCTCCAACTCGTATCTCCCCGCTCCAACCTCTCCCCCCCTCCCCCCAACCCCTTCCCCACCCCCCCCCGCACCTCGCCCCCCCCCCAACCACCCCGCCCCGCCGCCAGGCCGGCTGCTGCTCGCACCTCCACCACAGCCGCCACCACCGCCACCAGCACCGCCGCCGCGGGCCCCCTGCCGCGGCAGTTAGCGGCCGCAAAGGGGCGGCCGGGGTGACAGCTGGCGACCGCAGAAGCCCTGGCCCTCGCTGGCTGGCACGCGGCCGGCGCGCGGAGCGGTGGGGGCAGCGCGGGCCGACGGCGGAATTGGCGGGCGAATTCTGGGTGCTGCCGGGGCTACTGTCGACGAGAGAATTTTCTTTTCGATTTCAGTGCAGAAAGAATTTCATTGATTGGGTTGGACTGGTTCATTGTTTTTCTGTTTCCGGGCGCTTCAACTGCTATGGTCATTAATCTCGGAAGAATTACATGTGCTCGATGTCGAGAGGTGGCAGTGTTCTTGCTGTGCGAGATTCCGTGCAATGTACCGTCGGATCGCGACAGTACATTTTTTACATTTTTCCCTAACCAGGTATCTCCGTCAGTGGAGAACGAGCCAGGACAAGCTCTATGATCACGACTGGTCTCTCAACATGTGTAGCAATACAGAACATGCGCGTATATGTGTGTGTGTGTGTATGTGTGTGTAAATATTTACCCTTTGTGAAGGTGCTGCTCCAGTTCTTCTCGTGGTATTGATCGGAGAAAGCACGGAAAACTTCTGATCAGAGCAGCCTACCGCTAAAATTCTTCTCCAGACTGTTTGAATTCGAACTATCTAATTAGCACAGGTCGAATATTCACAACCGTCGGGAGTCGAATACCCCAACCCCCAATCAGAGATGCTGCTGCAGCAATGCTGCAGCATGCATGCCATGAGGTATCTCTGACACTCTTATTGATTGGGAATGGACAACTTACGAATACCACTGTTAAAGGTTAGTCCTGAATACAGTAACACTACTATTTGTTCCATAACATTTTGTTACACAGAATGAGGGTTACAACAATATTTTGTAAATTTATATTGCGATTCGATATAGCGTCAAAAACATTATAGTATATGAAAACGGTTTTCTTAATTGAAACCGTAGCTTTCACGATACTCTTCTTCAGATTCTGCATATTACTATAACCTATTAAAAATAATTAAATGTGAACGAAAGCGTGTATAGCTGAGGTAGACGTTCTTAATGAGGCAGGGGTGGGAGCAGCTTTTGAAGTGCGCCAAGCCGAAAGCTGCTGGTTTTACAACGGTATCAAGCATGAATCTCTTCACCTTGTGGTTGAGGCGTGATTTGCTCCTCATATCACAATCCACCCTACTGATCATACCCTTGACATTTTTAATAATTTATGTCATGACCCCCCTCATAATCCACGTCATGGTCACTATTCCATCCTTTATACAATGGAAGGCAAAAGGACAAGCACTATAATGATCAACTATTCAGGAAAGTGGAGGGAATAACTTTGTAAACCTTCTCTCTTTCCCAATCTCAATAACGATTATGGCAATAATCGCATCATAGGTGGGCAGATACCGAAAAATGGCTGGTTGGGAACAGTGACCCTTCGAATTGTCAGGGATCCTATATAAACTCTTTACAATTAAATGCATCACCACTTGCTATTTTGTGTATTAAGGGGACCCAATGGCTGAAATGTATAATTAGCCACATTCCTTCATTGTATGGCCGAGGCGTGGGAAATGCAGGGACATCTTGCGTTTGTGAGCTATACGACTTGAGAGAGCAACGAACAGCTCGTTAAAAATAAAACGAGGTGAGAATTTTTGTGATTCTGAAATTCGATTTATGAATAGTAATTTACGGGCAATCTTCAAGAATAATT
The DNA here is from genome assembly GCA_964035755.1 of Teleogryllus oceanicus. NCBI lineage: Eukaryota > Metazoa > Arthropoda > Insecta > Orthoptera > Gryllidae > Teleogryllus > Teleogryllus oceanicus. The sequence goes on from CAXIVR010000003.1 coordinate 180,326,380, forward strand.
TGCTGGAATGTTTTTACCGGTTTCCAACTTAAGCTTCGAAAATCAGTTCTAGGTTCTAGTCCAGGCGATCTGTTTTTATCACCGTCCAAGTAGCCGGACCGGACGATTCCAGTACCGAATAGAGAATTCTAGAGGCCTGCTGCTTCTGAATGATCAATCTTCTTGATCAATTTCTAGTGGCTGATGAAACAGTACCGTCTTCGGGTATTCGACTGCAGAAGATCTTTCCATGTCCTGCCCAAGCTATTATGAGGGCTACATGAATTGGTCTCTGGTAGGAGGAACGGAAGGTGTAGAAGAAGAATGAGCAAGAGAAAATGAAGAAAAGGAAGGAAAAATTAGCATGCGCGGCGTGTGAAAACTTTTCCTCTTCTTTAATGTAACTACTGAATAACTCCAGCTTATAATACTGGAGTGAGGGGTGAGGGTGGGAGGTAAGGTTCGAAATATAACAAACTTTTGCATTGTCCAATGTTTCACATTTTTTAATGCAAATCGGAAATAAAACGTAGTTATTAATGCACATTCTTCTATTCGAGGGCAAAAAATTAAGGAAAAATGTTGCCAAAACATTCGAACATGTCACCGGGTTTTGATGTAAATTACTTAATTCAATCAATGATGTAAAGTACTCAACTCAAATCAATTTACCAACCAATTGAGTTATTTATCAAGTTTCAGCTAAAAATAGTTTAGATGATCATTTAGAGTTATGCGTAACACTATCTACTGCTATCGTTTCATCAATACTGGCATCCCAATTTTTGGGAACAGATTCCGTGTATCTCTTCGCCATCTGAATTAATCTTAGCTTTGGAACATCACTAGTAGATCTTAATGATGCCAGGTGTAGTACTTAGTACTCACTAGCTCCTTCAAAACTCTCCACGACAGAAACTAGAGATCGTATTATTGAGGTGATTTCCAATAGGTTTCCTCCCGAACCTCCAGCAAAGTGTAGAGAGGAAAATGGAGAAAGGCATTCGATTCCGAGCGGTCACCGGCTGCGAGGAGGCGCAGGCGCCCGCTGGCCGAGGCGGCGCGGCGCTCTCGCTGCTTGCGAGGGCCTTTGAGGTCGCCTCGCCTTCTCTCCCCACGAGCCTTGCATAACTACACAGCACGCCTTACACGCCGCGGTCGCTCGGGCGAAGGGGCGGCCTCGGCAGGGAGGTATCTTTGGGAAGATGCTGTCTGGAATGGAGCGTGGGCGATCGGAGCGTGGGGGAGCGGGCGTGGGTGGATCGGAGCGTGGGGGGATCGGAGCGTGGGTGGATCGGAGCGTGGGTGGATCGGAGCGTGGGTGGATCGGAGCGTGGGTGGATCGGAGCGTGGGTGGATCGGAGCGTGGGTGGATCGGAGCGTGGGTGGATCGGAGCGTGGTTGGATCGGAGCGTGGTGGATCGGAGCGTGGGCGGATCGGAGCGTGCACGGAGCATGTGTGGTTCGTATCGGAGCGTGAGTGGATCGTATCGGAGTGTGGGGGGATCGTAGCGTGGGGTGATCGTAGTGTGGGGGCATCGTAGCGTGGGGGATCGTAGCGTCGGGAGATCGGAGCGTGGGGATCGGAGCGTGGGGATCGGAGCGTGGGGATCGGAGCGGGGGGGATCGGAGCGTGGGGATCGGAGCGTGGGGATCGGAGCGTGGGGATCGGAGCGTGGGGATCGGAGCGTGGGGGATCGGAGCGTGGGCGTATCGGAGCGTGGGCGGAGCGTGTGGTTCGTATCGGAGCGTGAGTGGATCGTATCGGAGCGTGGGGTGATCGGAGCGTGGGGGGATCGGAGCGTGGGGGGATCGGAGCGTGGGGGATCGGAGCGTGGGGGAATCGGAGCGTGGGGGATTGGAACGTGGGGATCGGAGCGTGGGGGATCGGAGCGTGGGGGATCGGAGCGTGGGGGGATCGGAGCGTGGGGGGATCGGAGCGTGGGGGGGATCGTAGCGTGGGGGGATCGGAGTGTGGGGGGATCGCAGCGTGCAAAATCAGTATGTTTTTAAATGAACAATTTAGTGCTTCGAAATATCTTCCATAAAATTACTTTAATTATTAGTTGTCGTGAATATTAAGATGCCTATTTATATATTTAATTTATCATTTTATTTAGAGTGTAATTTTTCTTCTCAGAAGAAACAAAAACGAATTCAAAAATATCCGAACCATAAAAGAATAATTCGTCGGTCGTAGTTTTACAGAAATAATCCCCCCATTATACGGAAATAACCATTATATTTTTGTTCTGAATCACAACCAAAGAATGACCAATTTACTTACGTATGGATTAACTCGTTGACTGCTCTAGACGAGTATATACGTAATATATTTCCGTCCGTTGTAGCCTGGGGACATATTCTTACGCTCAGTGAGGTTGTCGCAGGGAGCCTCTGGACGGAATGTACGCGCAGGCGTGCTTTCTGCGTTCGCTTGGACTAACAGATTTCTGACGCGTCTTGTGCGGTGTCTGCGTGTACTTCTGCATATAGCTCGCAGCAAGACCCGCAGCGAGAAGCATGACGCATGACGCATGACTTACAGTCAGCCGACCCGCAGCAGTTAATTAAATATACAATTCTGAATTTCAAAAACAGACTCACCCTAATATTATTTTCTGTATTTGACCCTGATATTAAATTAAGCCTAATTCACGATTGTAAGTGACTAGGCCTTAAGGCAAACCTACTCTAATTATTTCTAAAGTATCTTTCCTCGGTTTTCACCCATGTGTGCCTCTGATATATTAGAGTCTAATGCATCAAAACTGTAGGAAAGAAACTATAGAATGTAGTAGTATGGCACGAGGAAGGGGGTGTGAAGAGGAAGAAAGTAATAAAATGTGCTGAGAGAGATGAATAAATTACTTTTAACCGTTAAAAATTTCTAAACGGTTCAATTGAGAAATTATTTGCATCCAACCTTTAATTGTAGAAATAATTTTAAGTTTAAAAAGCTTTAGTTTCTTAGCTACTATTTAATTGTTCGAGAAAATAAGTCATTAATGTTTTTAAAGGTAACAATATAAAATTGTACTTTGCGATGTATTAAACATAATATAACACAATAGTGAATCATTTGTTAATGTTTGACTTGATCGTCACATGAAATCGAATACGTGGAAGTCTTCGTGCCGAAATGTGAATTGCTGCAGGACATCCATAGCAGGCGTTTCTTCACTGAATAAATATCTTTTTCCTCGCGTTAACATGAGATGGCGGCTTGCGCCCTTCTTCCCTGAAGGCAGAGTGTTGATTCGCGGCTACGGCCGGCGCCGTGTGGCCAAGTCCGAAGTGCAAACTGTCGGCGCGAGCTCAGCACTTTGTCATAGCGAGTTCGGACGGGCGGCGGAGGCACCAGCGGGAGCGCAATTCCTCTCCGGTGGCAGGCTCATTTACGCCGCCCGCCGCCCGTCGCTCCCGTCGCCCCCGTCGCCCCCGTCGCCCCCGTCGCCCCCGTCGCCCCCGTCGCCCCCGTCGCCCCCTCGTCGCCCCCTCGTCGCCCCCTCGTCGCCCCCTCGTCGCCCCTCGTCGCCCCTCGTCGCCCCTCGTCGCCCCTCGTCGCCCCCGTCGCCTCGTCGCCCCTCGTCGCCCCTCGTCGCCCCCTCGTCGCCCTCGTCGCCCCTCGTCGCCCCTCGTCGCCCCTCGTCGCCCCTCGTCGCCCTCGTCGCCCTCGTCGCCCCTCGTCGCCCCTCGTCGCCCTCGTCGCCCCTCTCGCTCTCGCCTCGTCGCCCCTCGTCGCCCCCTCGTCGCCCCTCGTCGCCCCTCGTCGCCCTCCGTCGCCCCTCGTCGCCCTCGTCGCCCTCGTCGCCCCCTCGTCGCCCCTCGTCGCCCCTCGTCGCCCCCTCGTCGCCCCCTCGTCGCCCCCTCGTCGCCCCCTCGTCGCCCCCTCGTCGCCCCCGTCGCCCCCGTCGCCCCCGTCGCGCCCCGCCGCCCTGCGACCCCGTGGTCGGTCCTTCACCACTACCATTGCCGTCACCACTAGTTCTTCCCCCGCTGTTTCCAACTCCATCTCTAGCCCAGTTACCACTATCGCCAGTTTGACTATCACTCTCCCCTTGCCTCTTCAAACCGCAGCCCTCACAGTCACTCATCACCATTAAAACCCTTCGCCATCTTCGCCGTCACCGTCACCATCACCGTCGCCGTCATTATCACTGTCACTGCCGTAATCCCGTCGCCGTTGCCGCCACTGTCATCGTCCCCGTCATTATCACCTTCACCACCTCTCCGCCGCCTCTGCTCGGCGTTGAGACGTCAACGTTGAGAACGGAATGCCGCGCTAACCGCAACCCGTTGCCGCCTGTCGCTCTGGGCTTAAGTTGTTAAAACAAGCGGCGACTTGCGCAAGTGTTTCCATTCTCCACTCCCACTATAATCTTATGCCATAACAAAGTTTACGGAAGGCGTGACGAGGATTTGTGTCTAGGGAAATCTCCATTCTGTCTTCTAATAGTAAGAACAATATAAGCTGAAACATCTCTATTAGTTTTGAGGATTAAATGCATTGAATAATTATGTAATGTGATGAACTGATATATATTATTCAAATGTTGATTATTCTAGAGCTATAAAATTACAGTGAATGCTTGGACGATGAATTACTCTGCAAGAATAATTGATTGACTAGAATATCGTAAAGTGCAAACTAACGACTAAGCATGAATAAATCTTCCTATATTGTGTATTAAAATTGTGTATTGATAGTAATATGTGTATTTTATTCCTCTTGTCAATCAATTGTTAGTGAATTATTCTTTATGAGAACTATTCCAACAAAGGTAAAAATTATGTGGTATTTGGTCCGAAGATGATCCCCAAAATCACATTCAGATGCAACTCTGGCTATTCCTCATCTTTACATTTTTAATAGGAATGAAGGAAACTTGGTATCGTTTAAATAACTATCCATGAAAGAGTTCAGAAAACAAAATTTTCAAGGAACAGCACTTCCGAGGTGGAGTCCAAACCGTTTAAATATAAAATGGTATGGAGTAACCAGAGGTGCCCCTGAATGTGATTTTAAGGTTAGCAAATTCTGACCAAAAACTACAGAATTGGCGTATGCATTCCTTTTCTAGACCCTATTGTTTGATTATTGAAGATAGAGAACAGTGTTGTGTTGTACTCATTAACTCTTTCACTGCTTTTTTCCAATTAAAATTTTTTTAAATTTTTTTTTAAAAATATTTGCATGTTACCTTTGAAACAATGTTATTTGAAATTGCATATGGACATTTCTGACAGAGTCAACGAATTAATCTCAGTCTGTTAAAAAATAACTGACTTGTTACATTGAGTGCTTTTTGACAATATGTAATTTTACACTCTTCATGAAATCTTTTTAAATTTATTACATAAAAATTTTGAATAAAATATGTGAATTTTTTTAAAATGCTCATTGATACTCATCCAAAGTAAGAATTGTTCCCTGGAAAATGATCGCACATGTAAGAAAAAGGTTCCATGAATGACATCCAAGTACGGCACATCGCTAAAGGAATGCAGTATGTTCCAGTGGAATATATTAAACTTTATGTAGATGTTCTGAATTGCGTAGTAACCAACAAAGAATGAAGAATGAATATCTCTTGAAAATACGTTTTTTTTTCATATTGATGTTATGTCAAAAATGCAGTTTCTCAGACTGACCTACTGCATTATTAAGTTATAAAATTCATAATAATCACTATTCAAGAAAAAATGCAAAAAATTCTGACCATTCGTTAATATCAATTAAAAACTATTTAGAGAATATTGTGTACTTACAATATTCTCTAAATATTGTGTACTTACAACAGGCTGGATTTCGACCAGGGCGAAGCTGCACGGACCAGATCATGGCGCTTACGACATACATAGAAGCAGGCTATCAGAGGAATTTAAAAACATCAGCTGCTTTTATAGACCTTACAGCGGCTTATGATACCGTTTGGAGGCACGGCCTCTTATATAAATTCTACAAGATAATACCATGCAGAAAAACTCTCCAACTTGTTAATAGCATGCTAGCTGACAGAACCTTCCAGGTCATCATGGGTAATAGGAGAAGCTCAACAAAGACGCTAAACGAAGGACTTCCACAAGGATCCGTGCTCGCACCACTACTGTTTAGCTTGTATATCTCTGACATGCCTGATACTAGATCTCGAAAGTATGGATATGCGGATGATTGGGTTCTGGCAGTAGGACATAGAACATTCGAGGAAACTGAAGCCACCTTAGCAAATGATCTTGCAACAATAGGAGCTTACTTTCAGAAATGGAGATTGAAACCAAATCCTAATAAGACAGAGATAACCTGCTTTCATCTATGTAACGGAGAAGCAAATAGACAACTTCAAGTTCACTTTGAAGGCAGATTGCTCCAACATAATAAGCAACCTAAATACTTAGGAGTCACTCTGGACCGAACACTTTCCTATAAACTACATCTGGAGAACACAGCCGCGAAGATACGCACTAGAAACAACATTATACACAAATTGAGCCGGACGACGTGGGGAGCTACTGCTGAAACTCTCCGCACATCAGCACTCGGACTAGTATATTCTACTGCCGAGTACGGAGCTCCGGTATGGCTTAATAGTGCACATACAAAGAAACTTGACGCACAACTAAACAACACCATGAGAATCATAAGTGGAGCACTAAGATCAACCCCAGTTGAATGGCTGCCCATATTAAGTCACATTCCACCCCCCGATCTACGACGCAAAGCCGCTCTTAGCAGAGAATTCGATCGTATACAGGATAACCGCAACCTCCCAATTCATCAAGATGTCAACACTCTTGAAAGAAATAGGCTGAGATCCAGAAACCCAACCTTGAAAACCGCCGAGGAGTTACATACATCACAGTTCAACTTGATAGACACCTGGGAACGCGCCTGGACAAAGATCCGACCACCACACTGCTGCAACTTTCCCTGCATAAGAACGAAACCCCCTGCCTTTGATCAACCACGCAAAATTTGGACAACCATCAATAGAATACGGACTAATAATGGAAGATGCGCGAACTCCCTACATAAATGGGGTAAGGTCTTGACACCAAACTGCGACTGTGGAGCAACTAGACAAACCGTACGCCACATCATAACGGAATGCCCTGATAGAGCGTATGACGGACCATTTGAAGATTTCCTGACGGCAACTAGTGCTGGAATTGAATACATTAAAAATTTAAATGTTTGCCTTTAAACTTGTATCTTATGAATTGTATTCTGTTTGTTTTGGTTTTGGTACAATATCTTACATTTCTGCAGATAAGGTGTTTATATATATCACCATGTGTATTACCATACGATAAATAAATAAATAAATGTGTACTTACACTTTGTAGTAAGAGCAGAATCCCAGGAAAAGAATCCCAAATTTTAACTTACCTGAAAAAGACAAAAAATATAAATGGTACGAAATTACTTATATAACGTGTTTCCTTATTGATATGCGCGTACAAATGTACGCTATTAATTAATTTAATTAGTTAAAGAAAATAAATACTCTTTCACAAAACAAACCCATTTTTGTAAGGGCTATAATGAATTATTATAGCTGAATCAAACTTTTCAACGACGATCCCCTTTCCAACGACACAAGTTGTAGTTATGTGGGTGAAACACACTCCTTCAAAAGTACCGCTAGCTTCTAAAAATATTAAGTTCAAACCCTTGTAAATATTCGAATTTGCAAAAGCCGTTTACAATTCATTTTCTGGGATTAAAAATATGACTTGTAAAAGTAGAAAACCAAATAAACATGAAGTTTTTGTATAGTCCGTGAAATGTATTTTAATGCGGGCTCGGGAAAGGGAGAGAAAATTCATATTTAACAGTAAAAATCCTTTGATCGTTGTTTTAATTAACAGAAACTGGAGAATACATTTAAAAATTAAATTATTTCTTTCATGGAGCCGACGTTAATAACGAGTTGTTAAACGTTCAGCAAATTTAAACATGTCGAAAAAATAAGCCATTTCAAACTCATCATAGATATTAGTGCTGCACATCAACATCATTATCTTCTTCTTCGTTTTCTAAGTCTTCGTCTTCTTCTTCTTCTTCTTCTTCTTCTTTTTCTTCGTCTTCTTCTTCTTCGTCTTCTTCTTCTTGTCTTCTTGTTCTTCGTCTTCTTGTTCTTTGTCTTCTTGTTCTTTGTCTTCTTGTTCTTTGTCTTCTTGTTCTTTTGTCTTCTTGTTCTTTTGTCTTCTTGTTCTTTTGTCTTCTTGTTCTTTTGTCTTCTTGGTCTTTTGTCTTCTTGTTCTTCGTCTTCTTGTTCTTCGTTTTCTTGTTCTTCGTTTTCTTGTTCTTCGTCTTCTTCTTCTTCTTCTTCTCCTTCTTCATCGTCGTCGTCGTCTTCTTCTTCATCTTCGTCTTCTTCTTCTTCTTCTTCTTCACCGTTTAATTTTTTTACTCAGTTCCCTATTCAACTTTTTGGGACTGTGAGTGTCCTCTATTTCTTTTGCCCATGGCTCTGTATGTATTCATCATTTTTGAAAATTTCAATCATCCTTTTTTCCGCACGCGAGCCATTTAGGCTGGTAGTCCCTGAATCCCTTCAATATGCTTTTATTGGTCACTTTGCATCTTACGTTATCGTTGTATTCTTCTACATCTTAAAATGAAACGCAAGCACTTCTTTTGAGCCGTTTGTATTCTTTGTTTTTCGTAGGGGGCGTTATGGTTCAACATTCTTCTCTCCATAGAGATGTGGGGACTATCACCATTTTACAAAACTGTAGAATTGATTCATCTGTGGATCAATAAAGCTGAAATAATACCAAAAATATAGCCTAATTCCAAAAACATCGCAATGCAACTCTCACGTCATCTTCACTTGTACTATTGATGCTCGTAGAAGCGTTAAATAGTTCCCTTTCTGGGGCATCCTATGTAGTGAGTGTATGTAATTTCACATTTAACATGTTCTCTCGAAGAAGCACTTGTTTCGTTTCCCAAAACGTCCTATTCAAAAGAGAACTACCAACGTGCAACTGCTGTTGTGGAGACGCCGCATTCTCCCCGCCCCCCCCCGCTCATTTGCCGCCGCCGCCACCGCCGCCACCGCCGCCACCGCCGCCACCGCCGCCACCGCCGCCGCGGCGCCGCCGAAGGCGCGTCGAGTTAAGAGGGCGGGGAGTGCAGTGGGAGTGCGCCTAGGAGCAGCGGTGCTCAGGCGGAAGGTCGGAGGTCGGAGGTCGTGGGCGGAAGGCGTGGGGAGGTGAATGAGGAGGGGTGAGGATGGGGTTTTGCAGGTACAGAGCAAAGAGAGGTCGGGATAAAGTCAGGCGGGTCGAAGCTGAGCACTGCAGAGTTATTGCGGAGCGTTTTCGCAGGATGACGGGCGGGGCGTAACGTGAGGGGGCGTAACGTGAGGGGGCGTAACGTGAGGGGGCGTAACGTGAGGGGGCGTAACGTGAGGGGGCGTAACGTGAGGGGGCGTAACGTGAGGGGGCGTAACGTGAGGGGGCGTAACGTGAGGGGGCGTAACGTGAGGGGGCGTAACGTGAGGGGGCGGAACGTGAGGGGCGTAACGTGAGGGCGTAACGGAGGGGGCGTAACGTGAGGGGCGTAAGGGCTGAGGGGGCGTAACGAGAGGGGCGTAACGGAGGGGCGTAAGGGGGCGTAACGTGAGGGGGCGTAACGTGAGGGGGCGTAACTGAGGGGCGTAACGTGAGGGGCGTAACTGAGGGCGTAATGAGGGGCGTAACGTGAGGCGATGGGGCGTAACGTGAGGGGCGTAATGAGGCGTAACTGAGGGGCGTAACGTGAGGGGGCGTAACGTGAGGGGGCGTAACGGAGGGGGCGTAACGTGAGGGGGCGTAACGTGAGGGGGCGTAACGTGAGGGGCGTAACTGAGGGCGAGTGAGCGTAACGTGAGGGGGCGTAAGAGGGCTAGTGAGGGGCGTAACGAGGGGCGTAACTGAGGGGCGTAACGAGGGGCGTAATGAGGGCAACGAGGGCGTAACGTGAGGGGCGTAACGTGAGGGGCGTAACGTGAGGGGCGTAACTGAGGGGCGTAACTGAGGGGCGTAACTGAGGGAAGGGGGCGTAACGTGAGGGGCGTAACGTGAGGGGCGTAAACGTGAGGGGCGTAACGTGAGGGGGCGTAAAGGAGGGACGCTGGAGGGCAATGGGGGAGGAGATGTGAGGTGCGTGGGAGGGACTGAGGCGGAAGGTGGAGGTCGTGGGAGGGAGCGGCCTGCAGGTGGAGCCGAGACCAAAGTTCGGAGCGCCGAGCAAATCACGGAGAACGCCAGCGAAAGAAAAACGAATTTTCCGCTGGTGCCACTCGCCCCGCCACGTTCGCTGTCATGTCCATATTCACGGGATCGAAGACTTCCAATAGTGTGTCTTTCTCGCACAAAAAGTTAGTCGTGGACTCGCGTCTAATATATACAGTGAAGTTATCAACATGCATTTTCAAACTTGCCATTTTAGCCTTGTAGCACATATGCAGAGAGACAATCGTACACAGTCACAACACGGGATTCGAACTTGTGACTTGGTCGATAATCCGAGGTACGTCGTTCTGGGATTATCGACCTCAACGTCTCGGATAGGTTTAATATTGATCAGTGGATAACATACGTTTGTTGAATTATTCATAAGAATAATTACAATTATCTGAATACTGATAAAATGAAATGTATCCTCTTGTTTTAAGGGAATCCTACATCAAAAATATGACAATGTCGGGTAACGTTGGGTATGGCAATAAACTTGTTTTTGGCATTGTTCGTAGCTACCGCGGGTACAGCTGCTGCAAGTTGTACATGCAAATAAAGTCTGGGTGCTCATTATGCACCTACACGAATGTGGGGCTCCATAGTTACGGTCCTATTCGACTTGCCTTTCGTTCTGCCACCTTCTATCCGATTCCTCGCAATTCCGAAAAGTGAAAATTACTGTCCATCCTGAGTGTTTGGAGGTATTATAAGGCCACGTTTTCTTGAACCCCAGAATCTTGAATCCCCACTCCTTTACTAGCTTTAGTTTAATTCAGAACAAATAGTAGCAGCAAGAGTTGATGACGAAATCAGATAACCAGAAATGGTCACTTCCTTGTAACAGAAACTATTTAGCATGGGAAAAGAGCTACAGGTTTGATATAATATTCCTGTTGACAAAATAATCAACTCTTCTTGCATATAGCGAATTTAGAGCTCAAGAAAACGTGCGCTGATAACATAATTCTAGTTCACCGAGGTCATCCTAGAAACCCAGAATTGCAGTTGCGAACCATTTAGGAAACTTAAATGTTTAGTGTCATTGCTTGTGTGTTCGGGAACAAACTTCTGCCTGATAATTTAGTCTGGACTATTTTACAACCTTGATTTTTGTTCCGATTTATAATTGTTTTTCAATTATATTCATACCGTGTTTTGAAAATTTTAATTCTAATTACATTTGAATAACAGTGTTTTAACTTGATTTATAAATGTCACCATTGTCGGAACGGTTAATGGAGGTTATGCCATAATGTTAATACCATTTTTAATACCGATTAATAAAAGCTTTTCTGTGTGTGACCTGAAACGAGGGACGTTACAACTTACATTAAACTCGATTTCGTCGCCATACATCGAACTGAACCAACCACTCTTAAAAGAAAACTAGTCTAGAACTCATAATCGCTGAAATGGAAATGGTAATATATTATGTGATTATGCCAATGATCACACCCTAAGACATAATTGTCAAAAAAATGTTGAAGTCTTAGGAAACTAGTGCTGTGTCTTCCGACTGCAATATTTGAAGAAAAAACAGTATTTGTCTTTCCACCAGTCTACCAACAGTCTTCACGAATTATTTCGCTTTTATCATCACTTTCTGAATTTTGTTTTAAATAATACGATTGCGGAGGAAACGCAAGTTTATCGTTGCAACGACCGAGAAAATACGTAAATACTAAAATTGCATAACAGTTTTTGACAGTTCCTTAGTCTTACTCTTCCCCCTCATTTCACAGTTCTCATCGTTATCTATGTTTACTTATTTTTCCTAATGACATTAATAACAATTAAAACACTACTGCTACCCACATACAGTAATTCCTCACTTCTTTTATTTTCTCATATTATAGTATGTACGGAGTTGCCTACACAAAATGCCGAGCAAAAAGTGCAGAGCAAAACCACGGGCACGGGCACTTCAGGGTCAAAATGTGGAAAGCATAGTGCCATGGAGACACAGCGTGGAAGTTAGCCTGTCTCAGCCGGCGTTAGGAAGTTGTTTGCAGCCACCGAAGCAGTTGTTCCTCAAAAGACTCGACCGGGAGCGGCAGCTCAGCGCATCAACTGATGTCACTGCAGCGCCTCCGACCGGGAGGTCCTAGGTTCCCACTCCCCACGGCGGCAGGATTTTTGACACTAGCTTTTCAGCTAGGACGAATTCACTCGCTGTCTGGACGAGGATCCTAGTGGTCGGCTGCTCTGATCGGTAGTTTTTCGTGGTTTCGCCGATCAACGCCAGGCGAATGCCGGAGCAGTACCCTACCAAACGGGCCACCGCCCGCCCGCGATATGTCCTTCCTCTTCCTTGTCCTATCCTCTCCCCTTACACACTCACTTATACTAACATGCACTACACTACCACATACTCCGGGAGCCCGGTCCGGGGGAATTAGAGCTTGTCCCGGCTGGGGCGGTGCCCAGCTGGTGGGTGGTCCTGGTTAGGGGGAAACCCCACTAGCCGACGGTAGGTCGGCGCCAGATCTCGCCATCCAGCGGGGGAAGATCACCGCCATCTCCCGAGAAAAAACATGCACTACACTATCGGGACTAATGACCGAAGCAGTTGACGTGCCTGGAAACACGAAAAAATCAATCAATCAATCAAAAGACTCGAAAGAGTCGAAGTGATAAATGTAACATTTGTTCCTGGCATGAGTCTTCCGTCTATGGTGAGACATGTGTCCCGCATCGTCTGGGAGGCACACGAAATTGCTTTGACTGTACCAGAGCGTGTACCTGCCAAACACCAATACACGGTATTTTGTCTAACAATCAGTAGTAAATGTCTCATGAGTAATTTAGTTATATAAGATTTCCAACAGTGTTTATTGGCAAAACATCTACCTGAGTCTTCGCACTTCTACGTACATGCCCTAGAAATTTGAAACATTGATTTCAAGAACCCTGTACAACAAGTTAGAAATCCTGCAAAAAGTCGATGCTGAGAGTTTGTCGAAATTTCACGGGGAAACAGGCGTTCGTAAAATTTCGTCCGTCTCCATTTACCTTTTACCCTACCCTTCCTTTACCATTGCATTCACCTCTGTAACGCCAACTCCGCTTCTACCCGTACACACTAATTCCCGTCTTGCTCCTTTCCTAACCCTTTCTGCCCCCGCCACGCCCCCGCCGCGCCCGGGGTTTCTGCGCCGTAGAGCCGCTGCTGGAGCCGCCGCGGGGCGCCCCACCGGATTTGAGGCACCGCTTAATGCAATTTCCTAGAGTCAACCCGAGTCGGGAGAGCGCCGCGCCGCACCGGCTCCCGTAATGAGCGATGCAGGCAGGCAGCGGCGCAGCAACGTTCTCGGAAGGCAGAGGTGGACGAGTTACGTGCAGGTGCTCTTGCGGAAGCGCGGGAGGGATTGCTGGGAAAAGAAGAGTGCGCGAGTGTTGAATCGCTGGGCCAAAGATAAAAGTGGTCCGTTAAATACGTATAAATTTACTCCATCTCTGCTTATCTAAATCAAAATTTATTTTTTTCTACTCCCATTGAGTAATTCTGTCATTTGATGGCTCCAACCCATTGCATAATGATGCTTATTACGAACGATTTCATTATGATACAGGCTCTTGACCAATCACAGATGTAATATAACTTACAAACCAAGTATTAAAAATTTAATATTTTTTTATTATCAGTAATTTGTATGTGGAATATTATATAAAATAAATTGGATCGTAATTTCACTTTCATCCTATTTGACTAGCGTAGTGGTAATGGTAGAGGGAACATTCGACTGACGCTAAGATCAGAACGCAAGCTATAGTGTGTTATATGTTGCTGTCGTGGGTTTGTCCTTTAAGTGCGGCCAATTCTTTACTTTGGAATGTATAGTGAATAAGAGGAGGAGTTGGCACCTTCAGAAATAAGAGAAAAAGCGAAAATGGTGACCTTACAATTATTGCAAGAGCAACTTTTGTATTCTCTCGAACTGGTAAACCCAAGCCACCTGCGGTAGCTGGGGTAGTTGTTCGCTAGGTGGCCTTGGCTGAATCCTGGATGTCAACTGCCACGAAACGATTCACTGCAAAAGTTTAACTTATAAAAGCCGTAGAAAAAGTACCGTATAATACTCAATGTAATGAATATTAATACACTCGTGTGAAGTTTAGGATACCCGCTCGTATCGTAATAACCTAGTGGGCCTGGATATGCTTCGCTGTTGGTATGTACTATTCTTACTGGTCACGTGATTGTTACTCATGTTTTACGCTACTCTCTGCAAAAAAATTAAAAGCTGAAACCATTCTCGCGAGTGTGGGCCTGTTGTGTGTTCTAGTTTGGACATGATTGTCAAGTATCTTTCTGTTAAAACGTTCTGCCTCACGTTTGGGCATGCATTTTCTATGACGCTGTCTTGGAGAAATTTAATTTACTTGTCCGGGGTAACGTTCAAGCAATAATTCCGGCCGATATTTCACAATTCCAGGAGCAAAATATGTAGCGAAGACACGCTTGATACTTGAGGGTGCGGCGGGTTGCGTAAAGATTCTGTTCAGGGGCGCTTGAGTCAGCATGAAGACATAAACTCATTGACAACGTCCCCATTTTGCGTCTATGTGCGCCAGACATACGCAAACTCCCATTGTACTTCGACTAGGAACTTCGCGGACGTGAAGGCAATAAGTCGACAAAGTTTCATCGCAATCGAATGAATGGTATGGCAATTACCTAAAATGGATCAAATAAACATTGATTTTTAAATATTATGTGCATAGAATAGAGCGTAATTTCACTATTACTTCAAATGTAATTGTAGTTTGGTGGAATTGCGTAAATATACACAGATGACTAAGTAATTACTTTGTTCCTTTGAGCAAAGTACTACGTACAGATGTCCCGAAAATGTGGGTGAACGATGAGATTTTCGGAAGGAAATGGTGGATACGTAACGCGGAGGTGCTCCTGTGGAAACTTGTTAAAGTAGCACAAAACAGATTTTCGGAGGAGAGAGACGTGCATGCAACATGCTAAAGTGGTCGCAACAGAACTACATCCAGATGCAAGATCTTTTGCACACTTGACGAGGATAAACGTTTCCAAAGGGTTTTGTAACCGTCATACAATATGAAATAAATTTATCACAACGTTTCCACCTAGTTTTATCATTTACTGTACTTAATATAAGGATCCAGAAGAAACAACATTCTACCTATGGACAATCTGATTTTTACCTGTGGCCAAACAATTCAGATTCTGTAAAACCCTAAAATTGTATTTAAAATCTAGTCAATTACGTCAAGAGTATGTTTCCTCAATTATCCATAATACCTTTACATTCTAATAAAATAATATTTTTGAGTTCAAAATTCCAGTTTTAAGTCTGCCTTAAGTGTAATAAGTAATTTCTTTCAACATTTTAAGAAAGAAATTAAAGTTTTTGATTACATTTTGAAAATTCAAGGTGAGTTTAGTCTTAAGTATCAATTATAATAAAAATTAATTTCAATTCACATCAAGATTGTAGACCAAACATATGACAAATTAAGGATTTTAATTAACAATCACATACTAATGCAATTCAAGTAGCCGTAAAACACCGATTGAGGGAGGGGGTCCACAGTAGGTTACAGAATAAATTGCAAAATAACCGAGGAGACATTTCATATATTTTAGAGTTAATAAATCATTATAAATAGAGAATGATTATATCGTTTATAAATTATTTCTGTTGGTTCCTGCTTTTGTAAAATATTAGAAACGAGATACTGTAAGATATTTGAAACTTTACATTATAGGGATGCTGCGTTTTGAAGTAAACATAGCTCATTATATACTCAATTTCCTAGAGGTAATGAGAGCTTTTCAGTGAATAAGATGATGAAATTATGAAGTTATTTCATAAAATTTATGAAAAGGTAATTAGTCATTTTAATGTTTGTAGTTTATTTTAACTCTTAGACTCTAAATGAAATGGAATATCTGTCAGTGTAAACAGATATTATTTACGATTATGGTTTTGTAAATATTAACTAATTTCAGATTGATAACTGAAAACAGATTATTTACGATTATGATTTTGTATTAACTGATTTCATATAGAATTTGTACTAATATACATCCCATATTTGCAAAACATCTTTCATTGCGTAGTTCTATGACCCATATTTTTTAGTGAAATAAATGATTTTTAATGTATTATAATTCATCTCTTTAGGAATTTTCTTAGTTCCCATCCGCGCAACTTGTAAAAATGATAGCTGGGGGAAATTCGGATAAAGAGAGGAGGTATAAGAACAGAGTTTCTGAAGCAAAGCCACCCCCTGGAATATCCTAGTCAACTCTGGCCGCCGGCACGGTCAGGTCGCCGCTTTGGGCAGACAACACCAGGGACTGTACAGCGAATTAAAATATATTACCTCTCTCTACGCTTAAACATATTTGCTAATTTCGAAAATGTCCGAAACTCACTACAAGGTGTGTTTAGAAATCGAGTTCCTCGCTTGCCCACCCAGCTATTCAATTTTTGAGAGCAAGTTTAAGTTTTAATTATGAATTTCAAGAACAAATACATGTTTTGAATCAAAATCTAATAATAACTCAGATTAATCGGAATCTCGAGAGTTCTCACAGAATGTAGATAATCTGGTCCCCATCAATTTCTAGCGATTTTTTCGAGACAAAAACATGAATAGGAGTTCCCCTATTAAGCAGCAAACTGCTTCTAATCCGTTCCATCGAAGGTGATGTGTTTGGAATATTATCATTAGTTCTAACTGCGAGCCTGACGACCTTGAACTGTTTGTTGAACCAGGGTGAGGAAGGTGGGCCTTCGGTAAACAACAGTTGCGTGGACTTTCGGGTGAAATATATTTTATTTACTCGTGAAAATTATCTTCACGTGCTCAGAATCTATATTTTTTACTCAGGAATAAAATTCCCTTTTAATTAATTATAACAAAGTTACTAATTTCACTTAAATGCCTTTGCTTGCAAAAAAAGTATGTGATGTGATAACAGACCACATGATCAATATCGTTCAGGAAGGGGTATCATTTCTACACCTACTCTGGTAAGCGGAGCTTTATTGACTTCCAGGCAAAATTACGGGAAACTAATAAAGCGACTTCCCACGGGTAACAACTTTTGCAGCTGCGCGGATGAATACACACAGAGAGTACTCAAATTAGAAATAACGGGGTGCGAGATCGAATGGCAAAACGCTGAAACTAATCCACTCGAATTCAATCCAATTTAAAGCGAGAGGCAGCGCGTCGGGCGTGTTTGTTAAGCTCGAGAAGTTGCACAAGCTGTGGACTGGATCCGGGAGGAACTAGTAGTACACCGAGGGGAGCAACGCATGGTGCTATCAGTGAAATAATACAGTGGACCCCGGTTACAGAGAACTTCTGGGGACTAACATTTTTGGTGCACTGTGTCAAAGGTTCACGATATCGATGATGTCAAAATTAAATAAAATTTCTCCACAATGATTTGATTTTATTGATATGGAGATATAGTAAGAGCTGAAAATTTCAATATATTTATTTGTCCTTAAAAAATTAATTATTTTCAAATGATGCTTTGTACATTTTTCATTGGTCATTTATCGGGAGCGGTAGCTCAGTGCATCAACTGATATCACTGCAGCGCCTCTGACCGGGAGGTCCTAGGTTCGCGACCTGACGGCGGCAGGATTTTCGACACTAGCTTTACATCAAGTTCGAATTCAGTTGCTGTTTGGAGGAGAATTCTAGCGGCCGGCTGCTCCGATCAGTAGTTTTCTGTGGTTTCCCCGATCAACACCAGGCGAATGTCGGAGCAGTACCCTACCAAATGGGCCACGGATCGCGCGCGATCCGTCCTTCTTCTTCCTTGTTCTATCCTCTCCCCTTACACACACACACTTACACTAACATGCACTACACTACCACATTTTCCGGGAGACCGGTCGGGAGCTTAGAGCTTGTCCCGGCTGGGGCGGTGCTCCGCTGGTGGGAGAGTCCTGGTTAGTGGGAAACCCCACTAGCCGACGGTATGTCGGCGCCGGATCTCGCCATCCAGCGGCGGAAAATCACCGCCATCTCCCACAAAAAAAAACATGCATTACACTAACGGGACTAATGACCAAAGCAGTTGACGCGCCCGGAAACACGAAAAAATCAATCAATCATTAGTCATTTCATGAGATCCTTCTCCAGAGTTCGTGCTCTATCCATACTTTAATTTTGATTGTGCATTCTCCACTATCTCTAAGTATAGTTGACTCACTTTAATGCCCTTCCACTGTTGGAACACCGTCCCACTCTCCAAAGGCCCTTTTACTCGCCTAATAACATACGAGATCCTTTCAGTAGCGGGATAGTGCAAGCGGCTAATGAAACTGATTGCTTTTGCTCGGGGAGTGTCGCCAGGCTGCAGCTGTGGCGCGTCTTGTCGCCTACGTAGAACACGCGCGCTGTCCCGAGGGATATAACACCAAGTTAGAAACTGAAGCAAGCAATCGCGCGTCGCCGCCGCCAGGTGTAGCCCACGCTGGACACATATTTGTTTCCGCAGTGAAACTGAGTGGTGTAATGTGATCAGTAAACTCCCCATTCCAGGTCCGCTACCTTCTCCCCAGGGGAGACCTATTCGATGACGACCTTTGGCCAACGATATTTTTTTTTATGCTGCCTGG
The DNA here is from genome assembly GCA_964035755.1 of Teleogryllus oceanicus. NCBI lineage: Eukaryota > Metazoa > Arthropoda > Insecta > Orthoptera > Gryllidae > Teleogryllus > Teleogryllus oceanicus. The sequence continues at coordinate 180,345,219 of CAXIVR010000003.1, forward strand.
TGTTGGAATTTGTGTCACTAAGGCGGTATGTCGTTTACCAGGAGGGAATTAATTTCCAGGACGTTGTATTTCGTACATTCACTGCAGCTGAGGTTCAGGTTCACTATAACCGAATCTTCTTATGTTTATTTGCAATGTAAGTGAAACGGAACCAGTGACTTAAGTTCATTATAACCGACAGTTAACTATATCCGAGTTCACTATAACCGGAGTTGACTCTATATTATGTCAATGCAACAAAAGAGTATTTTAAATTAATTCCGTATGATCATATTTTCAGGAAGGCGGGAGCGGTGGTAAGGAGAAATGCTCATTGTATTTAAAAGCCTTAGTTCGTGGGTTCAAATACCGCTCGTGGTGTATTTTTGAAGTATCGAAATATCTGTAAAAAGGAAATTAACTTGAAGGTATTATCTGAGTCAAATTAAACCCTTTGACAATATCCGTCCCAGTCATAATCTATGTCATTTCTCAGTCAAGGAATGACATAAGTAAGAGATAAATAGGACTAGACATCGTCCTTACATCAATCTGGGAGTGAATATGAAAGTCCAACTTGCTGCTGCTACTTAACAGAATAACTGAGATGATTCTTGTCTGTTTGCATGAAGAATTGGGCTTAGTGTTTTAGTAATAGGTATATACGATGAACCACTTTGTATTTAAAAAAATATACTCCCGCATTTTCTGCCCAATCATGGCAAATTTGTGAATTGATTGATGGATTATTCCTTATTTCCGATCGCAGTTCAGTCATTATCCCCGTAAATGTAGTGTAGTGAATATATCACGTGGCGTATGGTATTCCTTTCCCACTAGAACCTGCTTGGCTTACATCGTTTTCTCCTTCAGGTCTTTCCCTCAATAGAGCATCAAATCAACTGGGACAAGCTATAAGCTCCTGACTAGTTTCCTGTCATCTGTTATAGTGTAGAGCAGTGTAGTTCATGTGCATGTATGTATGTGTGTTGTGTGTGTGTAAGGGGAGAGGAATGAAATATCACGCGTGGTCCGTGACCCTCTTGTTTCGCTACTACTCCGGAATTCGCATGATGTTGATGGGAGAAACCACGGAAAACTATCGTTAGTAAGTGCGAATGATACATGTCTCAACGTGATCTTTCATGGCTCCATTATCCGGTATGGAAGCAGTTTTTAACCATTGGTTAAAAGATACACGAAATTAGAAAATTACTGAAAAAAATTGAGGCCGTATTAAACGTTAATGCGAAACGAATGCTTCTGTAATTACGTTTTATGTATTTCTCTTCACTAAGGATTGCGAAACTGGGAATAACCTACATTACTTGATCACAAATACTTTATTTGGCCTAGGATATTGGAATCATTACAGTTGTCATTGAATCTTTTGAATCCGCTACTGCACCCCGGCTTTAACGGTACTTATTCAGATCAGCAGCTACCCAGATCAGCAGCTACAGAGGTCGGTCATTAACATTACGGTAGAAATATTTTCCACAATTTATTATAACTATTATTGTTATTATTACTATTATTATTGATACTACTACTACTACTACTAAACTACAAACACCACACCACACACACACACACACACACCACACCACCACCACACCCACCACCACCCCCCCACCACCACCACCACCACCACCACCACCACCACCACCACCACCACCACCACCACCACCACCACCACCCCACCACCACCACCACCACCACCAACACCACCACCACCACCACCCCCACCACCACCACCACCACCACCACCACCACCACCCCCACCACCACCACCACCACCACCACCACCACCACCACCACCACCACCACCACCACCACCACCACCCCACCACCACCACCACCACCACCACCACCACCACCACCACCCCCACCACCACCACCACCACCACCACCACCACCACCACCACCACCACCACCACCACCACCACCACCACCACCACCACCACCCCACCACCACCACCACCACCCCACCACCACCACCACCCACCACCACCCCCACCACCACCACCACCACCACCACCACCACCACCCCCACCACCACCACCCCCCACCACCACCACCACCACCACCACCACCACCACCACCACCCACCACCACCACCACCACCACCCCACCACCACCCACCCACCCACCCCCACCCACTCCACCCACCCACCCACCCACTCCACTCACCCACCCACCCACCCACCCACCCACCACCACCACCACCCACCCACCCACCCACCACTCCACTCACCCACCCCACCCACCCACCCACTCCACCCACTCCACCCACCCACCCACCTCACTCCACTCCACCCACCCACCCACCCACCACCCACCTGACCAACTCACCCACACCCACCCACCCACCCACTCCACCCACCCACCCACTCCACCCACTCCACCCACCCCACCCACCACCACCCACCCACCCACCCACCCACTCCACCTCCACCCACCCCACCACCCCACCCACCCACCCACCACTCCACTCCACTCCACCCACCCACCTCCACCCCACCCACTCCACTCCACTCCACCCACTCCACTCCACCCCACCCACCCACCCACCCACCACCCACCCACCCACCACTCCACCTGACCCACCTGACCCACCACTCACCCACCCACCCACCCACCCACCCACCTCACCCACCACCACCTGACCCACCCACCCAGGTTCCACCACCCACCACCCACCCACCACCCACCCACCCACCCACCCACCACCCCACCCACCCACCACCCACCCACCACCCACCCACCCACCCACCCACCCACCCACCCACCCACTCCACCCACCCACCCACCACCCACTCCACTCCACCCACCACCTTCCACCCACCACCCACCTGATCCACCCCACCACCACCCACCCACCACCACCCACCCACCACCTCCACCCACCCACCCACTCCACCCACCCACCTTCACTCACCACTCCACCCACTTCCACCCACCCACCCACCACTCCACTCCACCCACCTCCACTCCACCTGACCACTCACCACCCACCTGACTCACCCCACTCACTCCACCCACCACCCACCCACCCACTCACCACCTCACCACCACCACCACTCACCTCACCTCACCACTCCACCCACCCACCACCCACCCACTCCACCACTCCACCACCTCACCACCCACCACCCACTCCACCTCACCACCCACCACCCACCACCACTCCACCCCACCCAATTCCACTCCACCCCACCACCACTCCACCCACTCCACCCACCCCACCCACTCCCACCCCACTCACCCACCCACCCACTCCACCCACTCCACTCACCACCACCCACCACTCACCACTCACCACCTGACCTTCACCACTCCACCACTCCACCACCCACTCCACTCACCACCACCCACCACCACCACTCACCCACCTCACCACTCCACTCACTCCACCACCCACCCACCACCCACCACCCACCTGACCACCACCCACCCACCCACCCACCCACCCACCCACCCACCCACCCACTCCACCACCCACCCACCCACTCCACCACCTGACCCACCACCCACCCCACCCACCCACCCACCCCACCCACCCACCCACCACTCCACCCACCCACCACCCACCCACCCACCCACCACTCCACCCACCCACCCACTCACCCACCCACTCCACCCACCCACCCACCCCACCCACCCCACCCACCACCCACCCACCCAATTCACCACCCACCCACCTCACACCCACCACCACCACTCCACCCACCCACTCACCACCCACCCCACACCCACCCACCACCCCACTCCACCCACCCACCCACCTACACCCAATTCACCCACCCACCCACCCACCCACCACCCACCCACCCACCACCCACCACTCCACCACCTGACCTGACCCACCCACCTGACCTCCACCCACCCACTCCACCACCCACCACCCACCTCCACCCACCCACTCCAATCTTCACCCACCCACCCACCACCCACCCACCTGACCCCACTCCACTCCACCACCCACTCCACTCCACCCACCCACCCACCCCACCCACCCACTCCACTCCACCCAATTCCACTCCACTCCACTCCACCCACCACCCACCCAATTCACCCACCCACTCCACTCCACTCACCCACCCACCCACTCCACTCCACCCACCCACTCCACCAATTCACCCACCACCACCCACCTTCACCTCCACCCACCACTCCACTCCACTCACTCCACCTCAATTCCACTCCACTCCACCCACCCACCCACCTGACTCACCCACCACCCACCCACCACCCACCCACCACCCACTCATACTCCACCACCCCATCCACCAATTCACCCCACCACCCACCCACCCACCCACCTGACTCCACCCACCCACCCACCACTCCACTCCACTCCACCCACCCACCCACCCCACCCACCCACTCCACTCCACTCCACCCCACTCCACTCCACCCACCCACCCACCCACCCACTCACCCACTCACTCCACCTGACCACCTCCACCCACTCACTCCACTCCACTCACCCACCCACCACCCACTCACCAATTCACCACCCACCCACCCACCACCCACCCACCCACTCCACCCACCTGACCCACCTGACCCACCACCTCACCCCACCCACCTCCACCCACCCACCCACACACCCACCCACCTAACCACCCACCCACCCACCCACCCACCTACCTACCCACCCACCCACCCACCTGACTCCACCACCTCCACCCACCACCCACTCCACCCACCACTCCACCCCACCCACTCCACCCACCACTGACTCACCCACTCCACCCCACCCACCCACCCACTCCACTCCACCTCCACTCCACCACCCACTCCACTCCACTCCACTCCACCCACCTAATTTCACTCACTTCACCACCTGACCCACCACCCACTCACCACCACTCACCACTCCACCACCCACCCACCACTCACTCACCACCACTCACACCACCACCACCACCACTCACTCCACTCCACCCACCCACCCCACCACCAGCCCACTCCACCTCCACTCACTCACCACACCACCACCCACCCCACTCCACTCCACCACCACCCACTCACCCACCCCACCCACCACCACCCACCCACCACCCACCCACCACCACCCACTCCACCCACCACCACCACCCACTCCACCCACTCCACCCACCACCACCCACCACCCACCCCACCACCCTCACCCACCCACTCACCACCCACCACCACCCACTCCACTCACCCCACCCACCACCACCCCACTCCACCCACTCCACCACCACCACTCCACTCACTCACCACCACCACCCACTCACTCCACTCCACCACCACCACTCCACTCACTCACCACTCACTCCACCACCACCCACTCCACCACTCCACTCCACCACCACCCACCCCACCTGACCACCGACTCACCACCACTCCACCCACCCACTCCACCACCCACCCACTCACTCACCACCCACCACCACCACCTGTCTCCACCCACCCCACCACCACCCCACTCCACCCACCCACCCCACCACCACTCCACCACTCCACTCCACCCACCACCACCACCCACCCACCCACTCACCACCACCCACTCCACCCATCACCACCACCACCCACTCCACTCCACTCCACCCACCACCACCCACCACCACTCCACCACACCACCACCACACTTATATTAATTATTTAACTTTCAACTACTTACTTATTTTTTCTTACAATTTCAAAATTTTTTGTAATTATTTCGAGCCTTATCTCAGAACTAAACTAGACTTTGTGTGTTTGGCTTCTATTACGCAAACGAGGGTCACAAAAGTGAGCTCCGCGATACCATTTCGTTCTTGAGTAATGCGAGAAGAAGAGTTTAATAAGAATCTTTCTAGTTTATAACACCACATCAGAAAGGATCTTTTCGCTTCATTTTGTGAGTAGCATAAAGTTAAATTTCAGTTTACGAGCCCTCAAAGTGTTGTCAAACTTACCCCAGTAAAGTCGAAACTTCATGTTAGATACAACATTTTATGGTTATTTACTTTTTTGTGTTCTCGTTTTGAGATAAACCTTACGGCGAGTCGGAAAGGGCTGGTACTTTAACTGGAAAAATGACACCTCCGCTAGGGCGCTCTTGGTAGCCATGCTAAAGTGCGCCTGAGCCCTGTGCCTGTAATTTGTCAGGGCACGTCGCTTTTCTCGTTCCTCCGTAACTACTTTGCTTGTCTCTGAGAGAAGCTTTTTTCTTCTCTTTCTTTAGGTTACGGAATCTCCTCAGGCAGGAGTTCTTTTCATTTATTTCTGTTCGACATTGTCTTTCTCAGAATTTTACATATTATAAACTTTAATGTTTTCGGGAATGATTTTCTCAAGGCGCACAGTGGAGTACAATAGTTTATAATATACATTTCATAAAAAATTTAAAGGAATTTTGAAAAAAGTGTTCATTAAAATGGTATTGAGTATATTATTCGATGTATTAGGTGAATAATAACTCTGATATAATTGAACGTTTGTTACAAACAATATGAATGGAGTTCTTAGCTAAGTCGTGGGTGCTGAATTGGAACATAAATCCAGTTTTTCCTAAGGTTTAATTAAAGTTTGTTTTAGGTCGTTAAAATATTTTCTAATACGTAATAAAACAGAGGGCCGTCCTAAGCGCTGTGATCAGACGGCACTCCACAGCTGGTGTCCAGGTTCGATCCCAAGTGGCATTTGAGGGGGGCAGTCAGTTTGCGAGAAATTTTTCTGAGTGCCCCTGTTTCCCCTGACACATTCCACCGGTATGCTCCAACCATCATTATTTTCCCTATCCTGTCTTTAACCATCATTCCTCTAAGAATGCAAGGCGGGTTATCTTTAGGTAGGGTCCCGTACTTGCGAACTAGAGAGAGAAGGGAAATGAAGGAGGAGAAACATTAGGAGACGCTCCCTCCCAATACTCTAGTTGCGGATGATAAGGAGTGGACCGGGAGCGGTAGCTCAGTGCATCAACTGATGTCACTGCAGCGCCTCCGTCCGGGAGGTCCTAGGTTCCCACTCCCCACGGATTTTCGATACTAGCTCTTCAGCTAGGTCGAATTCAGTCGCTGTCGGCAGGAGAAGTCTCGCGGCCGGCTGCTCTGATCGGTAGTTTTCCGTGGGTTCTCCGAGCAACACCAGGCGAATGCTTGAGCAGTACTCTATCAAACGGGCCACCGACCGCGCGCGATCTGTCCTTCCTCTTCCTTGTCCTATCCTCTCTCCTTACACACACACACTTACACTAACATGCACTACACTACCACATATTCCGGGAGACCGATTGGGAGCTTAAAGCTTGTCCCGGCTGGTGCGGTGCCCCGCTGGTGGGAGACTCCTGGTTAGGGGGAAACTCCATTAGCCGACGGTAGGTCGGTGCAGGATCTCGCCATCCAGCGGAGGACGATCACCGCCATATCCCGAGAAAAACATGTACTAAACTAACGGGACTAATGAGAAAAGCAGTTGACGCGCCCGGAAACACGAAAAAATCAATCAATCGATAAGGGGTGGATGAATGCCAGGCGGGGCGTATTGCTGGATTGAAGCTGGCCCCTGAAGGAAACAGCTGAACTAAGTTGTGAGATATGAATCACGGGATCGGTCAATTGATAAAACACATTAGTTTGCCAACGTTTCGGAATATGTAATTCCTTCCTCAGGGCTACAATAAACACAAACACAGGGAATGAAGACAACTTGTCTGAACAACATTAATAAAAATCACACAATATATGCCACGAACCAACATATGTGAAGAAAAATACTGAATATATATAAGGCTAAAGTAATATTAACTGTACACAATTTACTAATATAGAAAATGGTCAAACTGCCTACAGACCAACTCCAACATGAAGTTGCTAAAGCACACAGATCCATTACAAGCCAAGTGCGATCAGGGCCACGACCCGAAAGTAAGTGAATGGAAAAACCGTGTCGTGTCAGCACCACGTGCTAAGCCACTCCATGCCAGAACCATAGCTGAACTAAGTTTAAGTAATAAAACTGAAACGAGTGGAGTGGCTCACAACGTAGCGCGCTGACTTCGCACACGGGAAGTCCACGTTCAGTCTCCGTGCCGGCCATGCTGACCGGGGTTTTGTGGTTTCCCTCGGTCATTTCCCTCGGGATGGTTCTACTGAAAGGCCAAACCACAAAATCGGCGACGCTAGTTAAATGCGTTAACTACGTGAAATGACCAAGGGTAAGCGAATTTGAAATATCGCGGGTTACTGCATAGGGACAGACTAGGAACCTCGGGATCTAATGGCGCTGATGCCAATTGCCCTTTGCGGAACGTATAATGGATGAATTCTAATATAAAAAGACAAATACAAACAGACGTTAATATCAAAATAATCAACATCAACATAATTGATTGATTGATTTTTTCGTGTTTCCGGGCGCGTCAACTGCTTCGGTCATTAGTCTCGTTAGTGTAGTGCATGTTTTTTTTCGGGAGATGGAGGGGTTCTTCCCCCGCTGGATGGCGAGATCCGGCGCCGACCTACCATGGGATAGTGGGGTTTCCTCCTAACCAGGACTCTGCCACCAGCGGGACACCGCCTCAGCCGGAACAAGCTCTAAGCTTCCGACCGGTCTTCCGGAATATGTGATAGTGTAGTGCACGTTAGTGTAAGTGTGTGTGTAAGGGGGAGAGGATAGGACAAGGAAGAGAAAGAACAGATCGCGCGCGGTCGGTGGCCCGTTTGATAGGGTACTGCTCCGGCATTCGCCTGGTGTTGGTCGGAAAAACTACGGAAAACTATCGATCAGAGTAGCCGGCCGCTAGGATTGTCCTCCAGACAGCGACTGAATTCGACCTACCTGAAAAGCTAGTGTCGAAAATCCTGCCGCCGTCAGGACTCGAACCTAGGACCTCCCGGTTAGAGAACATAATCGGAAATAGAAGTCAAAACAGTCCCGTAAATGATGGGCCATGCACTCTCTCATGATCTTTCCATTCATTCTACCGCTTCTCTCCATCGTAGCGGCAGGAGAAGGGTTTTTTCCTCATGCTCATATGGTCCATCCCCATTGATGTACGAAAACCTCTTATATCTAAGGGTTCCAGAGACAAGCTGCGCGACACCAGGGTCAATGCGAGTTTCATGTCGGGTTAACCAAAATAATGATGCAGATTAGTAATTTCATATTTGAATATTGCTTCGTTGGTGAGGTTTCGTTGGCCTTTTAATAGTATAAAAGAAAGGCATCTGTTCTCAAGATTTTTGTTCACAAAGTGTGTTGCTGTCAGTGGCGCAGTCATCATCTTGCGATCTGCCGTCTTGGAATCAGAAGTAGTTCAGCAGTCGAAATGAAGCTCATAGACGGCATATGAGAAGGAGATGGTCGAGTTATCAAAACCGGTTTATCTAGTAAATAAAATAGTTAATAAATTAGTCAGTCATTGATCCGATTAGAGCAAAAACTGAATGCCGTTGAAATTTTTAAACCGAGATGGTATACGAATTGTATAACCTACCAAGTCCGTTCTTTGTAATATATGCCTTTTGTCATTTAATACTCTTTGTAATAACACTCTATCAGCATAATAATAGAAAAAAACTTGTCTTAGAATGGAAGAACTCGCTCACCATGCCGCCAACTCGCCAGCCTTCTCCTTGGATACAAATCATTTAATTCATTATTTTCTTAACAGACGAGATACTGCTAAAATCTTAATGGGCTTTTCGTTTCTCTGATTGCATTAACGCGATACGATGCTGGAGTATTACGTGGACGTTAAAGACGCCACTTTTTCAATTGGGACTATTTATCTGATGTCCCTGAAATACTCGTGAACTGCCGCATGCGCGAATTCCCCCATCTGTCGTAATGGATACGACCGGGAGCAGTAGCTCAGTGCATCAACTGATGTCACTCCAGCGCCTTCGACCGGGAGGTCCTAGATTCGTGACCCGACGGCGGCAGGATTTTAGACACTAGCTTTTCAGCTATGTCGAATTCAGCCGCTGTCTGGAGGATAATTCTAGCAGCCGGCTGCTCTGATCGGTAGTTTTCCATGAATTCTCCGATCAGCACCAGGCGAATGTCTGAGCAGTACCCTACCAAACAAGCCACGGACCTCGCGCCATCTTTCCTTCCTCTTCCTTGCCATATCCTCTCCACTTACATACAGACACACTTACACTAACATGTACTACACTACCACATATTTCGGGAGACCGGTCGGGAGCTTCGAGATTGTCCCGGCTGGGGCGGTGCGCCGCTGGTGGCAGAGTCCTGGTTAGGGCCAAACCCCGCTAGCCGGCGGTAGGTCGGCGCCGGATCTCGCCATTCAGCGGGGAAGGATCACCGCCATCTCAAGAGAAAAATGCACTACACTTACGGGAATAATGACCTAAGCCGTTGACGCGCCCGGAATTAGTACCCAACCAAATTAAAAGGCTTTTCGTTTCTCTGATTGCATTAAGACGATACGACACTGGAATATTAAAGACGCCACCTTTTCCATTGGGACTATTCATGTGGTGTCGCTGAAATACTCGTTAACTGCCGCATGCGCGAGTTCCCCCAATCTGTGCTAATGGATCCGCGCGCGCCCTGGCCGTGGAAGCAGGCTACTGGAGCGCCCGCCCATACTACGCGCGCGCTTATCTTCGCACCATCCGCGGGCGGTTTGCACCGGCACTCGCTGCGATTGCGGGCACATGAAAGGCATAGCGTCGTTCACACAGCATCGCCACGTATCCTGTTTTTGGTCGCAAATGAGTGCAGCACATGATTGGATGCGTCTTCATAGGTCGATGTCTGTCCTATATAGACTATATCCGAATAAATGTTACAATCTTCTCAGGCATGTGGACGGGTCGAAAATGATCACTTTTTGCCAATGATGATGAAATGAGGAATTTAATAACACTGAGTTACACATTACACATCCAACTTCATTCGGTATTTTATTTTGTAGACAGAAAATAGCTACGTTTTATCATTGTTTAAAAAATTATATTTGTTTTGACATTTTAACTACAGTTTAAAAATAGAAAGAATCATTTTCGAATTGTTGTTATTATGTATCACATATTTTAGTATATTGCAAAAATATAATATTATTATATAAAACGATTATCAAAAAACAACAATTTTCTGTGCGTAAAATAAAATACTAAATACAGTCCGACAAAGTTATTAAACCTACAGACAAAAAATAAAATAATAAATTAATTGAGATGCACATTTGACTTTGCCCCATGTTTGTTGGGTAAACTGAGAGATTAGAAGACATCTATACATATGATAGTTCAAAATAAATGTTACAAACTTTTCGGGCATTCAGAAAGGTGAAAGATATCTTATAAGTTAACAATTTCTGGGAAATCTCATTTAACGGAGTTAAAAATGTGACATGTTTGACGCCTTATCGTTGATAGATAACTTATTCTAAAATGTTTGTGCTTAGAAGAATGTGCAGAACGTACTTTAAATTATCTGAAGTTCTCTGACTTATTCCTCTTCAGTCACAAAACAGCATTTTCGAAGTCCAGAAACATTACGTTACACACAGCACATTACGGGGACTAGTCACAGTACGTTTACCGGCGTATATCAGGTGGTTTCACTGTTTTGTGGTGGGTTATTCTGGTTTACGCGGGGACCATCACAAAGTGTTCAAAATAATACATGAAAAGGAACAATGGAGATCAAAATTGACGCAAGATATAAAACATAAATAATGAGGCGAGAGTAGAAAGTGACCGTCGTGTGTACCAGTGAAAATAAAGCGTTCAAATTTTATATTGGGACACGTGAAAAATGTTCATCATTAATAACATACAATAATAATTAGAAAAAGGCAAATGTTATGGAATAACTAAAATATTGCTACTACTTCGTACACTCACTAGGAAGGAGCGTGTATTCTCGACAATTGAAGATAATGCGCAGCAGTTCGCAAAGAGACAGAATTAGGCTCTATCGATCAGGCGGAGACAATTGGATAGGCGGACATTATGACGTGCGAGAGACAACGTTGTTGGCGGTGGTAGGGTTTGGACTTCGAACCGGCAACGCAGATTATTTTGGGGAATAATTCGTGGTCGTTATAGTTAAGCAATGCAAAGAGGATCGGGAAGGTGTGCTCAAGTATTATACGCTCACGATTTCTTGAGCCGCGGCATATCTACCCCCACTCCTTTCGAACATTAGTTGAATTAAGAATAAGTGATAGCAACAAACTTTGTTGACAACTTCTGATGACCAAAAATGCTTGCTCTCCGGAAATACAAACTATTTTGCATAAAAAAAACGAGATACAATTTCATATAATAGTCCTGTCAACAAAAACCCCCTCTCCCCTCGCATCTAGCGAAATGAGAGCTTAAGAAAACGTGCGGGGATAATACACGAACTATTAGGTGTGGCGAATAGATTTTTAAGGAACGGCAGTTTTTGTTAGGAAATCGGATTTAAAAATTAAAAATTGGAACGAGCTGAAGTAACAAGACGTGGAGTAATGGGTGTGAGAGGAACTTATCACGTGTTTTCGTCACGTGACTTATGTCGTGTTTTCGTCTAAGAATGCAGCGGAATCCAAAAGGAAAGTATACAAACATTTAAATAATTCATGTCGGAAAACCAACTTCTGTTACATTTAGATATAACAATAATTCGTAAGAGAGAATCGGGAGGTAGTATGGCCATCTGAAGCAATAGATATTTTGTGAAAGTGAATTCTAAATATTATATGAAATTCGTGATATTTTTATTGTATTGTGATAGTTTGTTATTTGTGTTATCCGCAGCGACGGAAAGCAAAATTATGTTTTGGAACGATGAACGTGTTTTCATTCAAGTAGTTCAATTTTAGATAATAAAAATTCCCGACGTAAATTTTAATAGCTTGGAATCCCGTATAAATAAGTCGGTCGACTCACATAATATAAATATTTTTAAGACCCGTGAGCGAGTCATACCGAAGCCTAATGGGATAAATTAAATAAGAGTAATAAATATTGAATTAAGCCGGGGTAGGCGAAAATATACATTTGGAGTTTTCAATAAACTAGAAAAGATAGGAGCAAAAGAGGAATTTCCCTTGCCGCAGTACCATCTCTTCTGGGATTTCCAGGGAACAGTTAATTGAACCGTTCATGGGCACAGGTGGCTCAAGGACTCATCTGATGTCACTGCAGCGCCTCTGGCCGGGAGGTCCTAGAGTTCAAGTCCCGACATTTGCTGTGTTCCGGCCTGGGCGGTGTCCCAGTGGTGGGAGATACCTGGTTGAGGAAAACCGTCAAGCTGACGGGTAGGTCGGCGCCGGATCTCGCCATCCATCGGAGAAAGGTCATCGACACCTCCTGGGATAAAACGTGCGCTACACGAACGGGACTAATGACCTTAGCAGTTGACGGGCACTAAGCAGTTGGGCCGTACATTTTTCTGACTAGTCTCAATGCCCCCATGAGAGACACCTGGTTGGGGGTAACCCCGCAAGTCGACGTACTCGTAGGTCGGCGCCAGGCGTCACCAGCCAGCGGGAGAAGATTACCGCCGCCTCCCGCGATAAAAATCTTACGCAACCCATGACTTCAGCAAATGTAAACGTAAGCTTCCACGACTCGAGTCCATATCCATACTAGTTATGCGACATCGACAAGAAAACATCGATGTTTGCAAACATGGATTATCAAAATCAAAACATCGATATCAATAATACATAGACCTAAAGTCATCGATGTTTTAAAGTTGGTTTAGAAATCTCTAACTTTAAATTTATGCCCAACAAAATTTACTTTGACAATGACCGTGCGTATTAACTTGTTCTTCAAATTTAACTGAAAGCAAAGTGATACGACATCTCTCCATCTGCAAAAAGCAGGAAAGACTAAGGAAATACCAGGCCATCAGCATCATCTCCAGCAAGTGTTCGTAGTCTGCTCGATGAAGATAGCACAAGCCGCGATAGTTTCGATCGAATACAAACAGATATTGGTACCATCATTTATTGTTCCTTATTTTAAAAAATCGTTCCTTTATTTTTCCATTATTCTTCCTTTTAAAAATCGTTATTATGGGTATCTTTCATCCCCGAACAAAACATTGAAAACAACGAACTCAAAACATCGATGTTCAAGAAACATCGGTTTCAATACATGGATATTTAAAACATCGATATTTTTAGAAACATAGATGCTTTGAAAACATCAAAATCGATGTCGCATCCCTAATCCACACCAGAGGTACTGCAGTATGGTGTCCTTGCCCTGAGGAAGTCTGCAACATGAGAGTCGGAACGTCGGCCTCTCAGCCTGCGACGCGGAGTCACCCGGACAGCAAATAAGGTAATGCTCTTTGCAGGTGACATAACCAAAAAAAAAATTAAAAAAACGAGCAATTTTTATCATTCAAGCTGAATAATAGAGACAAAAAAAAAACGATATTGTGATTGCCAGAGGGCAGGTCGTACCCTGAGGAGTCTCTTACCCGTACAGCACCTGTGTAGAAGGTGTTGCCTGCATATCAGGGGCGAAATGTCTTGAGTTGTGAAAGGTGTAACTTCATTAAATGAGATTTCCCCGCACCTTTACGTGCAAATTGCAACGTTCAACCCCTTACATGTACTACAATGATGATGATGATGATGATGATGATGATGATGTGAGCCCGTTGAATCCCTAAAAGGGCAAGAACCTCCTGCCAGAACACAGGGGTGGTTCTACTCAACTCTTTAAGTTGAACCAGTCCTTAAGAGACTTTTCGAGTTTTAGTTAGTGCATGTAAAAACATGCACGACAATACTAGATGTTTCATAAGTACGTTTTTATTTTAAACCAGCCTGTTTATAACACGGTAAGGAAAGATGATGGTGTGGTTTATAAGATATTGCAATGAGGTCATTGCTAGTCGCCGGACCCAAAAACTTCCCCCTCTGTCACGCCGATTAGGAAGGTCCCTGATTTGACACGGCTCAGCGCAAGACGCGCGAACGCGTGCCAGAAGATTCAAAAGATTTACGATTAGGTGCAATTGTCCTCGGGGACAGCCCTTCAGGCAACCGGCGGCCAGTCCACGTGCACGGCTAGGCACCGGAACAAGCAAATTATAGAGATCCCGGCTACTGTTGAAGAGTTCCCGTAGGACCCATATAAGCGTCACGAAGACGGCAGAAAGGACTGCTTTGTTCATCTCCGGTGTACACACACGCACAACAAAGACCACCAATCAGGCGCCCAGAAAATGAGGTTAATTTGAAAATACCCTATCGGCTTCCGACTCGCGTCGAATATTTTGAAAACTAAGATTTCGGCCAATAATATTCAAAATTCCAATCACGTGAAGGAGCGATGGGCGAAACTTGGAAAAAGGGTGGGGATGCGACGCAGGAAGCTCGAGAGCGGGGGATTTTTGGCAGAGGACGGATAGAAGGCGAGAGAACGACACAGAATTGAGACTGCAGTGTTGATGAGAGGTAGTGGGAGCAGTGACTTGGGGGTCGACCAACATAGTGCAGGCCGCCCAGTATAAAAAGACAATCAGGAATTTATTCCGATTTCAACGGGCCGGCGCCTCCGGAAGGAATGATTGTGCAGCCGAGTCATTGAGGCTGGCCTGGTGAGGAGTGGGTGGCGTCAGACGACTTCCTCCAATAATCACCGATCGGAGCCAGGAGCACCATCACCACACGCGCTGCTGCTTCCGGTTGGCTGCGCCTTGCCGTGGTGTGGCTCGCGACAGCGACTGCTTCGGGGACGACTACGGATTGTGCAATCATCGAAAGAGGTGAACGAAAGACTTTCATTTTGTAATCATTCCAAAGACAGTAAAAAATAGGAAAGGTGTCATTTAATGTAAATAACATATAATTTAGTTTAAGGGGAATCCTTACCCAAATTGTATTATTAAACAAATGCAATAAATGTGTTCTTGCCATTCAGGTGATTGACACTTAAAGTTACAAAACTTTGTGATTATTGTAAAGTAGTGGTAGTAATAGCAAACCCCGTGCATGCCCTCATTCAAGAGTGCCTGCCCCTGAGGTTCTCGAAATGCCGGTGCCAGCTGATAGGTAAGTGCCCGTTTGGCGCCCTTCATTGATAAATTTAACGCGCACACCTGTCAGCTGATTACCGACGCACTTCGGTGTGACGGTATCTCCCCCCCCTTTGTGAGGTGCCCAGACCGCGAGCTACGCGCATTACGCGCATGCGTGTGTTGCCGTGGCGGCACGTTGGGTTCATCACAATATCATTGCACATTGAGCCGAGTATGAGTTAGATAGCGATTTATTCTTCAGGTAAATATCCAACAGATTCAAGGCTAATCAAGGAGAATTTTGCAGATTACATTCAACAGATGCCTTCTGGATCTTCAAAACTCCGTTTAAAGTCTCTAACAGGACATTAATTATGTTTATTACACGTTAATCTACAAAAGGAACTTTTTGGACATCCTATTACTTTTTGAGAAGGTACCTTCACTGCTTTATCTGTAAAAAATAGACCGTTAGTTTATTGGGTAAAACGGTTTGTCTTTGCTCATGAAATAAAAACCTCCTCCCTCAGAATAATAGTAAAATGGTCTCTCGCAAAATGAGAATGAACGTATGCATGCATTTGGGTCGATTTTCCGACTTCATCGTGTAGCTAGCAGTGTCCCCCATGATTGAGCCTAGTTTAATTCCCACGCTTGGGCGGCAAGGGAGACATGTGTTGAACATGACGTATTCCCTTCATCATAACTAGCAAACTGCATCTACCCAAGTTTTTCTTCGTTACACAGCTACTGAAAATGAGATGATTTTAAAGAGAAACTGCAGATCTATTTTCGTCCCAGCTGGAAATTGAACCTGGGATCGCACCATTGGAGGCAAATACTCTGCCCATGAGCTACCAAGGGTGTGTAACAGAGAAAAAAACGATCAAGTTACTTATCACGCTAGGTGCCGCCAAAGAAAGTAACATTTTAGGAGAACAAGGACACTGAAACATTAGAAAGTGAAGCATAGTGTCATCTTTTACGCTTTATTATTATTATTATTATTATTATTATTATTATTATTATCATCATCATCTTCCTTTGCCTCAGAGTTCTGCTCTGGTATCTTTGTGTCCTAGTTTTGCTAAAATGTGGCGTACTTTGTCAATTCGTACTGCGATGATTACATCTTTAAGTCTAAAAAATGTAGTATTCCTTTTTTACGTTTTAAGTGAAGAATGAATAACAAACTTTATTTTTTAGAAATATTACTTTTCGTTGCAGTGAAAAAAAAGTTTCTCGTATATAACTTAATTTTACAGTTGTTTCGTTATAGCAGAAATGAAGAATACAGAATATGTACTATTGAATTCGTCTTCGCCCTGAACTTATTTCTTTCCCTTTCAGCAAACTACACAGAATGCGTATTAAACTGGGAAAGCTGGGTGTATAAGTTTTGAGAATAAAATTAATTTGAAATTTAATTCAGTTCGTTCAAGGATATGAGTGAGGTCGTCCCTAGGTTGACGTTTTGAGGTAAATGAAAAGCTTAAGGTGAGAAACACACTAAAGAAATATTATGAACGAGTTTTATACGAATTTTTATTTAAAACATTCAGTAATTACAGATGCCTTTCTAGATAATAAATATTAAATGGAACAGTACTTATAGATAAAAAGCTGAGAAGTAAAAAGGAGAGAAGAGAGATTTAAGAAATGATAAATTAATCGACGAAAATAAAAAAAAGTGTTATGTCGTAGTATCAACACAAAGTAATACAATAGAAAATATTTGCACATTTGTACTAAAGTAGGAATAAAGAAATGTGAACGGGAAACTATGTTAAATATTAAGAATTGAAATGTAAAATGTGAATGAAAATATTGAATTATGATATATGATGAAAGGGACTGAAAGTAATCTGTGGGAAAAAAGATATAGAGATCGCCATACAATAGTAAGATACAGAAGAGACCTGAATCTGCAAAATCACTAAAGTATGTTTCTGTCGCAATGCAAACCATTTAAAAACTGTGACATGAAATGCAAAGGAATAAAAACATTTTTTTTAAATCTCGTTTTCACAGGTCATGAACACCTGTCTAATTGACCGACGTTGCTCATAATGGGAGAAAAGAGCACTAATGAGGTATACGGAAGTGGATTTTCAGGTCATGCGAAAGCCGCGAGAGATATCTTCGCGGTGCTAATGAGAGAACCTTTGAGGAGACTGTTCTCATATCATGAAACATCACGGTGCTTTGTTCGCAACAACAGCGTGTTTCAGGTCCCTATGCAGATGCGGGCGCAGATGAATAAGAGTGAGTCACCTTGAGGAGATAGGATGTTAACAGGACGAAGAACTTATGTGTTGAGTATTTCGTTACCTTTGTTAACAACCAAGTGCAGAAAACAATTTAAAACAGAGACTATATGCTAATTTCTTATGAAACTGATACCAAAAAGTCAGGAGCGAATAACCACAATTCATTTGACTTTGTTGAATTTTAATGTTGATGAATTATAATGTTTGCTTGAATTGTATGCATTGCAATCAATTATAATGTTTGCATTTGAATTCTAATGCTTAATGAATTATAATGTTGCAGCTGTATGTATTTCTTACTAAACTAGTGGGAATGAGAGGTTGATCGAAACGTTTTCTCCTCCGGGTGTTGTTACTGAATAATACAGATTTTTAAAAAGTGTATAGGATCAATTAAAAATTTACAATTGAATGAAATTATGCAAAAAAATCTCTAAGCCAGAATAATCAATATGGTTTTAGAATGGCTCGAAAAGTTGTCACACATCTTAACATTTTTAGCAGCAATGATGCACAGGAAAAAATAATTATGTGTCCGATGTGGCTGTACAATAGTTTCATTTTATATCCGTATTAATGTACGGAAAATAGAAAAGACCCAAAGCATTGTTTCATGTCATCCAGTGTTAAGTCTTGATGACTGATGAAAAAAGGAGTTACACAAGTTTTGAAACAATAACGGCCACTTTTTACTTTGAACACGAAATTATGCACGTTTCTGAAAATGTAATTGATTTTTTTTATATTTACCAACATTTTTACTTGTATGTTGTAGGGGATAGCAAAGAATTCTAGCTATTTACTTTATCTTAAAAAACATAATGGACATCAAATAATTGTAATGACTGAAATGTTTTGTAGAATAAAGTATTACATTCACGTCTCCAACAGTGTACATAAAAGTTCAATTTTTCTCATAGGTGTGTGCATGCATGTGTGGACTCCCTCGTCAGTATTTTGATGACTCTAGATCTGAACACTTGGTGCTAACAATATAGTGTCTGACGATAACCTCATTGGGATGTTACGCATAACTTCCTTCGACTGCAAAATATCATAAAATCCTAATAAATTTATTGCCATCATTGCATTGAAGGAAAATTCAACTCGGTGGAGACATGTTGCCAACGCATACAACTCTGCAGAGCAATACCAGGATGCAGTCCCAAACTTCAATACCCCGAAGGTAGTGGACACTGCTACAACAGAGGGAATAGATAAA
Source organism: Teleogryllus oceanicus (assembly GCA_964035755.1). Lineage (NCBI taxonomy): Eukaryota > Metazoa > Arthropoda > Insecta > Orthoptera > Gryllidae > Teleogryllus > Teleogryllus oceanicus. Next base: position 180,364,656 of record CAXIVR010000003.1, read on the forward strand.
GAGAAGATCTTAATCAGATCGGGCACGTTCGATTACGGAGTCCTCCTGTCGCCTCCAAATCCTCATTGCGCATGCCCGTCATGACGACTGCCTTTGACAGCAGCGCTGCCACCCGCAATTCCGCCGCTTCGCCAATTAGGAGCGCGTGCGTGCCCTTTTCAGAGGGAAGTGCGCAGGGAGAAACGGAGGGGAGGGGAGAGGAGCGGGTAGCCGTTCTCCGCTTCTCTCCCCCGCTCTCCTCCTCTTCGCTCTAACTCCTTTCCCGCCATGCCCTTTCCCACCTCATCCCTCGCATGCTGCAGCTTCTCTCTCTCTCTCTCTCTCTTTCTCTTTCTCTTTCTCTCTCCGCCCTCCCGCTCACAACGCTCCGTTTAAGCTGCTAGCCCCACGTTTCTTCATTTTGGAAAAAAGAAAAATTCTGAACGCACTAGTTTTCTCCATGGATGGATGAACGTATAGGTTAACGGTTGGACTGAGAGACGGTTAGACTGAGGGACGGTTGGACGGAGAGACGGTTGGTTGGACGGAGAGACGGAAGAAGAGGAAGACGGAGGAAGGGGGAGACACAAGAAAGGGAGACGGAGGAAGGGGAAGTCGAAGGAAGGAGGAGAGGGAAGAAGGGGCAGACGGAGGAAGGGGAGATGGAGGAAGGGGGAGACGCACGATAGGATTTGAGACAATAAATAGAAGAGACGAAGGGAGACAATGATAAGTGAAATAGAATAAATAATCAGACAAATTTTATCAGAAGGTCGCGAAGCAGTGATTTCGATGGTAAGAAATAATTTATGCGCAAAATAAAATTAATGACTGTCAGGAACAATGCATTGAGTGGCGGAAATGAGGAGCCTATGAATAAAATTAGAAGAAGGTAAATGAAAACTATGCACAGGAAGTTTTAACTTGGAACACGTTTATGAAGTTTTTTTGTTTTTTTTTTTTTCAGAGAAAAAAGTTATGAGTTTTTCTTTCAAAATATGCCAGTGTTTTAAGAAAGTGTTTTTCTTTCAAAATATGGACAATTTTCTCTGAAGCACTTTCTCTAGTCGGAAGTAATACGAAAAGAAAGACCTAACTCGCAGATTATTACAAATATCGTCCCAATGGTTTATCACGCACGCCCAACTCTTGGCTGCTCGTTGTTAACCTCTCTAAACGGCCAGTCTCGTCACCATTCCACACGGACCGTTCCGGTCCATTCAGACTATTCTCTCCTAGCTAGTCTCTCCCCGTCCTGTCATGTCCTGCCTCGACCCGGTTTGTTTTTAATTAGAAATTTAATAATTATTATAAGTATTATATATTATTACACAGTGGTGTTAGGTAGAAATGTTTATCCATGATTGTCTGAATGTGAATGAATAGGTGCAGGTTGGTGTGTATGCGAGGGTTCCTTGGTCTGTCTATGTATCTACGCGTGTATGTTTGTACGTATGTTTGTATATTTGTGTTCTATGTTAGTTTATTTATTTATATGTTAGTATATATGTATTTTCATTTGTAGTATAGGAACGTAAATGTCATCTGCATATTGTAATGATTTGCACGACCCAGAACACGTAAAATATACAGAGAACAGAATTTTATTCGTCAAAGAGAAATTAAGTATGGAAAGAAAACAATAGACGGCAACGCCGCATGCTTATAATTCTCAGAAGGTAGCAGAAAACGTAAAGGGCGGAAATGGGCAACATAAACAATGGATAGAACCTGATTTTAGAAACATTTTAAAGCATAAATCACATAATTCGAGCCACGGGTTCACGAAATATCAGAAATTGTCTGAATTGTATGTAACACGTTAAAAACGAAGAACATGGCACCCATTGTTGTGCTATGGGAAGTGTATAAAAAACCTAGTTTTTATTGATAATCTCGAATAAACGAAGTTATTATGGTATCCAGAAAATAGCAAGAGCGAGGGCAGGGCAAATATTTGAAAGAATAGAACAAAGGTATCGTAGAAGGCAGCTACGATAGTTTAGTTCACATTGTAAGGTAGAATAGGTAGTAAGTTTACTTCGTCACGTCGAAGTGAGGCGCAAGCAAATAGGGAGAGTGAGAGAGAGGTAAGCAGGGCGCCCTGCATTGGGTGCCCAACGTATGGGCGTGAGTAAATATAGTGAGCAGAGCAGGGAAGGTACGTTGCATGGACGCCCAACATGAGGGCAGGTTGCATTAGACGCCCAACGGGGGGGGGCAGGTTGCGTAGGTTGCAATATCTAGAAAATTACAAAGACACTTTGTTTTTTAAATGATTTTTTATACATTTTTATGTTATTTGTAATTGTATTTGTAAATGTACTTTCGTATTTCTGCATTCTGCCACCAGGCATCATCTGCCCAATTGTAGAAAAATAACTATCTAATCTATCTATCTATCTATCTATCTATCTATCTATCTATCTATCTATCTACCTGTATATCTATCTATCTATCTATCTATCTCTCTATCTACCTATCTATCTGTGTGTCTGTCTGTGTGTGTGTGTGTCTGTCTGTGTGTCTGTCTGTGTGTCTGTCTGTGTGTCTGTCTGTGTGTGTGTTGTGTGTCTGTGTGTGTGTGTGTGTGTGTTGTGTCTGTCTATTTTGTCCTTTCTCGTTCTGTGCCGTCCGTTCCGGTCTAACTCGTCCCGCTGGCGTCTCCGTGGTCTCACCCAACCCGCCACACGCGCCACGCCTCGTCCCGCCTCGCGCGCACGCAACACCCGGAATATCGAGGAGTGCGATCGATACCCAATTAGAGCGTGACATGGCGGGGCGCGTATCACGCGTGTTGCATAAGCGAATGGCCGCCGCTGGCCGCCGCATTCTCCGGTCGACGCGACGTCTCAGGCTGCCCAGCGGAGGGCGTTCGGCGCCTCGCCTCCGACCCGCCCCTCGCCCTTGTACACAGCCCGTCGAGCGAATCGATTTCGCGAGAAAAACAAAAAGGCTCGTACGTTGGCGAAATATAATTGTAATAAATCAAGTGAATATGTTTTTGTTTCTTTCAAAAATAAATTTTTTAATATATTTTTATAATTCTAGTATACTATAATATTGGCATAACGCAACCAAATGCGTTTTGCCCTGAGGAAGGTCACAGTATGACGGCAACTATGCTTAGGACACGGTGTCTCGCGGATAGCGACGTTTCTATTGACTCCGACCGCAGAAGTCTAAGATTACGTTTAAGATGTGTTTTGCTGAAAATCCTTCTAACGCTTTAGTCGTTTGTGTTGTTCATAGACGGGCGGACGTTTTGCTATAAATCAATTTTGCGGTACCAAGACTCAAACAACCTCTGGATTCTAAATACACAACGTGTTAGAGGACGTTATTTACTACTTATAGGAGCAAGAATTATCCTTGTTTCTGTGTCAGATACCTGTATAGTATCTAAGATATCTTTGTAAATTTATTATTTTATTTAGTCAAAAACTACATGATACGTGTAGAGGAGAAAATCATCTGCGCACGCTTTCTTGAGTATCAGAATCCCTTCCCAACAACTTAACTATTAATAGTTGAAAGATGAAATAATAATAATAATAATAATAATAATAATAATAATAATAATAATAATAATATTTAAAAAGCGAGCGATTAACATTTCAAAAACTAGATATTTGCGTCGCCGAATTATAGAAAACTTATTTGTAATGGTAAATGAACGATCAGACTTGATTTTTCTGTATTGCTAACAAAATAGAAACTCACCCTAAGCTCTACTACCACTACAAGCGAAAAGAAAGCTTAACAATACGTGTGCATAGTGAAGCTACATTTACGTCCAGAAGCAAATGAAGGGGCCATCTCAGCATTTGCTCAGTGGATCAGGAAAACTGGACAAAAACCCGATCGCGATGGAGGTTATTATTCCGATGCATTTGTCTAGATGTTATGTCGGCAATAACGAAGATGCACTTTGTGTTTTCAGGTCGAGCACCGAGGGCAGAAATAAGGTTGACTTATGCATTGATGCGAAGTATGCGTGGCATTACAGCTAATACTGGTAAGTCAATAAACTCTATCCATCTGGAAATGTTACAACTACCCCTGTACATAAATGTCTATATTAAGGTAATCTTTAGCAATTGAATATGAAAATGTGCTTTTATTTTGTCACTGTACGAGTGAAACTCACTAAGTCCACTTTTTAAATTTGTTAGTTTTTTATCTCACTAAGTCGCCTCTGAATTTATTTTGATTAGTGAAATTGTCGAACTCCCTAGGATTTAGTCGATTATTTAGTTTTTTAACTAAGAAACGGAACTGAGAAAATGTGCAAGAAAATTCAATGTTTGGATTTTTTTTGCAATATTATATTTTAACCCTAACAATTCTAAAGTACAAATACGCGGGTGCAAATTTCGGTGACCTCCGGAGCCCCATTTAAGGCCTCCGCTTAAGTTTTGATTTTATATTTTTGCCGAATTTGATACTAAATTAATGCATTGTTGCAGCTAATAAAATACTCGCACATTCATTTAAACCAAAAACATTATTCTATTTGTGAGTCTGTAAATGAAAAAAATATCGATATTCTTGCATCATATTTGTATTACTTTATAAAACCTATTTCAGTTTTGCCAAATAAATGACAGTGAATCTTCTGAACTTAGCAATGAATTAAATTATACCAAGATCGAAAATACAACAAATATTTTCAAAATGTATTCTTAATGTTTATGTAAATGGCCTCGATTTTTTCCACAGCCAATGAGCTGGAATAATACAATTTGTAAATTGCATGATATGTTGATCAGAAAGCACAACAATATCAAAGTGAAGCATTAACAAGTCAATATCAAGCATAAACAATATCAATGGTTTTTATGCTCCTAGAAAATTGAAACCTATAGACAACAATCATCGGTGGACTGTTGACACCTCCTCTAAAGCTTGAGTTAAAATATTGACCTATGTAAAAAACATGTCTCTATCTCATACTTGCAAAATATTTTGAGCGGACACATTAAACTTAAACAAGTTCATTTATCTCGAAACAGTTTTTGGACTTGAGTTTCATTTTTTTTGCCGATGATTTTCAAACCTATTTAGTGATCTCTATCCTTCTTTGTGAAATGTAAAATCTTGAGGTTTTTCAAGTCTCGCAATTATCGTCGTGATACAAACGCGTTGTACTTTGGGTTTATTTTCTGTGTAACGTTGATTTATATGAAAACTTTTACGAATTATACCTAATATACGAAACATTAACAAAGATAAAATAATATTGAATTGTAGTTTATCAGTGTGAGTGTGCGTAAACAAGATGTATTTGATTGTGCCAACCGAATTTTGAAAATTCTTTGCTAATATTTGGTACACGTTTCCTACCTTACCCGGATCGTGGAATGTAACATTTATACTATCTGGACAATGCAATAACGTATTTCTCCCTGCAAACGTGTATTGCTGCTTGGTAGGGATTCTATACGCCGTAAAATAGTAAAGTGAAATACGATCAAATTCTCACAGCTCTCAATCCTTGTAATATAATTTATCTTGGAAACCATTAAATTCAAAGTTATAGCTTGACAATAAATCGCAACTGCAAGGTAGTAAACTGTAGTAGCCTCAATGCATCTCGCAAGTCAATGCTTGAAATTTGAACATTATTCTTAACTAGGTGCTGAAATTTATTGCAATAAAACATTACATACGATAGTGTAAATATATACGTAGTATTTAAGATTGATGGTTGAAAGCATTTTAAAATTTCAGACCACAAACCGTACTTGAACATACCTTACAATGGATTCCGAGTTGTAAATGTTCAGAAGTAACAGTTATTGGATAAGTGCTTTAGTCTATATATTACTTTTTTCTTTAAAAAACAAAGCATATTATTTTCCGAAAAAAAAACAAAAATTGTCTACCATGCTTCAAATGTAACAGTCCTTATAACAACTTTATGGATACGGTGCATTTTGTTTTCCTTCTCGCATCTTTAAATATGACCTTACTACACATGCAATCAAGATTTTGTTTTCAAAGAATTCCGTCTACAACGATAAACAAGCTATCAGTGGAAAGGATTGGCACGGTTTATAATGTTATCACACGTATTTTACATTGAAACCCATTATTTTGTTGAGTATTATTGAGAAAAATTACGCACATAATACACGTGCAGTTCGTGTATAAGATCGCTCCGGGAGCGCAGTCTCCCGACAATGCGAAGCTGAAGTTCTGAAGAAGGCCAGGCTCTTCCTATAGGGCAGGTATGTGAAGGTCGCGGACAAGGTAACAAGCTTACTAATAGCGTTTTCCATTCGTTGCACTGAAACCCACCCTAGTGCAGGGCAGAAACGTCATCGCTCCGCAACAGTGCTGCCCCACACGCGTAAACGGCAGCTACGAATGAAACGGATTCTGGAACTAAGTCAGTGCTTGTGCGCTACGCAGTGAAATTATACACAGCTGTTCTTGGTCAGTCACACTGATGGATCTCGAAAAATAATATTTTTGAATTATGATCGGCGTTATAATTTTTATGCAGTCTTTTGGTAATTCTTACTTCTTAATTCATAAATTATTATGTGTGATTTATTTATTTAAAACCTACGAAAACTTCAAATGCGTATAAATCGTAATTTCATTTTTCGAGATTTGTCAGTGATCGATATAGTATACAAGATTTTGAACCGAAAGGCTTCTGTAGAATTGTTTGATTACTGAAAACAATAAAAATATTAACATGAACATTTCCGCTGGTATATGTATGGGCGTGCAAGAAACATTTCTTGGCATATATATTTGAGTGATTTTGAAAGGGTCACTATTTCTATTTTCACTTTATTGGCGTTTCGAAATTGAGTCGTACCTAAAACACTTTAGTTTCTAAATAGCACTGGATTTGTTAATATGAAGTTATTCAAGGTTAAAAAAAAGAACACAATCTGATTTTCCAAACTTCGTGTAAATCACAAACATTATTTTAAGACATTTCTTACAAAATTTAATATACTCCATCATTTGAAGTATCCCTGCGTGACAGAAGATCCTCAATTGCCTTCATAACTTCACCCCGAATCTAAATCAGCATGGATAAATTCCGCACCTAACCTCACAATGGCCCGGTGCAGTGGACTGCACTGACGCGATCGTCAGTGCAGTTTAGGGCGCCCCGGGTCCGTGTCGATGTGGGAATGGAACACGCAGTTCTTTGCACTGGTGCACTCTAGCGGTCGAACGGAACACGAAAGTTGCCCTGAGTGCGCACTGGCTACGCTAGTGCGACGAATGGAAAACGCTATAAAGCTCGCGCGCACTGCGTCCAGAGACATTGGTGCGAGATTGAAAAGTAATGGTTGTACAAATTCCTCCAGAGTGACTGTACGTCACTGGATACTTGACCCTTGACTGTCTTTGGGAGAACTGACATGACAGTTATTGCCACAAATTTAACTATATTTACTATAATTACTGTATATTTATCAAATCCTTAATTGAGAGTAAAATTTAAACAATTGAATTAAAAGAATCTTGATTTTGTAATCCCGTTTTCTTAAATATAAAAAAAGCATGGGTTTTCTACGTTTACTTCAGGGTTGAAGGTTTAAAAGAAAAATAATCTTACTTGTTAAAAGTGCTGTCCGTTCGTAAGCGAGAATTGTTAACTCATAGAGACTTCTTAATTTATTTCACATTTTTGCTAAATACAATTAATAACTAAATGATTTAATACAACACAAAACGAAAACAAGGAAAGAATTCGCCATTCAAATGTATTCCTGTCACAAAGAGTTTATATAAGGGAAATTTAGTAAGAAAACGAACATCAAATAGTAATAAGTGCTGAAGAATATAAACATAACACAATTCTCAATTATTTGATAGATAAAAACTGGCAAACATATTTTCGCATGAAGCCACTATTTACTGGCTCACACCGCTTCAGCTTGCGAGTGTACACCCCTTTCTGTATTTGGAGGGGAAATGAGTGCGGAGTCAAGGGAAGTTGCCCGTGCTCGTAGGGTGCCGGGCTCCCCGGGCGAGCAAGTAGCTCGTGCGGGCGCAGTTTGAAGCACCGGCTACAGAGCACATCGCGCGCGGAACCAGAGCTTAAATTTTACCATTGCAGCGACAGCTCGAAGACACATGCGCACTTCCGCTACCTCGTCTGAGCAAAGTGACAAAGGATGGTTGAGATCGTCCCTTGTTTTGCTTCTGGACATGAATGTTGCTCTGCACGTTTTCTAGAGTTCACTGGGGAATACACTTATTTATATGATGCCTCTGGCCATTTCTAAAGACAATTAAATATTTTTTCTCTTGCTTCTTTTCTTATATCATTTTTATTATAAACAACTTTGCTAAACTGAACAAAGTTTCAAGATGTTGCACCGGGAGCGGTAGCTCAGTGCACCAACTGATGCCACTGTAGCGCCACTGACTGAGAGGTCCTAGGTTTGAGTCCTGACGGCGGCAGGATTTTTGACACTAGCTTTTCAGCTAGGTCGAATTCAGTCGATGTCTGGGGGAGAATTCTAGCGGCCGGCTGCTCTGATCGGTAGTTTTCCGTGGTTTCTCCGATCAACAGCAGTATCCTATCAAACGGGGCACGGACCGCGCACGATCTGTCCTTCCCATTCCTTGTCCTATCCTCTCCCCTTACACACACACTTACACTAACATGTACTACACTACCACATATTCCGGGAGACCGGTCGGGAGCTTAGAGCTTCTCCCGGCTGGGCCGGTGCCCCGCTGGTGGGAGAGTCCTGGTTAGGGGGAAACCCCACTAGCCGACGGTAGGTCGGCGCCGGATCTCATCATACAGCGGGGGAAGATCACCGCCATCTCCCGAGAAAAACATGCATTACACTAACGGGACTAATGACCAAAGCAGTTGACGTGCCCGGAAACCGGAAAAAATCAATCAATCCATTACGTTGTGTACTTTTTAGAAAAAAGTTAATTTTTTATTTCTCTAAAATGTAAGGATAAAGAAATGATCAGAAATAATCTAAAAGTTACAGTACAAAAAACTGGTTATAGCCTACACGAACGCATGTATGTACTCGTATTAGGAACTCTCACTGTTTAAATCTGAGAAGAAAAATTAATACAGTATTCTAATTACTTGCAAACATTAATTACATGAATTTAAGCTATATCATTGGAGATGACTGTTTGTTCTATGTCTTCATTACGAATATTTGAAAAAACCTTTGTTCTTGGTCAACACATTGGATTTAAAATTGTCAATCTTTTATATGAAGTCATAGCTCTTTCTCAGAATATAATTCATATTTCGTTCATCATTAATTTGCATTTGTATTTGATTTTCTGCAACAATGACTGAAGTTCTGGCAGGACTGTCAGTATATTCTACAGCAACAATATTACATGCAATATTATCACCACTAGTAGTTCGAATTACATTTGCACATGGGAGTCGTGTAAAACGCTTGAATCAATTACTCCAAAGAAAATAAACAATGCTGCTTACAAGGTGTGCAAAGAATGAATAATACATGAATAACAAAATCAGTATTATCTTATAAACCTTTAGGATGAAGGAAATTGGACGTCCAAGAAAAAGATGGTTGGAGTGAAGACGGAACAAGTTATGTGTCTAATCCCTGATAGTGAAGAAGAATCAATACGTAGCAAGTATTATATTCAGTTAAAAAGTCGATGATTTCCATCTCGAACAGATTTTTCGAACACATTCCTTTGATCACTTGAACAAATTGTGATTTTTTTGTCCATAGAAGATTTTGTTTAGAAATTGTTTACTTTTCATTTTTGATAATATTGAAAATACCGTATTCAAAAACAAATTAAAACGTTCTACAAAAGGCAGTATGTACAATGGAATATTCTATCCAATACGTATGCTCTAAAAATACAATGATAAGAATAAGAAAACATTAAAAAAGAAATATATTTTTGCTTTAATTGTAGCTTGTGGAATCATTTTCAATTGTTTTACTCTGTGTTAACTAAGTTTTGTGAAAGGCGTTTATTAAATCTTCCACTTAAATGCATTGATAGTTGCAGACCCTAGATTTCCAATATTTCTCGTCCTGCACCGTGTTCCTCTAGCTGGCGCGTGTCCTGAGAGCAGCAGCTTCCGTGTCGCCTGCAGCGCTGCAACCTCCAATGGCCCCTCGGCTTCTGCTCGCAACTTCGCGACTCAGGAGCTCGTCTGTCTCCGCCGCCCCTTCCACCTTCGCTGCCACCGCCATTGCCATCTCCCTGGCTCCCTCCGCCGGTGACCCATCTCCGCTTGCGACTCTGACAACTTTTACCCACCTTCCACTTGGCCGTCGACACGTGACCGCCGACCCTTGACCGCCGACACTTGACCGCCGACACTTCTATGCCGTGACTCCTGTGCCGTCACTTCTCCAGAATTCTGCACTTCCGCGCACTCTTCTGTGCCACTTCTACCCCGAAAGTTCGTCGCTCATACGTCTGTCCTGCCACTACCACGCTCACACGTCCCCGCCCACACGTCCTCGCCAAGGCTTCCCGCGATCTCCTCTCACCCCAAGACGCTCTTCCCCCCTTTACCTCTCCCTGAACTTCTTCACAGCCCCAAATTCCCACCCCACCTACCAGGTAACTTGCGGGCACTTCACGCTGTCATCTTTCCCCACCTCTTCCTAGCCAAGGCGCTCTTCTTCTCTTCCTTACCTCTCCCGAACTTCGTCACATCTTCCTGTCTGCAAATCCCCCCGCCATTCCCCCCCCCCCCCACCAACTCTTCGGACCACCACATGCCCCGCCTTCGTGGCTTTCGTATTCCCCGTTTCCGATCTTGCCTCCACCACAACTGCGCGTCATCTCCACCGAATCTTCCGCTTCACGTTTTCCACCCGTCTCCGCCTTCGGCACCGCTACCACCAACATCTCCAATGCAGTCCTCGCATCCTATTCCAATGCCGCCTCTGTCACCTCCGCCGCCATTTCCACGGCCGCCGCCGCCGCCGCCGCCGCCGCCGCCGCCGCCGCTGCCGCCTCAGTAAACACGGCTGACCCCGGCGCCAGCCGCCGCGCGAGCGGGGATCGATAACGCAGCCCCGTCCGGCGCCCCGCCACCGCGCCCCGCCACGCAGCCTCCGCGTACGCTGCCGCGTAGAGCAGTGCGTGACCTAGCACACGGACGCCCCCGCCCGCTCCGCGCCGCCCTCCTCGGCCCGCGTCGCCCCGCGCCGACCCGGGCCTTCCCCGCCCCGCCACAGCTCGCCTCCACGTCCCGCTCCACCCCGCTCCGCCCCGCTCCCCCCTCCTCCCCCCCCTCCCCCCCCCCCCCCCCCCTTCCTTCCCCCTTCCCAAATTGCCCCGCACTTCTTCTCCCCCGCCTTCTTCTCATCTCCCTTCTTCACCTTTGCTTTCACTTTTGTTTCCGCCTCCTATCGTTTGATTCCGCTTCTGCCCCGCCCAAAGTCTTATCCCGTTGTCGCCTTCGTCTCCCTCCCCCCCCCCGTTCCTCCTCCTCCCCCTCCACCGGTCCAATTCCATCGAACTCTGGCCACCGCCCGACACATGTTCACACATGTCGATGGGCTCTTCAGCTCGCGACATCTGTTGGCGCTCCCAGCCGGTCCTCCAATGGACCTCGCAGCAGGATTAACTTCTGCCTAAGAAAACGACTGGCCTTAGCTTTGCTCAGGTCTAAACAGCAAACCCCGACTCATTCCTCCCATCGCGAACGGCATGTCACGTGCTCAGGCTGAAGTGGCTTCAGGGATAAGGACGTGTGTCACTACAGGACGATCCTTGTTTCAGAAGGGCTCGTGTTATTGCTCTTGATGTACTCATTGTTCGTGTCGACGACTTTTCGAAGCAAATCTCCGTGGTAACCGAATGACAAATTGTGACTAGGAAAAAAATCATGATTCCAGTTTCACTCTCATCAGAAACCTGCTCTTTCCAAATTCCCTGAAATTCTTGCACAACAAAAATTTGCAGCATCAAACAGTTTTCGTTAACTGTTTCCCACACCATTTTACCAATGAACAGAATGTTTAGAGAAAGTTCTGAAACTCACATTCGCCTGGAGTATACCGTACACCCAACATATAGTGAATAACTGTTGCAAGCTTTCCACACTTGGTTGGAAGACAAATCTACGTCATTCATACACTGTCTAATACGATTTCAGTGTTTTTGGAGTGCTGAAAAAAAGCTTCAATTAATACCGGCATGTATGTCGACGTATTTAACTAGATAAAGATGTCATACAGTTGGAAGTCCATAAGAACTCTATGGCGGTATGGATACATAAAGTAATTTGAAGTCGGCGCGCGCCCAGCTAGGCAGCGCAGGCTGTTGGGGCTCGCTAGGCAGTGGAAGCAGCTACTGTTACGCAAGGTTGAGGCGATTCACGGCTCGTGACGTCGCTGGGGGGGGGTATAAGGAGACGAAGTGGCAGTCTGGTTTCGTGAGAGAGCTCTGAAGTGTTGATAGTTGTTATAGTAATTCTGTCTATACCGCCCCCGTTATTGAAGATTCCCTGCCCGCTATGGAAGCTTGTATTTGGGCTTAGGTGACTTTGGCATAGAACAAGGTCATTCTTCTGGTGGCGATGACAGTACTGTGATTATTGTTCATCTGGTTGTACGGGACGATGCATAACATGTGCATTTCTGGACATAACATGTGCGATACATAGTTTTGGGTACTATGTTGCAGATAACAAACGTACAAAAATAATCATTCAATTAATTCCTCCACATGTAATAGATTTTTGCCTGCAAAATGGACTTTTCGTACTGTTTCTTTTGTCTCTTCACTCTTTCGAGATGGCCAATCATAGTCTGCTGCTTAAATAGTAGTAATTATTCATGACAAAGAGGGGTCCGTACTTTACTAACTTTAAACTCTGCTTCAAAACTTTTTCAGTTAATTCATTTATGACTTAATTTCATAATTATTAATGTAACTCGTTCGAACGAGAATAACATCGAAGGACAATGATGTCGAGCCTTAGGGATTTGAAAGCAGCTTCTGTGAAAACTTTTTACCAAGTCAATGAAAACTTACTTGGATATAATAAGCTTTCATGAAAATTTTCCTTCAGGTATATTTTAGGAAACTTTTCTATTTGTGATGTTTATACTGCAGGGGGTATTCTTTTACTCGTAGTACTGATAGTTTGCAAGAAGATCACGTCTTTGAATTGTGAAAAGTTTGATGGTGATCGGCATTACAATGAAATCATAATGTAAAAAAGTGACAATGTTTCTGTGGAGCCCTTTGGAAAAACATAACAAACGATATATTATGCTGACCGTATTGTGTCAGCCAGTATAGACAATGCAACCGTTTTGTTCCAGTCCAATCCTCTTAAATATTAGTATTAAGAAAATATTTCTTTGAAAAATAACTATCTTAATGAATATAATATTTTAACAGAGAATGTACGCGTAAGTAGTTTAATAACAAAGAACGACCGTGAATATTATTATTAATGGCTACTCTTTGTGTAATAAGAAAAATATTAATGACATACTAGCAAATTTGGGGGGATTTATATACCTAAATAACAAAATGGGTATTCAATGGTTCTAAGATGATTTTCTTACCTTTCCAAGAATCGAATTAATGTACCTGTAGTAAATCAGATGAAAGATAAAAAAAACCTTGAAAGATGACCATCTCGTGCATATTTCAAAGGACCTACTAAATGGAACCCATAGATAGTTTTGTTTAGCGGTGCATTGCTTTAATGTCAACTTTAACCTGGTCATTGCTCTCATTTCGGTCTTTGCATCGGAACCACAGTTTTCAATAATTCACTATTATCGAAATGCGATAAACATCAACGCAATATAGAAAATATTAGTTCCTAGTATACAATGAATGAATTCGTTCCTTATTAGAAACGAAAGTAGTTGTGCTACAACAACACATATTTTCCCGCAATATTCCTAACGTTTGCGATTTTCGGAATTATTTTGGCAATGCCAGTCTGGGCACTCTCACTTCGTAGTTAGGATTTCGCGTGACGTCTTGAATCTAACGCATCTGATAGGATACATACCCTGTGGATTCTAGAAGGTTCCAGACACACATGTTCGCTTACTGCGTCGTGGTGTTATGTCCAGAAAAAATACACCAAAAAGTAGATAAGTAACAAAAGTTTATTGTTCACTTCATACAAGCCATAGATCCCAATCGCACCAATAACAATGCTTACTACCTTATTCCCAGATGATGTCCAACAATACATGCGCGATTGCCGCCAGAAGATTTTCAATTTCTAGTCAAAGTTACCAGGATCCAAACAGAAATACAATCTATCGAGGCACGGTCGGCTTATGCAATATCACTACAGCAATCTACAATACTTGGAGCTCTGTGACAAAATCGTATTTGACCAGACTCCGCCAGACTGCCTGCTCTGTTGCCTGATGCTACTTATATTCTCCCGGCGACGTCATCACTAGAGACCGGAAAAATATGTAGTTTGAAACGTCAACATATGTACATAAATATGTAATGAAAACAGTAAGCATATGTAATAAATAAGTAAAATCGTATAAAGTATGTAATATTAAAATTAACTTATTATAAATCACATTTACTTAATAAGAAATTACGTTTATAAAAAAGTCCTAAACAAGTTTTAAAAGTTATACAAACGTCTTAAAAATCATTTGAAGAGCATAAATTAATGCACACAGCACCATACAATTTTCCCAACAAAAGCTCCATCTGTTGTTATTCAGAAATGTAGTTGTGCAGCCAGACTGGACGTAATTGAAGACATCGTATAAAATAGCGATATGTACGACCAGCAAACACTACTGCTAAATGAAGCACTCTCATTCAATGTTAAACGTCGGCGATCGCCAATGTTTCTCCAGAATTAAGATTAAAAGTCACGAACCGCGGCGTGAGTGATACTTTTCACACCTAAAGATGAGTCGGGCCAGTCCCTCACGCGCACTTTCCGCCTCCGAGGTAAATGAAGCAGACGCGCGGGACTGTGAGAACATTACGCGTCTTCACATTGAGTACCTGGAGGAAACAGCACGCAGTAATAATATAGGACAAAATGTTCATTTTTTAAAAACATTTCTTTTCATAAAAAATACGTAATAAAATTGACGAAAATTAATATAATTAAAAGTATTTTGTGAAAATAGCAAAATATGTAATAATAACAAAATATGTAAAACTATATAACGAAAAAAATTAAATATTGTGTTAGGACAGGGCTGATTCGCCCAGTTCACAAATTTGAGAACGGTAAGTAGCAAGACAAGATATATTTAATTTCATAAAAATCCGGTGTCTAATCATCACCAGTGACTCGGCTTCACCTCTCGTCGCAGCGGCTGCATCCGCCGCCAAGCTAGGCCTAAACCGCGACCGCTACCCGGCTGGGCGCTCGTCAACTTTACGCTTAGTACATGATGAAACGATGACTTTATTTTAAAAGTAATATGTAATTTTGTTCCCAAGAGCACTAAAAACTTTAGATAGATATTTATTAAAGTTCGCAATTTATTTTTTTGAAATTTAATTTATCTTCTGCTATCGAAACAAATGCTTTAAGTTTATTAACTTAGTTTATTATTTGATCTCATAATTTAAAAATTGCAGGATTAATGAAGAAGTAGATGAAGTGACTAATGGTTATGATTTGACCTGTTAAGATGTAGGGATCTTCAACTGGTCGGGCAACAATTCAGGTTAATAAGATATTAATAGATGTGTAAGTGCAGAATAATAGTTGGTGGATTGGATAGAAGTATACTTCGAAATTTATTGTTAGATGTGAAAGGTAAAATATATAAAATGGCAATTGACTACAGCTACAGCTATAACCCCTCCTAGCTTGTTGGGGATTGATCGTAATATGGCGTAAGTGAACAGAAAGTACCATGTTTAGATTAAACGCATTTTAATACTACATAAATACGTTGTGTATGTATTGATTGAAATAGAATTTTTCTTATAGTTATGTATTCTATCTGCCTAGAAAACTGTTCTATCGCAGAAATTAGAACCTCAGGACTTTCAATACTTTCCATTTATTGACAGTAAAAAAATGAAAGAAAAGTGCATTTGATTTAATATAGACATATATGAACACGCGAGACTCGAGAAGGATACACATTTTTTTGAAAGTGAAGATAAGTTCTTGTTTTGGCTGCTCGTGCGCCAACGACGCGTTTGCATGTTCGTATCAGGCAGCTGAATGGAGTCCGCCAGACAAAAGGGCCGAACTGAAAAGCGCTGGAGAAAGGTCCGACGGGTTGCGTGAATTGATTGGTTGTCGCTCGGACTCTCCAGTTACGAGGGCTGCTATCTCGGATCTCATTCCTCGGGCTCGCGTGTCTCCGAGCGAGTCTGCGAAATTAAATCAGCCGCGAAAGCATCTCCGGGGGACGCCTCGCGGGGGTGGGGCTGAGCGGGGCGAGGGCGGGTCGTGGCGGGGGAGGGGGCGCGGCGGGGCCGAGGCGGGGCTGGGGCGGGGCGGGGGCGTTGTAAGACCGGGGGCGGAGCTAGGCCGAGGGCGGGGCGTGGCGGGGGCGTGGCGGGGGCGTGGCGGGGGCGTGGCGGGGGCAGCGCAGGGGGGGGGCGGAAATGGGACGAAAGAGATGTGTGGTGATATGGTAGGGCATGGGGTAGTCCTGTAGGGAGGGTAAGGAAGTAAAGACTCAGAAATATGTAGGCATGGAGGATTAGAGAAATAGGCAGGGGGGAAGGACGTAACTGTTTGGCGAAAGAGAAAGCATGCCGTAACAACATGAAATGAGTGGGGAAGAGAGTGACAGTGTGGTGAAGAAAGGGGAAGGGCGGGGTGTAATGTAGCATAGAACGTAGGAAGGAAATGGGGAGTGACAAATGGTGGAGAAGCGTCGGTGAGGAGCCGAGCGAGGAGAGGCGCGGAGAGGTGGATGGGACGCGCGGTAACAGCGTGGGATGGGGAAGGAGGGGAGGCGCGAGGCAGGCAGTGAGAGTTAGTAGGAAGAGTAAGCAAGAAGGAGGAGAGGAAGTGCATGGCGGAATGTGGTGCGGCAAGAATGGAAAGATGATGTGCACGGCAGAACGTGGCGGGGGATTCGGAGGGGAAAGGACTGGAACGAAAGGATCACAAGGAAGGGAAGAGCATAGCATTGCATAGCGGGGAATCGCAAAGCGTGTCGGGATGTAGCGGTGAGGATCGGGCGGGGCATGGTGAGTGGTGTTCGGACAGTCAGAGCGGTGGGTGGGCGAGGACGCAGGCAGGGGCAAGGCGGGGCAGAGGGAGGGATGGCCACGGGCCTGAAAGGCCCTTCGTCAAAGGGGAATCCCCGCACGTCTAAAGCCTCCGCTGTCACCTCGTGCGCTTTCAAGTTCGCCGGCGAGAATTTTAACGGCCGGTAGCGTCTCACCGCATGATCATTTCCAACAGCTCCACAAAATGAATACCTACTAGATGCTCTGAAACTGGCGTTTCAATTTTCGAGTGAAATGGTAGAACATCGATGTATGGAAAAAACGTACAAATCGTATTGAGTTGCGAACGAAAGAAGCTACCGGCAGGCCAATGTTAACGCACGTGCTCGAAACTTTTATATCTTTGTGTTCTTAATGTAAAAACACATCTGGATATGTAAATAAAAAGTTTTCATTTAAATATTTCCTGTCTCTCTAAATGTCAAAATTATACGAACCATTATAAAATTCATGTTTTTTTTTCAACTAAGGCCACGCGAGCCACACGAGCGTTACGTTGACGTGCGATAAGTAACGCGCGTCGTAGATTAACACTGTATCTTATGCGGAACGACCGAAGCGCTCGTGTGCCGTTTCGCATTAGATACTGTGTTAAACTGCGTCACGCGTTACGTATCGCACGTTCGTGTCCAGGGGCCCTTTTATGCTGCGTATTTTAAGAATGTGTGTTCATATTTCAAACTTTTTGCAGTATTTTTGTACGCATATGCCACAGCTAAAATCTCGCATAAACTTCCCAGGTGACCCATTTCCAAATCAAGAAAACATCCGACTTTGTTAGCGGGTTGAAAGGTTCGCGAAAACCTTTAGCACGCAGGAGCCGCCGCGTCGACGGCGCTGTCCACCTGGGTGCAGCGAACAGTGTTGCGTGGCTGAAATGGGAAATGGACTGCGGCAGCGCGTGAGGGCGGGGTGGCGGTGGTGGACGCGCCGACGGCGGCGCGCCATTCGCTTTGTCACGCGCCAGCCATTGGCCGGGAAAAACAGGAGGAGGAGGCGGTGGCGTCGTCAGCGGCGGCGGTGACGTCGGCGGTGGTGGCAGCGGCGGTGGTGGAAGCGGCGGCGGTGGAAGCGGCGGCGGTGGAAGCGACGGCGGTGGCGGCGGCGGTGGCGGTGGAAGCGGCGGCGGCGGGGGTGGCGGCGGCGTGGGGTGGAAGCGGCGGCGGCGGCGGTGGTGGTGGCGGTGGAGACGTTTGCTACGCACGGTGGGCGACGTCACATAAACAGCGGCCACAATTCTGGTGGAGAGTTGTTGACGACCATCCGGATCCTGAGTTTCACGTCAGTACTAACGTGGTTAGCTTCAAGGTGGAGGTAGTGAGTAGGCGACGCTAAGTTTCGTGTTGCTGGGTTCTCCCGGTAACTCACCAGTTGAGGCCCTGGCGCGTCGACCTTTAGGCGGGATGGGTCGAAGGACATTCTTCGGAATGCTCTGGATCCCACATACAGAAGTCCAGACGGGGACTATGCTGCCTCCCCCACTGTCAGGTTGCCTATGTTCCGGCGGTACTCACGTCGATAGCATAAAGGCGGTTGGAGTGAGGAGACGGGAAGAGGGCTCCGAGCCACCCGGACCGGGTCGGGCTCTTGGGCTCTTGGATTCGTCGAGTCAGTGGCCCCGGTACCTTGGGCAGAGGGGAAGGACTTGTTCCCGGCGCATTGTGAGTGGCGCAATAATTCGACTCCGGAAAGCCGGTAGCTCTAAGGTGGCTGAGCGGCCCGATCCACGCATTGAGTGGGAAGGATACTCAGGGTCGTATTCATAGTCTTGACTTATAATAAGGAAAACCTTAAGGAGTTCCTTATAACGTTTTCCAATTCATAGTAGCACCTTATCCATCCACATAAGAAAATACTTATAGCTATAAGGACGAACAGCCTTTAACTAAAATTTAAAAAAGGAAAAATTAAATTATAAGGATTTTTACAGTGGCATCTTTCCTTGTAGCAACAAGTGATATTTACGTCACATGCCAAACCCATTGAAACTGCACAGCGATCGATAATTTAAGAAAAAATATTGTTTTACTAAGCCTTTTTTGTTCACTTTTTGGTAACATTGGTGGCTAAAACCACCAAAATATATATTTACTGATTTCACCACCATTTAAGCCTTTGTTTAAGATACTGGCACTATTTAAGAAATTGTGTAGGTTAGGTTACCTCACGGATGCAAGCATATGATAGTTCACGGCCAGTTTGATGGAGCGCTTCTGGCAAGATTCAAGTGCCTGTGAAACAGCCAATACGCTATTGCCACACAAGGCATTGCTAACATCGTACTTATTATAAGTATCGTCCATGAATACCAAATGTGTGTACGTATTTCCTTATCAAAAGTAACTTCTTATAGCTTAAGTATTTTCTTATCCTATAAGTAACGACTATGAATATGGCCCTCAGAGGGTAAACTGCGTTCTGGTGGGACCCAGATACCTGCCTGTCAGCGTTCTTGTGCGCCGTCGGGGTGTGCGGATAGAGGCTGATCCCTAGGTGCCAACCCCGGGGAGATTTCTCCCTGACAAAAGACACGTAAGAGGTAGACGCACGACAGACACACACTCCCCGACATGTGTTGTTGCGTAACTATGTGGAAGTGACGAGGGTAGGACACGGAAGAGAAACGAAAGACTCCGAGACCCGTTTGTGAGGGTGCTTGCTCCGGGATTCGCCTTGCGTTGATCGAAGAAACCACAAATAACTATCGATCAGGGCTACCGACCCCAAGAATTCTCATCCAGACAGCGGATGAATTCGACTTGCCTGTGTAGCTAGTCTACTCGTTATTCTGAGCACTCCAGCGCAGACCAGCCCTGAGGAAGACCACGAAATGATCGAAACGTCGGCAACACAGCCTTCGTCGCGGAGTCACCCGGACAGCCAAGATCATCCACATGACTTCGACCGCGGAAGCCTACGACTTCACTTAGTCTACTCGTCGGAACTCGAACCCCAATACCTTCCGGTCAGAGGCACTGCAGTGACTGTGCAAGTTTTGCGATAAATATTTATAAACAGAATTATGTGATTTTTATAAGCAGGCTATGAACGTGCTACAGATGATCTGGACATGCTCTAAATGTAAATATTTCTCATACGTGTCATACTCATACATCTCGTATTTAATGCCAGAATACTGCATCAACATGGAACATATTAGTTAATTTATACAGCTGATTATAGCTCATTTCCCGCCCATTTTTTCTAAATTTCTTGACTAAATGTGACAGGGGCAGTCGCAGGTATTTGTCAAATACAATGATCTCATTGAGACTAAACAAACGGATGTTCCTAATTTCTAAGAAGTTAAGGAGGAAGTTGCGAAAGTCCGGCTGCGGTGGCAACCGGAGCGAAACATGACTTCGGACCTTGTATCCCTTTTGAGAAAATCAACAATCCGAAATATCCAATCCCAATCCGAAATTCCCAATCCGGGTATATAATGGATACAGCGCGACAAACGGTTAATCCTCGACCCAACAGTTTTTGCTCTCTAGAGGGCGGGCCCTGATGTTTTTGGCTTTCAGAAGGCATCCGAAGCAATGAGTGATTTCGATGTCAACAGCTACCTGATTTATGAAAAAAGCAGAGATTAAAGCCACGGTCGCAGCTTTCTAATCGGCAATACACGAAGTCTCGGGTGTCCCTCGTCATTGTTTTCCTTGTGTCTATTAATTTGAATATGTTGGCTTGGTCTGCAACACCTTGTCTCTTTCCGGGAGGTCGTACGGTTTGAGACCCCACCGTGGCGGATTTTCGTCACTAGCTGGAAAGCTGTAGGTTGAATTAAGTTGCTGTTTGTAGCAGCTGACTGGTCTGAGCAGAAGTGTTCCTTAGATTTTCAGATCAATACCAGGCCAGTGCCGGAGCAGTATTTTAAAAATGGGACGCGGTTCGTACGCGATCTTTCTTTCCCTG
Organism: Teleogryllus oceanicus; assembly: GCA_964035755.1. Classification (NCBI taxonomy): domain Eukaryota; kingdom Metazoa; phylum Arthropoda; class Insecta; order Orthoptera; family Gryllidae; genus Teleogryllus; species Teleogryllus oceanicus. Next base: position 180,385,755 of record CAXIVR010000003.1, read on the forward strand.
TTCTTACCCCTCATCTCCACTTTCGCAGCAATTTACACTTACAAGCAATACACTACCACTAGTTTAGGGAGGCCAGTCGGGCGCTTACTCCAAGTATTAGAGCGTCTTCCGGACGAGTGGTGCTCTCTGGCGCAGATGCATGGAGGAGCAAGTGGGGAGTATTCAGTTTGGAAACAATCGTACGCGTAGCTTAGGCGCTCATGTTGTTCACAGATGACGAAGATACTGACGGACAGAAAGACGGGCGGACAGACGAATGGATCGACGACATTTTAAAAAAACACTACTTTTTGGGTATCTGGGGACCCCAAAACGTGTATTTCGGTTGAAATCTCGAAATCGATTATCCGCAGCATTACGTAATTTTCTATACACTACGAATATTACTTCGTATATACAAACATACGTATACCAAAAAGTGAAAAAAACAACAAAAATATTTTTTTAAAAAATTTCAATTGAGAACTCACAACCACAAACGGTAAGGCTCCAGTATTCTGAGGCCGCATTGCCGCTTTGGACCACTGTGCTTCACGGGCGTCTGTGCGGCACGTGGCCCGCGGGGATTAGCCGGCGCAGTGGCAGCCCTGCCGCCTCCGCCCCGTGGCGCCCCGCCCAGCCTCATTACGTGCATTGTTGCCTGGCGGCGGCGCGGGAGGGGAGTCGCGCATCGCACTCGTCCCACATCGCACACGGACGTGTCGCCGCCCAACGCTCCGCGCCAGGCACGCTCAGCACGCCCACAGGCCGAAGATGTCCCTTCGCACACGGCGGTGATCGATGATGCGGAGCTAATGACTTATGTCCCGCAACGGTTGAAGCTCCAGTCGGTCGGTCGGTCGGTCGGTCGGTCGGTCGGTCGGTCGGTCGGTCGGTCGGTCGGTCGGTCGGTCGGTCGGTCGGTCGGTCGGTCGGTCGGTCGGTCGGTCGGTCGGTCGGTCGGTCGGTCGGTCGGTCGGTCGGTCGGTCAGTCGGTTAGTCGGTCGGTTAGTCGGTCGGTCGGTCTGTCGGTCGATCTGTCGGTCGTCTGTCGGTCGATCTGTCGGTCGATCTGTCGGTCGATCTGTCGGTCTGTCGGTCTGTCGGTCGGTCGGTCGGTCGGGCGGTCGGGCGGGCAGGCGGGCGGGCGGGCGGGCGGGCGGTTGGAGATTCCGGGCGCGCCGACAGCTTTGGTCATTAGTCCCGTTAGTGTAGTGCGTGTTTTTTCTCTGGATATGGCGGTGATCTTTCCCCGCTGGATGATGAGATCCGGCGCTGACCTACAGTCGGCTAGTGGAGTTTCCCCTAACCAGGACTCTCCCACCAGCGGGGCACCGCCCCAGCCGGGACGAGCTCTAAGCTCTCCGGTAGGTATCGCAATCGTGCGTATTTCCAATATAATAAGCAGCTGCCGCTGCTTTTCACTTACCCAAAGTCGCCGTGCGTTCTCCTCACACTTGAGGATTGTCAAATAAAACAAAGTTCCAACGAAAAAAAATGTATTCTTCGGAAGTTGTGGATGGCTAAACAATAGGCAAACTGTTACCTACTCTGAGTTGTGTTTTTGAAATGCCGATAAATAATAGCAATACTTTCCCCAAGCTTTTGCCAATCATCTAATCACTTGAAGACATTACTAATTGGGTATGTTAAACATGTCCATGTGTCCATATCTTTCGAAATCTAGCCAGCCTTGCTGAAAACAAACTTGCCTCCATAGCAACAGCTCCCAAACCATGGGAGCTGCGGGAACTGATTCTACAAGTGGGGTAAAGTTCTCCCGTTCTCCTTGACTGAGGTGATGAAATGCAATCTATTCATCGCATTAAGACAGATTCAGAAAATGATGATTTACAGTAACTTACAAAATCCCAGTGGTTTTAATGCAAATCGGACTAATGCTATTATTAACACAATATTGTACTATTTCATAAAAATTGGAGCTGTTTTTGAGAAAATCGTGTTTAGGTAGTTTCGCAAAATTTTGACGATTTTACGCAAAATTGAGTGAAAACTGCTCATATTTCCCAAAAACTGGTTAACTTCATTATTGAAAGATGAAAGTTTTTTAAGATCAAATTTAATGAAGAAAAAAAATTATATTGTAGTTCTTGGGCGATCTAGAATAATTTTGAATGTTCAGAATTTTTGTAAAGGGAAGTTTTCATGCAAATAGTTCACCGTCGCTATCAACTATTCATTTCTATCAACAAAAGAAATTCCATCATTTTATTTCCATGAAATATTAAAGCATATATTTAATTTTGTAATTACATTCACGTGAAAAATATACAAGAAGTACATTCCCCCTTCTATCTTCTGAGATGCCGCCAAAGAAGTAAGTTATTTTTCCTAATCTAATCGACAGTGTCCAACTATGTTAATAAAGAACATGTGTACATGAACTAGTAAAGATTGATTTGCTTCCTTCTCTAGTATCGACTATGAGCTACCATTTATCTCTCATTCTTCGCCTCTCCAAAAAGCAATCATTTTGTTCAACTGATCAAGAGAGTATCTCATATGATCCATCGCAGAATTTCCTAATAGTTTCAATTTTTGTTATTGGAAAGGGGTCACAGCTTTTCGAAACACTACTTCCATTCTGTTTGTCATATCAGTTGTGATTGCCCATGTTTTCTTATGAATCTCATTCGTATGTTAGAATTCGAATCGTCGTAAAATTCAAGAATTTTGATATTTCATTTCGTTGTAAGATTCAAGAATCCAAAATAGTATTGTAATCATGAATACGAGGGTCTATTCCTGGCGCTTCGTTTCGAATGGACTTGTGGAATTTTCTCTGCTCCCTCCATTACAGAGTTTTTCTATCGTACCGCTCTCTCACCGTCGCTCTTGCCGTCGTCATCGTCCCCGCCGCCGCCATCGTCGCCGTTCCCGTCACCGCCCCGTCACCGCCCCGTCCCGCCCCCCCCCCCCCCCCCCGTCGCTGCATCTACAGTCACCCCGGGGCACCGCCCCCTCTTGTGTCATCCTGGCTCCTGCCCCAGCCTCTGCCCCCACGTCAGTGTCCGTCCCCGCAACCGGCCTCGACACTGACTCCGCTTCCACAACCGCCTCCACCCCTACCATTATCATTATCGCCAGCGTAACATCCGCCGTCACCTCTTCCACCACCACCGCCGCCGCTACTGTCACCGCCACCGCCACCGCCACCGCCACCGCCACCGCCACCGCCACCGCCACCGCCACCGCCACCGCCACCGCCACCGCCACCGCCACCGCCACCGCCACCGCTACCGCCACCGCCACCGCTACCGCCACCGCCACCGCCACCGCCACCGCCACCCGCCACCGCCACCGCCACCGCCACCGCCACCGCCACCGCCACCGCCACCGCCCACCGCCACCGCCACCGCCACCGCCACCGCCACCGCCACCGCCACCGCCACCGCCACCGCCACCGCCACCGCCACCGCCACCACCGCCACCGCCACCGCCACCGCCACCGCCACCGCCTCCGCCTCCGCCTCCGCCTCCGCCTCCGCCTCCGCCTCCGCCACCGCCACCGCCACCGCCTCCAACCCGCCGCCGCAGCCGCCCTGTTGTCTTTCCATTTGGGCGGCGCGCGGTGGGCGCGTTGAGGTTTGGAGCGCGAGGCTGCCTGGAGGGAGGGAGGGTGGGGGAGGGGGCCTGTGCGCCTGCGTCGATGCACCTGTCGAGGTCACGGCCACCCTCGCTCCCAAGCGCAGCATCCACGGCCTCCTCCCGCGCCGCGCTTTCGGGCTCCTTTCCGAGCTGAGGGCCGCATACAGACAGTTATGTTGGAGTTTAGACATCCCATTAAATTATTTATAATTGTAGTGCTTGTTTTTTGTAGGATTGGTTCGGCTTTCCATCGACTAATCATAGTAAACACAAAAAGAAATGGAATTGGTTCTAAAATTCGAGGGCGATATTTCCTTTGTAAATTAATTAATATTGACGGTCCATAAGATGTAACAAGTGGTTTAAACCACGATGCGTTTATGGATGTATAAATGTGTCTGTCACGCATCACTCGGATTTGCGCTCTTTGAACACACGTCAGGAGTATGGTCTGTGAGTGCCGTTCCAAGGATGTGAGATTGAGATTGGCGCCGGTGAAGGCGATGTACACGCAGTTTTGTATCAAAAAACCAGTGCAAAATTTGTCACTTTAGTTTAAGGTACGAGACCTAGGGCATACCTTTGACCATAAGAATTATATGAACACTGGTAATGTGTAAATAATTGCTACTTTGTAAATTATAAATCATAAATGTACTCGGTTTTAATTCAGCATTATTCTAGAACCCCTTTAGTGTTACTGAAAACTGTAACAGTTTCTCAACATTGTTTCATTTTCTTCAAATCATTACGGTATCCTAATGCCGTATGTAGCAAAAATAAGACACATTTTCAGGAAGCAACTTATCCTTTGAGCATAAATAAAAATGAGTTAAAAGCACACAATTGTGCATTTGCGTACCAAATTGACATAAATGCTTCTTGAAAAACCTTTCAGGACAGAAATAAAACATTACAGTGAGCGAATTCAATAATACGATTCAAGAATAAAAAAACATTAATAATGCATTTAATGCTTAGTTTCTAGTAGATTTACTATCAACAATATTAAACTGCGTTTTTCATCTAAAATAATACAGTAAGCAGAGGAAACAAAAGTAGTTTGTAAATTATTTAGACACCCCTGCCTCTAATAAACATTTTTTTTAAGAATTGGGGACAGCGGCTTTATAGTTTCATTTTCCACGTCAGAGAAAGTAAATATGACACAAAAGAAATATTATTAGGCCACATTATTTTATTCACTAAATTTTTAATTACAAAATGTCTTTGTGGTCGTGAAAACGCCCTAGGTATAAGGTGCACGATCTACGTAGGGTACTGCCAAAATATCCGAATTGATTTTGTGGAATCGATATGCTGCTTACGTTCATAGAATCAGCATCCATTAACCTTACCTTCATCATACATGCTGTTTACGATAAAGCAATAACGCGATAAAGGTCGTGCAGTATCGAATTCCGATCTTTTCCTAAGGTAACGTGAGAGATGTCGCGTGCCCAAAGGCTTAAAATATAGGGCTTAGCATATACGCTGCATGGTTCAACTCTGAGCGAACCCCTTGAGTTGTAGATAGATTATAGAATACCGTTGCGTTTGTCCGTGCAAATAATACCGCAACTTTTGTTAGGTGGACTCAACTGCAAAAATATCCGGAATATTTTCTGGGTTACACTACGTAAAACGCAAGGCTTTATTTTTCGCTTGGGGTGTGTGTGAAGGAAGTGGCTTTACGTCTAGCTGAATTTTTTTGTATAACCTACTGTAACTTCATTAATTAATTTCGCCATTCAATTTTCGCCTTACAGTGCACAGGTGAAACATATACCGGTACCCGATATTTTGGATGGAAGATCATGCTTGATGCTTGTATGCTCCTCTCTCTCTCTCTCTCTCTGTCTCTCTCTCTCTCTCTGTCTCTCTCTCTCTGTCTCTCTGTCTCTCTCTCTCTCTCTCTCTCTCTTCTCTCTATATATATATATATATATATATATATATATATATATATATATATATATATATATATTTAAGTTTCCCTGGATTTTTCTTTTGAATAAAAATTATCTTTTCCAATAGTGAATTTTTGACTGAAAAATTCTGAAGACTTTACCACCGAATTTAAATATTCAGCTTATAATACGATGCATTCTAAGCTCAGATTTTTAGCGGTTTTAGCATTTATTGTTTTGTTTCGAGACATCTGCATTGATTTTGTTCTTCTTTAGAATTTTGTATCATTTTTAATTGTGTAATGCATTTTTCCAAAACCGTTCAGAAAGGCAAAACAGGAACCATGTGGTCTGCTCGTGGAGACTTACTAAGTAACGGATTTCCTAGGTTTCAATGGACAGTAATTAGCATCAGTGCTTTTCTAATTAGCTGAAGATTGGAAACTTCCTGAAAGGAGAGTCTGGAAAGAGCTTTGATATTTTCTGAGAAACGTGCTCTATATCTGCAGATGGAAGTCCGCTTCCGTTCTTCGAGGAACAAAGGGTTCTCTTTCGTCTCATTTACGGAAGGTTCTCTTCGAAATTAACTTAGATGAATATGAGAGGGACAATGATCTCTCTTGCACTCCTGAAACATTATTAAGAGGTAGTTGTAGAAATTGCTGACCTTTTAATAAAGAAAAATTCAATAAAATGGAAGGAGGAATAAAAATACTGGTGTATTCAAAAAGCAACGGAGATTCTAAATAATTTTCTGCTATGTATGTAGGCGTACAAATAAGATCATTACAGTCGACTTCTGTTATAATGAACTCGAATATAGTAATCCCTCGGTTATAGTGAACTTAAGTCATTAATCACGTTTCACTTACATTACAAATAAATATAGGAAGATTCGGCTATAGCGAACCTGAACATCGGCTATAGTGAACGTAGGTAATTCAACATCCTGGAAATTAATTCAATCCTGAAAAACATATATCGCCTCAGTGCCAAAAATTCCCACACTAGTCAGATTCAAACAAAATATTGGCCAAAGGTCATAATCGAAGAAGTCTCCCCTGAGGTGAAGGTAGCGGACCTGGAGTGGGGACCTTAGTGATGAATTTATGCTACTCAGTTTCACTGTAAAAAAAAGGTCATGTCCTGCGTGGGCTGCAACTGGCAGAGGCGACGCGCGATTGCTTGCTTCAGTTTCAAGCTTGGTGTAACTTGATGTATCGCGGGACAAAGCACGTAGAATTCTACGTTGCCGACAGGAAACACGAGTCTGCCACAATCTGGCGAAATGCCGCGCGGAAAAGCGATCAGTTTCATTAGCCGCTTCCCCCATCCTGCTACCGAAAGTATCTAGTGTGTTATTAGGCGAGTAAAAGAGCCTTTGATGTGTGGGGTGGTGTTCCGTCAGTGCAAGAGGCATTGAAGGGTGTCAAGACTGCATAGCGATAGTGAGACACTAAGGACAAAGATGAATCAAGTATAGAAAGAGCACGAACTCTGGATGATCTAGAGAAATTACTACTAAAAATGTACGAAGAAAATAATTTATTTTTCAAGGACAAATAAAGATATTAAAATTTTTAGTTCGTGCTGTTAATGTATTTTGCTGTGTTTCTATATTAATAAAATTAAATGTTATGGAGAAATTCTGCTTAATTTTGACATAACCGGATAGTGTACCGTCGATATAGTGAACCAAAATTGTTAGTCCCCAGAAATTCCGGAGTCGACTGTACTGAGGTCAAAGAATAAGAAAAGATGATAGTGAAGGTGAGGCACAGAGAGAGAATGCCAGTATTCAAATTATATCCGTTTATCTTCTTAGGATATATACACACGAGATGTGAAAATAAAGTGATTGAGAATAGAAAATCATATGATAATGGGCAATTAGTACACTTAATGATAAATGCTAATGAGTTAAACATATATCTACAAACGTATTTTTATTAAACGTTTGTTTGTGATGAAGACTTCCTTTCTGATAAAATAACATGGTAAATCCAAAACGATTTAAAGTTTCTTATTCAAACATAATACTCTGCTCATTCATTAGTAGAGAATTTAAAATAAGAATACAATTTCTTGCTAACACATGAATTTAACGCGACTACAAATAGATGCGAGAAGAAACTTACTGCTTTCCCATATTACATAGTCTAATATTTGTTTTCAATGAACAATTTAACAATTTCTAACAGAAAATAATCTCTGTCTCACTGCTGCCAACAAGCTAAATACGCTCCTTTCTGCTACCACAGTACGTGAGAAATACACTTGCTAAAATGTGTTTCACTGCACATCCCTAACTGGTTTGTGAACCCGGTCTCGCAGTGCCGTATGGGTTTACTTGATGCGCGTCATATACGTAAACCTCTGCGAGATTAACCCAAAACAATGGCTGTGAGGCTGTGCTTTGTGGGAAACAGCCCTTTTAGCAAGCCCTCCAGCAATTAATATGGAGCCTCTGCGCGAATGAATTAGCAGGAGAGCGTTACAGTTGACGCGTGCACACGTATTTACACGTTTCCATCAGGATCCTTTGCGAGTTAATTGCTTCGGAGCAATTTCAATAAATTAGCACGTTCTTCATTTCTGTTGCTGGTATTTACATTGCTTCGTGAATGTTTACGTTCTCTACAGCCAATTTTCATTATTGAGAGTGAGAAAATTAAAGATGTTAATGAAAAATAAGATAAATTTGCAAATAACACTTAATTTTTGATGTTTTGACATAATAAAGAAGGTTAATAATCTCATATTTGTTAAGTAGATCGCCAGAGTATTTGTAATTCTTATAATTTTATCAATTCAATTTGTAGTTGGTGTTTTACTGAAAATCATTATTAAAGTACATGAAATTTTTAATATTTTTCTTGTACGTGTCCTTTTTGCATTAAAACGATTTTGACACTTTGCTACACTTTAAATAAAATATATAGATAAATACGCCGGGGTTTGCATCCCGGTCGATAGCTGTTGAATTTCGGGCTTGTAAAGCGGGTTTACGGCAGGGTTTCTCAGGAGTTTTCCACCTTGCTTGCTTTTTATTTCACTTTTAATTCCATCTTTTGCTCCTTATTCCCCAATTCCTCCTACATCATCGTTATCATAATTACACTTCAACGTTAATGCCTCTGGGGAGATTCAATGACGGCCGCACTGAGACTGGCAGCGGCAGTGCGAAGTTATCAGAGATAATGTCTGGTAATAAAAGAACCATTTTTCGAAAAGGTCGCCTGCATGTCAAGGTATCCCTTTACAAATGGATATGTAATGCCAAATGTAAACGATCTATACAATGTTTAATATTACAATATTCAGCAACTAAATTGTCCTGAAATCTCAAATATGTTATAAGGAATTTAAAAAAATTAATAGAAAAACAAACTGTGATTTATAGAAAAACAAACTGTGATTTATATTACACTGTTTTATGTGCATAGAGCACTGTGTGAAATGGAAACATTTGATTTTTAACTGAATGATATTTTTAATAAATACTTTTTAACTCAGAAGAATATGTTTTTGGCCATTCTAAAAGAATGGGGTTGTTTTTTTCTGATCTAATCGCTGTGATAATACATGTTTGAACATTTTAGAATATATTTTTACTGTGCAGGGACAATTTCTAATAGGTCAAATCTTTGAAAAGCAAATTACGCTGTTGTACGGTATTGCCCGTGCAGTCGCACATTGCACACCTTAGGCACCATGTGCAGTGCACATTTCACACCATAGGCTTTTTTTTACAAGATTGTTTGATAAAAGAATAAGAAACGGGCCGCTCTAAAAGACGTTACTGTGGAATTGGGAGTAGAAATTTTATTAGAGCATTTGTGAAAATATTTTATTAAGCTTTTTATTCCAGTGTAATACATGCTTTTACATTTTCACGATCAACAAAGAATCTGCAAAACCAAAGTAGATGCCCTTCGCTACTCTCTGCTTGATATGTTTATCTTAATTGAGTTGCAAACACATTGCATTTTTCTCATTGGTATAATAGCAAAATTGAAAGTGAAGTGCATGTGTATATGGTGATACTTCGTCAAAATGAGAACATTTTTGGTAAAATTGAAGGTAGTCCGAAACGTAATTTTCTCTAATTCAAAATTGGGATGTAATTTTTTTTTTAATATGCATTCATGTCAACTAACATAGGTCACAATTTCTTTGGGAGAGTATGGAGTCGCTCTGACTTACCCGAAGAACTTACCACAAGCGGTCATGTGTAGACTTCTCCAGTTGTAATGAATCTCAGAAGCCTACTTTTTTGTTCCCTGTATTCGATATTTCCGATTTCAGGTACACTATATCTGGAAGTTTACTGTAACTACGAACTCTACTACTCGTAGATCTAGTGCTTATTTGTGTATAGATTAGCACGAAGGATTAAAGTTCATTACAATCTTAAGTTTACTATATATGAATTCCCAATATTCAAATCCACTGCATTTCAAGCACTAGTTAGAAATGATTAAACATCTCGAACCACAATGAAACAATGAACATTCTTCTTCACGTTTTCGCCGTCGGATGAAGGCTTCTAGCGAAACGTCATCACCGTTCGTGGCATAGCATTATTCAGGCGACGCAAAACAGCTTCTTTGCCGTGCACCGCACCCACGCTCTATCATCTGTGGTGCGGTGTGGCGCGGCGCCGGGGTTCCCGGAGTTGGCTTCGGGCGCGCGCCGCAGGGGGCGGGCCGAGCGAGCGGCGCGCGGGTAATCAGAGCGCGCAGCCCGCACGCGCGTCAGGTCATTGTGTCCTATTTCTGGCATTAATATTAATGGACGCCGACGCACGGTGCCGCCCCGCTCGCACCCGCCCACCCCGCGCCCTCCCACCCCGCACCATCCCGCCCCGCCTCGCCCCTCCCGCCCCACCCCGCCACTCCCGCTCCGTCACGCCAAACTCTCCCCGCCACTCCTCCCCCCCCCGCTCCGCCCCGCCCCGCCCCGCCACGCCACTCACCGCTCCGCCACTCCTCGCCACTCTCCGTTCCGCCACGCCCCGCCACGCCCGCCACGCCACGCCACCTCCGCCCCCCTGCCCCGCCCCCCCCGCTCCCCTCCCCGCCCCGCCCCTCCCACTCCGCCCCTCCACACCCCTACACTCCCCGCCCGCCCTTCCCGCCACTCCCCGCCCTCCCCGCTCCGCCACGCCCCAGCCCCCCCGCCATGCCCCGCCACTTCCCGCCACTCCTCGCCACTCCCCGCCACGCAACGTCGCGCCCCGCCCCGCCACGTCTCCACACGCCCCACCCCGCCATGCCCCGCCACGCCACGCCACTCCAGGCGCTGCCGCTCCCCCACCCCGTCAACTGGCCAACGCTACAGAGCACGCAGCTAGAGGAGAGAAGCGCAATGTCGCCGTGGTAGGATGAACAGGAAGTGCGAACACAAGTGAGGAGAGAGGTACAGAGGTGACTAAAGGGATGATAATATAATTCGACTGAGGAATGTAGGAAAACGATGCATTATTAAACGAAAAAAGACGGAACAAGGGTGGAAATCAGATTTGAAGGGAGGCGTGTGGAGATCCTTAGTTGAAAAGTTGGTCATGTCTGGGCGGGTAGGAAGTCTTCGGAAGAACAGTAGTACCTCGTGCAAGAGGTAATTGAACACAGTAGAAGAGACAGAGAGAGGAGAGGAAGAGTAGGAAGAGGTGAGGAGAGACGGAGACCAGAAGAGAGGGGGCAGCGAGAAGTGAGAGGGGGCGAGAAGTGAGAGGGGGCGAGAAGTGAGAGGGGCGAGAAGGGAGAGGGAGCGAGAAGGGAGAGGGGGCGAGAAGTGGAGGAAGTGCGAGAAGGAAGAGCGGGTGTGAGGGGAAGGGGCAGCGCGTGGAGAGAGGGGGGGAGAAGGGGAGGGGAGGGGCAGGCCGGACCCGATCAAAGGGCGAACCGGGGGGTGAGGAGAAAAGGGGTGGGGCTGAACGGGCAGTGTCGAGATCGACACGGCAGTGAGGTAGTAGGAACGATACGGGAAGCACAAGGAAGGGAACACCTCGACCATGAAGGGAAGATCTGGCAGCGGAGCGGAGCAGGTCAAGGGTGGTGACACCATAAAGTTGGGAGGGCGGCAGGCGTAAAGAGGTGGAACGGGGGAAGAGCAGAGTTGCAGAGCAATAAGGCGAAGCCCAGTCAAAAAGGGGGAAAGTGGAAGAGGGAAAGGGAGTGTCACGGTTGAAAAGCTGGCCAGTGGGAGGTGGGGCTGAGGAAGGGGAACAATAGCAAAGACAGGGAAGAGTGAAGCGATGTAGTAGGAAGGGGATGAATGGGGGGGGGGTACGGAGGAACTTCGTCGTGAGTGAGTGAGGGCGGGGAATGTCTAGCGCCACAGATCGTGCCAGCCGCTTCGGGGAGACGGAGCTGGAGGCGGGGACGGAGAGTGGATGGATCGAATGGGAAAAGGGGGCGGGGCGGAGGGGGGCGGGCGAGGCCGCTTGCTGCTACCAATCTGCTTGCTTCTGCTGGCGCCTGGCTGGCGTGCGCTCTACTTCTTGCCGCCGCCGATCTATGCGAGCCTTAGCGCAGTTTATGTATCCAATACGACGTCTCAAATGCCGTCGAACCGTTACCTCAGCATGAAGCTGCAGTTTGTGATTCCTCCCATCCCGCTTCCCTGTTGTGCACCTTTGTTGGCCAAATCGCCAAATTTCATTAAAAGTCTTGAGTGTTTAAAGGAGGTCATTTTACAGAAGAGAAAAACTAATTATAGCAAGTTATTTTCACTTAGTCAAAATAAAATCATGAGTCCAATGACTTTTTAATATGTTACCTGGGAAATCTTTACAACCCCAGACAACTTCGCCGGCTTATGAACCTGGATTTAGTCGCCGTGCTAAGCTCCTGAATGAACAACTAGAAACGCTAATGTTTTTACCGAACACACGAGGCATTATAGAACAGACTTTTTACATATTTTCTATTTTAACTGTGTTTTAAAAGTCTTTGTCAGTTTTTTACGTTACCAGTTGTTCAATTAGAGGGTTTGGTAGTCTACAAAAGTGTTTCTCTTCTTCCAAATAAAATCTACTCGTTTTGCTTAATGCAGCATGTAATACTCTTTGAAAAACTTTTAAATGTTAATTTTACGTTGAATTAATATTTAATTATACAATAGTCAATAATTTATAAGCCATCTAGCGGGAAAGGCTCATCGCCACCTACAGAGATAAAACATGCACCATACTTACTGGATCAATGCCCAAGACGCGCCCAGAAACACTAATCAATCAATTAAATAAACAATCAGTGTGACGCTTCACTGCGCCTGCGATCAAAGGTGATAGGCAACCGTTCGACAGTCATGTATAAAGGGTTGCGTTTCTTGTGGAAATTATTCATTTCATTGCTTCCCTTCACAAGCTTACAGTACTTTCTCCTCTCTTCTCCCCCAAGGACCATAAAGTTAAAGAATGGTGTATTTCATTATAAGCAATATTTCTTCTAAAGAAATAGATCTCTTATTTAAACTTTACATTAAAATGGGAGTCGAATATTAAAGATATTGTTCTCATTCAAGTTCTCTAATGTATCACATGCATCATTAAACAGGCACTCAAGTGCACCGAGGAATGCAACATTCTGCCATCTCTTTTATCACAAGCAATTCCATCGAAAAGTAGAAGTTGCCGTTATATCAACCGTGAACTTTTATGCGAACTATGTTGGCACTTTGCGCCGATAGGTCTCTGCGTAACGACCCCTGATAAGCCTACACCGCCTACTCATCTCCCGTGCTGCTCCTCCCGCCGCTTGCGGCGTGCAGCGGAAGTGGCGGTACCGCGACCGGCGACGGGCGGGGAGGGGGCCGGGGCGGGGAGACGCGGCGTTGCAACTTCGCAACTTCCGCCCAAGGCCGACTTGAGAGGCGGGCGCAACAGCGGCTTGGCTGGAGACGAGTCGGCGGTTGAGCGCCGTGGCGGCCGGGGCGGTGTGGCGGAAGGGAGGAGGGTGGGGGGAGTGGGGAATCAACAGCTGTGTTTAAGAATTTCGCCCGGCTTTGAAAACTTGCGGCAGCGGGGGAAGCCCGCGATGTTTCCGTTGGAAAGTTTTGCGGACTTCGTCATAGATAAGAACGTGTGGTGTTGGGGACAATGATGTTTGTAGGGTTGATGGGTGCTTGTACCGGTGAATGTAATAAGAATAGTGAGGTACTAGGACACGTCGGTTACCGTTTCTTCGTGATATTCTATATAATGGTTGAGATTTTGGGGTCATCGAAAGGCCAGATGCTACGACATTTTTTCAATTAGTAGAATGGCGGTTTAAAAAAAAACAACAGCTAAGATAATTAAAAATTCCGTAAGAGAAAATACGTATTGATGGGTTAAAATTCCATAAAAAGTAATGAAATACCTTAGTATTCCATGTTTACAATTCCTTCTAATTTTTTGTTAGGATGCTAGAGAGAATAATATAAACGAATAACCTCTCCTGTAACTCTTAATGTTTTGAAAGCACATACACACGCGTTATATGGCGGATGGGGAATAAACAGCTTCACGTACGAGTTACATGTTTGTGGAACCGTGTACGCGATATTTCACGAACTACATAATATATAAGAGCGTGTGCGGGTATGGAGGGGACAGTGATGGCTGTAAGTTTGATGGGTGCGCGTTCCAGTGAATACGACAGCAGTACTGAGATACTACGAGAAAGGGTGGTTGGTGCGGTGGTGAGATACTACGATGAAAAGTTGGTGGTACAGAAAGATGCTCGATAGTAAGTCACTTTAGCAATTTATATGGTGGAAAACATTTCTTATGGTCTTTGCAATAGTTTCTTACGAATGGAACAAATAAGGTAATAAAACATTAGGTAAAATAAAAGTTCTTAATAGTGGGGTGTCTAGGATTTCGGAAACAATGAATTCCTATGGAAACCCGCATTTAAAGATTTCCCCCAAATTATGTGCTTGAATGCTAAAATTCAAGTATAATCGAACAGATCCCCTTGCCACTTCTAAAATTCCCTATTTCAACATCCGTCTTTTGATGGAATGGGGAAAAGACTGTAGCGTTTAACAATTTCTCCTGGCTTTGATTACTTGCGGACTTGAATACATTGTGGATTTAATAAAAGATTGCGTTGCGTCTATATGGTACACTGGTGGATGTCCAGAGGGTCGACATGGAATCGTACCATAGTGGTGATTGTGCACAGAAAGAAGAAAGTGGAGTTGGTAGGTGTTTAGATGTGTACCACGTATAGATGCACCACTTATATACGAGTGCAAGAACAACCTAAATCACATTGCGTTACATTTTGCATACCTAAGAAAAAAAGTTACATTACTAGATGGATTAAGAGACGAAACTTTAATCGATGATAAGTAGCACTGAAGTTCATTGTTCATGAACGACATCAGTATGCTATATTATATGGGAAAGAATATGCTGTGGACTTAGGTTTTGGCAATCAATATATTTTTGATTTAAAAATAATTCTATAAATAAAAAATCTATAAATACAAACAAATAACCATACTTATTTATAAGACTACATTGTTCCTATATTTTTATCAAGACAAGTTTTTTAATGTTTTCTATTTTTTCTCCATTTTTCTATCAATTTTTTATCTATCAATTTTAACTTTTGTTCTCATGATAAAGTCTTAAGGCAAGTTATGGATTTCAGACTCATCCTCGAGTGAAATTCATTGCTTTCATAATTCCTAGTGTCGACGATTTAAAACAAGTAATATAATGAAATTTTGAAAAAAAAACTCAATGGTACCTGCATAATCCTTGCGTTGGTCTCAACAGAAAATCAACTCTTCTTCAATTGATGGCCACTACTACTTTAAATCTGTTATTTAATTACCGACCACCAAGTTCACCATAAAAGTTCTATTTGAGTTTACGCTCCATTCATTCCAGGATAGTGTGCAACGCATTGATTTCTTCTAAACAGCAATAGCACAAATCACTCTAGTGAGAATAATTGAGAAGAAAAATGACTGTAGTCCCGAACTTCGTGTTTTGCACTCAGGTTGAAATAGCTACTTTTGTTTGCATGATAGGATATGGCGCTTTAATTGTGTTTCTGCATTACCTGATAGAGCTACATGCAAAGTATGCATTTAACGCATTTTTCGCCACATGTAAACTTTGGATGTTCTTGCATTCAGCGATTCATATAATAAATTCGTTTTAATGCCTTTTTAAAACACGTAATATTTCATAAAATTCTAGTACTGCATTCCATATTACAATTATTATATTAAATATTATAAATTCTTATAATCTATAAATATTTTCCATGACATGATGTCTTTTACACAAGAAGAAATAAGCTTCGTTCCCCTGGAGAAGTACTACATTGACCCCGAAACAGGTACCTAAAAGGTAGAAAAAAATATTTGCTGTATTTTTATTGTCACATTGAATTTATTAAATGCCAGTATTAATTTTGTTTGTGTATAGATATGTTACGAACGAAATTCAGAAAATTTAGAATTAGCCTCTCCTGTACCCGGTCTGATGTGAGTGTAATAAGTACGGAACGGATTTTCACGTAAATACATATTTTTGCAGGGACAAGATACCTGCATTCACTAATATTTTTTACACTTAACACGACAATCTGAACTAATTGGAGCTATTTTTATTTTACATATTTTTACATATTTTGGTATAATTACATAATTTTACATATTTTACCTATACCTACATATTTCGTTACATTTTTAATATATTTATAGGTCGAAATATCATTTGTGATGTTCAAAATACATATTACTTGAAAACTTACTTAGGTACTGAAATACTTAAAAATACGCAATGCGCTTGTATTAACGCCGGACAATCGCTATTAATTGTCAAACTTATCTCCCCCCGCCCCACTGCTTTTTGAAAATAGCGTAATCGGGATCAACGATGAGCGGATGTAGTATGTAAAGCAGAAGGAACTTCAACCACGTGTCTTACTCTTGTTTCATAGACCCCATGCGTAACTCGATAAAATATCAGAACATTAATTGTCTTATCCCTTTTCTGGAGTTGGGGTGGGAGTATGCTCCCTTTACCCCCCCCCCTTCTATCACAGGCTACACGGTACTATTCACATGAGCTCCGGCTCCTCGTAAACAACATTGTATATAATACGAAAGTATTATGTTTCGGAAGAAACTAGCGAATAATTGCTTCTGTAGATGTAAAACTTTCATTCAGCCTCTCTGAATCCATGCAAAGTTCTGATCGGCAACGTACTCTGCGCGGAAAACGCTTGAAGTATGGAATTGTAAACATTATAACGAATATTTATTTCACATATTTCCTATTTTTTCTTACATATTTTTGAAAAAATAAGTACATATACATGTACATATTTTGCTTTTTTTATTACAATAAAGTCCGTTCCCTAGTAATAAAGGTATACGTAATGTCCGACACTATTGCATATCGAGTCACATTCTCCCTTAGATATAAATAATACGAGTTTGCTATTTTTATCTGCATCGCGCATTTCCTTTGATCCTTTTCCAAACTTCCAATGCACTCAACGTTCGTTGAGAATAATGTCCTGTTTTCGGATCAAAATTGATATTGCTGGAGCTTCGCTGATGAGGCATAGAGGAGTTATTCTGAGAGCATCCTCTGCGGTAAAGCACATCTTCACTGCTGACTAATGAGCACTCGGGGACAGCGTGGTTTGAATGCGCAACGAGCGGGCGGACGACGATTCAACATTTACTTGTTCACGTCACGTCACGTCTCGTCCATCAGGTCGAAAGTGCGATGCGGTCACGGCGCTGCTTTGTACGCGGTCACTGCCACAGGGCAAGAGAAGGATCAGGCAGGAGGGGGTTGTTGTGTTCCGACTTTACGGTGGAGACAAATGAGATTATAATGGATCGAAATTCAACGGACAAACCACAACCCCTAGAAAAAAAGAGAGTCCAACTATCACACTAACATTTACTTCAAATCCAGTTTGTACGAGAAGTTTAACGATTTAAGAACGGGAGAAGAAACTCGCTAATAATACACATGTTTAGACATTCGTCTGGAAATTTTGCTGCTATAAATTGATATTTCTCTAGCTTCTTGTTGCACGTAATGCTGGAGCAGTTTGGCATAAATAATAAACCACATTTTTACAACATTCATTTAAGTTCGGTTTTCAACAATTTGTTTAGATGCTTCATTTTTGAAACAAACGAAAATATTTGAATCGATGATAATGTAAAGTGCATATCTACGATACGTATATTAAATAGAGAAATTAATAATCTACCATACATCTCAATAAATAATAAATCTTCTGTACATGTCACACAGTGAATGTGCAACAAATACATGTGCAAAGATTGAAAGTCACGTTGGGTAAAGCAGCAAATAAAAATACAACGCACATAATCAGTAGAAGCTCTTGATCACTTTCTAGATCACTAAGGAAGCTGAGTGATAGTCCTGATAAATATTTAGTTTTGTGTCGTAATAATTCAGATATTAATAGAAGAAAGAAAGTAGAAGAAATTAATAAAAAGACATTTTGACACCCGATATTTTACACGTATTCCTACCAAAGATCTGACTATTCAGGTTATTAGGTTAAACAGAGTAAAGTTCAAACACAGCGTATTTTGTATGATCAGTGTATTATCATGTATCAGTCGTCATGTATAAGTCATCATGCATAAGTCATCATGTATAAGTCATCTAAGTATTAGTCATCATGTATCAGCCATCATGTATCAGTCATCATGTTTGTGTCACCATGTATGCATCAGAATATGCACCACATCATGCATCAGAATATACAATGTATTTTCGGATGATCGCATTTATTAAAATGTTATGATAATCTATGTAAATTGTTTCTCATAAAGAGGAACAATAAACGACTTCTCACGAATTGTCATCGTGGAAAATGTTGAAAAACCACGCAACAGGAATGAATTTTCACCTCAGCCCCCAGGTCGAAGCAAAAGGCTCCAATACTGATACACCGTTGTCGCAAGCGGTCGTGCGGGACATCCAGAGAGTCTTTAGGGGATGAATTGCCCACACTGTTTCCACAGTAAACACAGTTCTCCGCTGCGAAGGGCGAAACCGCGACAGAGGCCCGTGCGGGCGAGCGGGTGGACGCCGATAAGATAACAGCACAGACAGCGACTTCAGACCGGACCGGATGGGAGTGGAATGGTGCAGACCAAGGGAAGACCAGCGTACAGGACGAGGCAGAAAAGGACGATCCAGGCTGTAGCGATGCAGGGAATGACGATGTGAAGAAGGGCGATGTGGGGAAGGATGCCGCGAGAAAAGAATGATGCAAGGAAGAATGATGCGGAGAAGAATGATGCCGAGAAGAATAATGCGGAGGAGAATGATGCGGGAAAGAATAATGCTTGAAAGAATGATGCGGGGAAGGATGAAGCGGGGAAGAATGATACGTGGAAAAATGATGCGAGGCAGGACGATGCGGGGAAGAGCAATGCGTTGAAAAGCAATGCGGTAAAGAGCATGCGGTAAAGAGCTATGCGGAAAGAGCTATGCGGAAAGAGCTATGCGGAAAGAGCTATGCGGAAAGAGCTATGCGGAAAGAGCTATGCGGAAAGAGCTATGCGGAAAGAGCTATGCGGAAAGACATGCGGAAAGAGCTATGCGGAAGGAGCTATGCGGAAAGAGCTATGCGGAAAGAACAATGAGGGTAAGAGCAATGCGGTGAAGGACGATGTAGGGACGAGCTATGCGGGCAATGACGATACGGCAAAGGAAGGAGCGAGGAAGAACGGGACGGGAAAGAATTTTAAGGCATGAAACGCGGAAGGGATCAGCGTGGCAGTTTAGAAAGGGACGGGTAGGAGTGACGCGGCTAAATACGGGGCAGGACGGCCAAGGACGAGGTTGGGCAGCTAAGGTGGAACGGAGTGGAATTGCGGCGCCGTGAACAAGAGCGGGCGGAGCGGGAGAGATGGCCCTTGGCATCAACTGATGTCCCTGCAGTCTTTCTGACAGGGAGGTCCTAGGTAGTCGGCTACGCCGAATTCAGTTGCTGTATGGAGGAGAATTCTAGCGGCCGGCTGCTCTGATCGGTAGTTTTACGTGTTTTTCCGATCAACACCAGGCAAATGTCGGAGCAATACCCTAACGAGCCACGGACCGCGCACGATCTTTCCTATCCTCTCCCCTTCTACACCCTTACACTAACATGCAAGACTACCACACATGTCGGGAACTAGAGCTTGTCCTGGCTGGGGCGGTGCCCTGCGGGGAGGAGATACGTAGTTTGGGAAAACCCGGTAGGTCGCGCCGGATCTCGCCAACCAGCGGGGGAAGAACACAACTATCTCCAGAGAAAAAACATGCACAACAGGTACGAGACCGATGCCCCTAGTAGCAGACGCGCTCGCAATCAATGAACAAGAGCGGGCGGGTGACGTGCGGCGCAGGAAGGAGTGAGCACGGATGGCGGGGGCGAGTGCGCGGGGCCCTAGGGCGGCGGCAGCGGCTCCGAGGCGATCGATTGCGCACGCAGGCACGCGCCCCGCCCTGCGCCGCCCCTCCCCCTCGCCGCCCCGTCGCACTCGCCGGCACGGCCCCCGCCCCCCCCCGCGCGCGCGGCGTCTGCCGTGCCTGCCGCTGCCTCGGGCCACTTGGCCTCCGAGTCCTTTCTGCCGCCCGCCGTGCCGTGCCGTGCGGCCGCCGCGCTTGGGCCTTCCCCTTCCCCCCCCCGTGCCATTCCGTGCTGTGCTGTGCCGTGCTGTGCCGTGTTGCGCCGTGTTTTGCCGTGTTGTGCGGTGCCGTGCGTGGTTTCGCTTTTTTACCCACCTGAACTCTCTTCTCCTGCTTCCCGTACACTCCAATACACTTTTTGTTCGGATGAGTAAAGGCATTATGAGAGGGAGTTGCGACTTTTCCGCCCGCATTGCTTGAAACGAATTGATGCTCGAACAACTGAACTGTGCGTCAGCGCTGGAGTCGCATACTTGTAGGTTAAATAGATGTACTGAAAAGTATACTGTGCGAGTACGAACAAAAATATTCAAAGGGACTTAAGAATTTGAGGATAAATAGGTGATTGATGTACTAATAAGCACTTTCGTTAATAGCTGAGGACTTACTCCCAGTTGAACGATTTCCGTGTACCTGTTGTGATTTTCTCTCTTCCTGATGACATGTCTCCCACCTCTGTCTGCCGTGTCTGCAGAGCGCCACTCTTTTAGAGTTCTCTTTCTGACTCATCGACGTTTTCCGACCTTTTTCTCAACTTACAATTTGCCGCTTCTGACGCAATACAATGCACTTTTTGTAAAAGTGTGTAAATCCAGAATTTATTCAAAAACGAATTCTGGAAATTTTGGTTTGTAAAGACTTCTTTAATTGATCATTTAAAATAATATTAATATTATTATTATTATTATTATTATTATTATTATTATTATTATTATTATTATTATGAAAGTGAATATTATCAAGTAATGATGAAACTTTTGCATATGGAATAATTGTGAAAGCTCAGCAAAAGCACCAATACTTTTCACTTCAATCATGTCATATTATTTATTCTCGATTTTCTCTATGGAAAGTTTTACGTTTCGACGATTATTAAAGACGAAGATATGAAAAACAGAGAATCCAGAGCAGAATAGTGTATAAATAAATTATAAATGTGTACCATTTCCATGATTCGTTAGCATTCTAATGTTGAATGAACAGTGATTCGAGTATCTAGATCTCGAAACTTTTTTAGGGCTCGAGGCCTTCGATGATTTTCATGTCCCACTCTTGTTTTTTGTCATCATTGCAGAACCTGCACCCTTGTTCTTTCCAGATACTCCGTCTACTTCACGAGTATAATTTAGTAATTTGTCTTACTCATGCTTTTCATTATCCATTTTCATTTGGACCGCCATTGTCGCTTTTGTCTTCTTAATGAAAAACGTCTTTGTTAACTTGTACTTATTTTTTTCAATTCTCCTTCTCATAATCATAATTCCATCTCTCTCTCTCTCTCTCCCGCTCTTTATTCTTATCTTTCTTGCTTTTGTCTCACTCAATCACTAACATTTGTCATTTCTATTTGAAAGTTCTTCTTTTCCATAACTTCCTGGAAAAGTCACGCACTGTTCCTTATGCCAACCAATATGTGAATGTGTATGACAGTGCAAGTGCGACTGAAAGATCGTTCCTATATACATTTGAAATTCTGCTACAATGACCAATGAATAAGACGTAAGAAATGATGATAAAAGTGTGAATGTGCGATGGTTAGTAATTTCAAGAAACTACAATGTACATAATCTTTGTAAAACAAGATTGGAATAAATATTATTATTATTATTATTATTATTATTATTATTATTATTATTATTATTATTATTATTATGTTACTGTAGAACTATTGAACGTTGTCACAGCTATGGATAACGGTGGATCGGCAGGTCTTGTTAAGTAGAGTGTGTGTTGTATTGTTGGATGAAAGATCCTTGGGCATTCTGTATAAATGAGGAGGTTAAGTAACTTTGTAACTGAAAGTGATTTAGTTAGAAATTTGATAATCCCTATTTCAGTTACTTTAAGGAGAAATTAGGAAGGAGAATTTCCCAACTAAGTTATCTCACTTATTCCGCTTCCTACATTATTCCTCGATGACACATCCCACATCGAGAAAAAAGTTGGGTCTCGTTCAGGATTATTTTAAAGGCAAATAAAACCCTTAAAATCCAAACTATCACTATTCCGCTTCAACACATACACGTTTAATAACAACATATTACAACTGAAGTGGTTCCTTCTTCATGAATTAAAAAAATTGAATTTTAAGAATATCTCTTTGTATTATGCAAAGCCACAACGGTAACACCGTAACCACTTCTTTAAATGTTCTCATATTTTAATCTTCTTGACACGTGAACTAGTTTTAACCCGAGAGTAGATTCAAAATTTTCATTTAACCATGCGTCGTTATCATCTCCACACGAAAGTTACTCACAATCAGCAAAGTTACAACAAAGTTACTCACATCAGCGCCACACAATAGTTTAAACAGCTTGTGTAAACTATTGTCAGCTAAAATGTATTATCGTTTCCTATATTTTTTCTGTAGTAAACATACCTTTTTCGGCTCTCACGCGCAACCGACCTTTATCAATGAGGTCTCAAAAGAAAGGAAATTTTGCGCAGACGTGAGGAATTGCACTTTGACTTTTAAAATATGAAAAAAAAAAAAAAAAAAAGCGTCTAAATATGTCAAATGCAGCCCGCAACACTCGACCAGCTATATCGTTAAATAACTTCTAAAAAGCTAATCGAAGCGTGTTAGGACCTTAAAAACTAACATTTGAGGCCAAAGCCTTCAATAAAACGTTCCCCATACCATAATATACAGGATGAGATACTTAGTCTTGCACATCCTATTAAATCTTTGCAGGTTCGGTGCTTATCGATACTACCAATACCACCTATACATGGAGGAATACATAATATATTCCTCCGTGAACTATATTTCAGCCCTTCGTGCAGGTGGCCAGCTTTGCGACGTCACGTTCAGAAGGCTTAGATTCCTCTATCTTACAATACTTACGCTTTCTGTGTACATCGTGGTTTGCACAGACTGACGAGATTTATTTGCATAATTATTCATTCAAGATTCACTGTCGCAGCAACAACTAAAAATACTACTAATAATTTGCTTGCTACCGATGAATATTGTTTCTCATGCGACCGGGAGCGGTAGCTCAGTGCATCAACTGATGCCACTGCAGCGCCTCTGACCGGGAGGTCCTAGGTTGGAGTCCTGATGGCGGGAGGATTTTCGATCCTAGCTTTTCAGCTAGGTCGAATTCAGTCACTGCCTGGAGGAGAATTCTAGCGGCCGACAGCTCTAATCGGTTGTTTTCCGTGGTTTCTCCGATCAACACCACGCGAATGCCGGAGCAGTACCCTATCAAAACGGGCCACGGACCGCGCGCGATCTGTCCTTCCTCTTCCTTGTCCTACCCTCTCCCCTTACACACACACACACTTACACTAACATGCACTACACTACCACGTATTCCGGGAGACCGGTCGGGAGCTTAGAGCTTGTCCCGACTGGGGTGGTGCCTCGTTGGTGGGAGAGTCCTGGTTAGGGGGAAACCCCACTAGCCGACGGTAGGTCGGCGCCGGATCGCACCATCAAGCGGGGGAAGATCACCGCCATCTCCCGAGAAAAAACATGCACTTTACTAACGGGACTAATGACCGAAGCAATTGACGCGCCCGGAAACACGAAAAAATCAATGAATCAATCCCAGTGATGGACGGGCTCAGGCTCTTTAATTACGCGTAAAATTTCTTTTTTATACCGAACTTCCCCTGCACAAAAAAATGTTTAAAATAAAAATACCCGACTGAGGTGCCACACTAAGCCTGTAATCGAATAACACCATTCTCGTCTTAGGGGGTCTCATTAATTGTCCACGAGCAGAAGGTTGGTGAGAGAAAGCATCTCTGAGGCTCAGGTTTCGAGGCCTCCTGCGGCCCAGCAGGGCAGCCTCGCCATTAGGACGACGAATCTGCCGCCTCTTCCATTAACGACCTTAGTTCTGTGTAAACTCCATCGGCTCCGGGTGCCAGCATTTTACCTGGAAGCTTCCTAATTGCAGCCGTAACTTGTCCCAACTTGGCGTCAGGGACCCGGGCCGCCCTTGCCGTCCAGTGAAGAGCAATGCTGCCAACTTTCCAGTGAAGAACAGGCTGCCAACTTTCACGAGAGCTTCCGGTCGCGCCTCCGACTCGGGGTCCAACAATGGCATGGATATAAAACGCGGTTCTTACACTTAATGGGACTAAAATATTCTTTTAACACGCCGTGCTGGAAACGCGGTGTCTCGTGCTTGTTTTCCGTGTGCAAAACAGCTATTTTTTCACAGTGTGAGAAAAATCGCGAAGCGTGTGCCACACATCTGTAATGATTCGCAGTTGTCTTTCGCCTTCACGAAGTCTTTGTTTATTATTAGAAGAAATAAAAGAAATAAAACACTGCATCAGAATTCCCACAAATGTTTATTATTTACAAACATTAGTGTTAGGACACTTACTGACGCCCATGTACATTTGTACAAATAAGGTATTTATACTTATTTGATTTTTAATTGATATTTCTTTCCTTGACGCATTGCGTTTCGTTCACGGCGTGTTAAAAAATAGTGTATGCAACACGGGCGCGAGGTGACTCTTTTGTCTCTTCGCTACGCTCGAACGACAAACTCGACTCGTGCGACCGGGAGCGATAGCTCAGTGCATCAAGTGATGTTACTGCGCTTCTAACCGGAAGGTCCTAGGTTTGAGTCATGACGGTGGCAGGATTTTCGACACTAGCTTTTCAGCTAGGTCGAATTCAGTCGCTGTCTGGAGGAGAATTCTAGCGGCCGGCTGCTCTGATTGGTAGTTTTCCGTGGTTTCTTCGAACAACACCAGGCGAATGCCGGAACAGTACCGTACCAAACGGGCCACGGACCGCGCGCAATCTGTCCTTCCTCTTCCTTGACCTATCCTCTCCCCTTACACACACACTTACACTAACATGCACTACACTACCACATATTCCGGGATACTGGTCGGGAGCTTAGAGCTTGTCCCGGCTGGGGTGGTGCCCCGCTGGTGGGAGAGTCCTGGTTAGCGGAAACCCCACTAGCCGACGATAGGTCGGTGCCGGATCTCGCCATCCAGCGGGGGAAGGTCACCGCCCTCTCCCTAGAACAATCATGCACTACACTTACGGGACTAATGACCAACGCAGTTGGCGCGCCCGAAAACACGAAAAAACCAACCAACGAATCGACTCTTGCGTGAATCACTTGCTTTGCGGCCTTACTATTAATGCATGCAGTTATTTTGCATTTGCTATTAATGTTGCATTTATTTACAATGCAAAAGGCAAGTACTCTTTACAATACAAAGACAAATGCGTTTTGATGGATCTGTGTTAAAACATTGGGAAACGAGTCTCTGAAGTATTGTGAATGCACAACGATCTGCATTCACAATTCTTCAGAGATTCGTTTAAATTTTATATAATGTAATTATGAAGTAAATAGCATAATTATTGCAACAAAGAAATCGTCAGCGGCAAATAAAGTAAAACATGACACAATCATAGAAAGTAAACTGAGTGGATTTGAATCAGGACAAAATAGTAGAATTGAATTGATTGGGGCGGTATCAAGATAAGTCACGTAGCAAGACTCCCGGTATTCGTAAATGTTAGTATCTCCATTATGACGAAAGTTTGAATTATCTTCTTATTGTGTACTTTGTCCACTTTTATGAATGGCTTGGTACAGAATCAATAAGAGACACACTTCGACAAAAATCGAGATAATATTTTTTAGGAGGGGTTGGGGGAGACTCGCCGTGTCTTGTGTGGCTTATTAGTTATTTACGATATGAGCGGCGTAAAGCATCTGGTTACAATACGAGATTGGAAAATTGCCAAATGAGGCCGTTGGGCCGATTGTAATAACCAATTGAGTATTATAATCAGATGTTACGATACGAATATCGTACAGCGTTTTATCCACTTTGTAAAAATTTGTTAGAGTTAATGTGAAATTTTGTTCCACGCCTTCAGTTAGTACTCACATTTCCTCTAATAAGTTCACCCATATATTTTCGAAAATTGCAAGAAGTTAACATTTGAAAACTACAAAATTGAATATGGAGATTCTTGCCTTAGACAAAGTGTGTTTCAAAAACGGTGCTCTTTAAGAAAAAATTATGAACAGTTTTTTGAAAACAAATAGTAATTAGTTTTTCAAATTAATGCAGTTTTTAAAAAGAACATTTCTCAAAAACCGTTCCAAATTTTTTCTTCCAATTTTTTCCACGATAGAAGAAGAAACGCTTGAAAGAATGACGCGTATCCCATTTCCGTTGAACTCGCTGAATTATCAAAAAATGGCAAATTTAGAAATAAAGTGAGAAAGTATGTGCTGTTCTAGCAGCCATAGTTTCTAGTCATGGTTTTGGTAAGGAGGCGTTTTCCCCTAAGGAGCGGTCTGGTCATGTTCGTGGATAGTTTTGTCACAATAAGGCGACTCATTTTTCCTTCCTGGAAGGAACACGGTTACAACTTCGCAAGAACAGGACATCGCACACGACATATCATATCGTAACACAGATGACATTCAGACGTGCAAGACAATTATGAATCTTCTTATGTTGCTTTCGACCGCCCGCCTGTATAGGTCACTCGATGCTGGAAATCGGACGCACTATAGCGGAACAACTCCACGTCTATCTTTCCAAACTAGGGATGGCAATATTGGATGACTGGATGTCAATATGAATTTCAGGAGAAATAAAGAAATCAGTAAACGAAAGAGAAAATGTAATGGTTGTAACAAAAATTTTCTCTTTCGTAAATTTTGTAAATAATCTTTCATTATTAACCGAAGGGGAAAATAAGTTCGTTGTGATTTTTTGTCTATTCATCCGAAAAATTGAGCAGAGATTGAAAAATAGTGGTATATTTATTTCTTTTATTAAAAATCTTCAATGTCTACTACGTACTGAATTTTCGAATTTTTCATTGCGTAATTTTATAACGTATTTTTGTAGTGACAATAATTTTTTTAGATGTTTTATAAGTAACAACTAGTATCCATGAGCAAAAATGCATATGATTATATTAAAAACACCCTGGCATTTGTTAATAACCTTAAATTTTCCGGTAGTATGAGTACAATACTTTCCATTGGGTTCAATTTTATTACTCGATGAGAAATGTATTATTCGTCTACTGTCATTATTTATTCTCAATAAACATTAAATCAGATTTAAAAAAATACACACTTCAAAATATTTTAATATTTGCAGATGGTATTATTAAATTGATTAGCTATGTAGTCTACAATAATTAATAAAGTCGCATTTCTTCACCAATATTTTTATTATTCAAAATTTAAGTAGGAGGCGTAACCATCATTAAACCTGCCGTCTGGTTGGCAGAATTTAACTAAGAAGATCAAAAATGCTTCTAACATTTTGAAGTTTTCGAAGTTAGTATTCATTACCATTCTCATTACAATGTTAACACTCACTAGAATATCAAGGTAACTTTAAAAATGCAACTGCCAATGCAACTGACTCGAAAAACACTTCCAAACTCCGAAAGGTGTACGTTCATGTAGTGTCCAGAACAATGTTATTTGCCACGGACACGATTTCATGTGCGGTGTAAATTTCACATACTGGTCACGTGTTTGCATTCTCGAACGTACATTAAACAGCGCTTGCTAGCGCGCTGCCCAATATGAAGCTGTAATGACTAGATATTGAAGTCAAACAACGGAGTCGCGTATACGATCAATTGCGTTCTTCACGCGTAGCTGCCTTGAGTACTACATGCACCGTTCCCTATTCGGAACATCATTAGCGCGCAGAGATGTGCATTAACAACAAATCAATGGACAGCGCTCGTCATTGCACATGTCATACCAAAATATTCTCTGTTGGTGGCAGGTTTACACTACTTTGCTGGATAACACATGATGATAATGGGACAACATGATGGCTATTCTCAATGTTCAGTTTTTGGTTGTGCGTAAAAAATAATTGATTCCCAAATATTTTGGTATGGTATGGTGTGGGATGCACAAGATATTATGTATTAATGAAGTAATACTTAATGTTGTGTTTGTAACACAAAAAAGAACTACTTCAATGAAAGTTTATTACCCTAGTTTTAATTATCCCACTAATGAGGTTTCTTCTTTAAGTTTTCTTAAAAATGCTTCAAAGGATTCTTAAGAGCAGTATTTTTCTAAAAAAAATGGAATAACATTGTTTTGATAAAATCATTTTTTGAACTAGTATAGTAGATGTGTGAGTTCTACAGAATTATTAAAATAAGCCTATATTCTCTATATCTAAAAAAACAGACATTATTACATTCTAGAACATTTCTTGTAGAATGTTTTCTTCTTCTTATTTTTTTATTACATTAATCATAATAGAACAGATCAGCAAGAACAAATAAGACATGTAAGCAAATTACGTTTCATACATGTAACAGTCAGGTGTGAATAACAGGAACCATCATTATAACATATTTTATTGACTAATGGCTTCGTTCAGCAAATATTATACAGAACAAAATACACGAAATGGTTTTTCAAATAGTAGCATGCTCACTACTCAAGAACGAGAAATAAAATGATATAACACTGCAACATATTAAATATTTTAACAAAACACTGTCTTTATAAACACTGCAATGACGTAATGTAGTAAATAAAGACACAGTACAGCAGTTAGTTCTTTATATTTCAAGAATATTAAAAAAAGGATATTCCGTAACGCCAAACGTGAATAGCAAATATAGAATGGCGGCAGCCTCTTGGACCCTTGCTGTCGTATGGCAGCTGTGTCGTAAGCAGTGAGTACAAGAATTAAGACTGTAGGTGTAGTATAAGAAAAGGAGGAATAACGCAATGAAATATTTGCGTTTTCAATCAATATGAAACTTTCATTGTTTTTGGATTTTTTTCAATTTTCATATAACTATCGAAACCGTGGATAACTATGACATGGCTGAGGCAGCATGATTTCTTTCAGTTTAAGCGTTTATTGGAAATTAGAATATAGATCTTTACGTGTCTTCATGCTGCCTTTATTAATAAAATTCTCAAACGTTCTGTGTTTGGAAGTTTACTAAACGGTATGGTCGAAATACTTCAATCTGCTCATAGGAAAGGGTGAGAATTTCTGTTGAGGATTAATTTCGAAAGTTCCTTTGCCAATACTGCATTGCAGTCCGCAACAAGGTGTTGTTTCACAGTCGGGTTTGGAAGTAGCGCATTGTATACTAAGCTTTTCAAGAGCTCCCTGAAGTATAATTCGAGTGAATTTAAACTGGATGTCTGCTTTCACAGGGGGCTTTCTCGTTGTAACAAACGTTCAAGGGCCAGGTAAGCAGAAATTAGTGGTCTAGCTGCTTTAATTTATTTTGTCGCTCATTCACCTCTTAAGCCGCATTTTTAACACTGTTTGTCTTCGATAAAGTAGAACTTTTTCTGTCCAGACCGATTGAAATGTTATTAGCGTTAATCTGTTTAGACGCTAATAAAAACTTACGCAAAATTGAAAAATAAATTTCATGTACAGGTAAAAATACAATTTTTGTAGTCCTTTTAATGAATATTTCATGAGTGAATGTAGTTTAAAAACGAAATTAAATTCACAATTTTACATCATTAAAAATAATATTGCATTCTTTGGTCTATCTGCTCCGCGCCATGATCTTTTGTGTTGTGAATTTTAAGTAAAATATTGCTGAATGCCAATGGTCACAGCCAACGCGAACAATTAGTTTAATTAATAGCAGCTACGATAATTCCGGTCGCACAAAAGTAAATTGTGAAACCAGGGATTGAGATAATTCATTAAAGTAAACACATCACAGGGATGAGAGTAAACTCATCAGTCACATTAATTATGCAATTAGATACGTTTAGAATGAAATACAAGAGAAGTTTGTGTAAGAAGCTTCCGCGATTCTATTGCGTTAGTAAGTTTACGTTTGTTTTGGCAAAAACTACGAGTATCAATAACTCATTTTGTCGATGCCTTCGGAAACTTCGGGCCCTAATGTCGGAGAATAGAAATGGAGGTGTTCCACGGGACTTCTTGTACATAAAAAATGTTGGTTTATATATATGCCCATGTCAAATCATTTGATACTGTTCTGCCGACTTGGAACTTTGGAAATGTTTGCCAGAACTACTCAGACGCAGTGCAACCGCACCTATTCTCTAGTGAATGTTGGAAATATTCGTTCGCACACGGCAATGATCACCCAAAAGCGAACCCAAAGAATACAAATCTACGCTGATTGTACCCTCAATCGCATAGTCATCTTGCATCGTTCTTCGTTATTCTGCAGGTAGCTATATTCTGACCGGCTGAGTTTAGATCATAGTCATCATTGGCGCTGACTCTGCAGTGACTCTGGTCAAAACAACTGTAAGTTCGAGTCCCGGTAAAGGTGGGGGATTTTCGACTCTAGCTAGGTCGAATTCTAGAGGCCGATTGCCTTGATCGGGAGCTTTCTGTGGTTTCTCCGATCAATGCCAAGCCAATGCCGGAGTAGTAACCTCACAAAAGAGCCATGGACAGTGCAATGTTTCTTTCCTGTTGTTTCACCTCTCTCTCTCTCTCTCTCTTTCTTTCTTTCTCTCTCTCTTTCTCTATCTCTCATACATACACACTCACACTCACTCACACACTCTCTCCCTCTCTCTCTATCACACACACACTCACTCACACACACTCTCCCTCTCTATCACAGACCCACACACTCACACTCACTCACACACTCTCTCCCTCTGTCTATCTCACACATACACTCACTCTCACACACTCTCTCCCCCTCTCTCTATCACACACACTCACTCACTCTCTCTCTATCACAGACACATACACTCACACTCACTCACACACTCTCCCTCCCTCTCTATCACACACACACACTCACACACACAGTTACATGCCCTACACTAACACGTGCTGTGACCTCAGAATTTGTCCCGGCTGGGGCAATGCCCCGTTAGGGGAGATACGCGGAAGGGGAATATTCCGCAATGCGTGGAGTAGGTTGGCGTCGAATCACACCAATCAGCGAAATGAATCACCACCGCCTTACTCGCCTTACATAAAACATTTGGTTCGCTATCGGGACTAATGCCCATAACAGTTGACGTACACGGAAACATCAATCAACGAAGCTTTATTTTGGTTGCAACCGATCGCCTTTCGCATTTCCTGCCTACCCGAGCACTTCCACTCGCGGTCCACGGGCTACCTCCGCCGGAGCGTTCGCCCTTTACAAGGACGTGATTCCCGCGGCTTCACCATCGCTTTTAATGGCGCCCGTAAAACTTCCGAACACAACAGGACGCGGCGTGCCACCCCCTCTCCCCTCCCCCCGGAGAAACTGACGCAGATCCACCCAAATGGAAACCGACTGTTTTTGCACCTCGCGTAACACTTTTTATGGTTAATAAACTTTGTGTTTCCCCTCTGACTGAACGCAGCCTTAGCGCAGCCTTAGTGACATCGATGGGAGCCGGTGACGTCGGCTGGAGGGAAGCGACACGTGTCAAAGGAGGCGACCGTAAAATGTCGCATAGCACGTGCTTCTCACACGAGGACGGCCGTGCCCTCCGCAGGTACGCTCAAGACTGCGTGGAGGGTGTAATGAGATTGCCACCGCCTTAAAGTGAACACTGGCTGTGGTATCCCCCCAATCAGAAGAAAAGTCGGAGTTACGCTCCGCTAGTGGAGGGACACCGGCTGCTCCGATCGGTAGTTTTCCGTGTTTGTTCCTATCAACATCAGGCAAATTCCGGAGCAGTACTCTAACAAACGGGCCACGGACCGCGCGCGATCTGTCCTTCCTCTTCCTTGTCCTATCCTCTCCCCCTTACACACACACTTATACTATTATGCACTACCCTACCACATGTTCCGGTAGATCGGTCGGGAGCTTAGAGCTTGTCCCGGCTGGTGGGAGAGTCCTGGTTAGGGGTAAACCCCGCTAGCTGACGGTAGGTCGGCGCCGGATCTCACCATCCAGCGGGGGGGAAGACCACCGTCGCTTCCGCGAGCCAAAAATACACTACACTTACGGGACTAATGACCCTAGTAGTTTACGCGCCCGGAATCACTAACAATCAATCAGTCAATCAATCCATATCCCTTCAACTAGTAACTTTGTTAGAATCTCTATGTTCAGTGACGAAAAAAATGCGAACTTCCTAATTTCTAATTTGACATCTTTTTCAAGACTCCCAAGAATTGATATATTTTTTTAATTTAATTTTGTTCCCTTTTCAGAGAGCGGTCTGATGTTAATGTTGGCTGTTTTGAAAATGTCTGTAAATATTCTGGTGCATACGAATGCATTACAGTAACGAGTTAACGGGTATATTAACGGTACGCGCGTAATTCTTTAACAAACAATTCTGAAATTCATCTAACCCGACGGAATATGTATTTTTTAGTTTACCGGTTATTTCGATAATTATTGGAAAGACGTTTCTGTAACAAATATGTCAAAAATGTTTGAGGAAACGTCTGATGTTAAATTTTATGGCTTTATACCCTTCGCAAAATCAACCGCAATTCTCGAAAAAAATTGGTTGAAGAGACAGTCACTGTAGTCGGGCTTTTAAAGTGTCGTTTCCTTTTGTTGCCTCTCTCCATGGTTAATTGGTGAAACGGATAGAAAAAAGAGCGAGGCAGGAGCCAGAAATCCAAGCATTCGCCCTGTACCGTGTGTTTCCGTCGGTGCGCTTGCATCGACCGAAGGGGGAAGTCGCCTCCCACAGGGAGCCAGCGGCCAGGCAGTGGCAGATGCTTCTCGGTGTTCCATTAAGCCCAGTGCCACCTACCCGCGTTTCGCATTCACGCTGCATCTGGCTAATGGATTTCGAAATAAGGACAAACATGATTCTTCAGCGGCGCCGCGAAAAAAAGCCTTCACTAATTTTGCCGTCGACGACCCTGATCGTTGACATCAACCCTCGGGGGCTGCTTCGATGGTGTCAGAAGCAAGTGGGGCGCCCTTTTCACCGTGTGAAGGTCCATCTCCCACATAAAATTGAGTAAAGTACTTAATGAGTGTGGTCGCTGAGAATGCGGGGCACTATCAGGGATAAGTTGAGGACCTGTCTCTCTGTCGTGCCGACGGAAGGGTCTGTCTATCTGACTTTCCTGCGTTCTCTTTATCTGTTTGTCTCTCTCTCTCTTTCTTTCTCTATCTGATGTCACTGCAGCGCCTCTGACCGGGAGGTCCTAGGTTCCCGCTCCCCACGGCGGCAGGATTTTCGACACTAGCTTTTCAGCTAGGTCGAATTCAGTCGCTGTGTGGAAGAGAATTCTAGCGGCCGGCTGCTCTGATCGGTAGTTTTTGGTGGTATCTCCGATCAACACCAGGCGAATGCCGGAGCAGTACCCTACCAAACGGGCCACGGACCGCGCGCGATCTGTCCTTCGTCTTCCTTGTCCTCTCCTTTTACACACACACACACACACACACACACACTAACATGCACTACACTACCACATATTCCGGGAGACCGGTCGGGAGCTTAGAGCTTGTCCCTGCTGGAGTGGTGTCCCGCTGGTGGGAGAGTCCTGGTTAGGGGGAAGTCCCACTAGCCGACGGTAGGTCGGCGCCGGATCTCGCCATCCAGCGGGGGAAGATCACCGCCATCTCCCGAGAAAAACATGCACTATACTAACGGGACTAATGACCAAAGCAGTTGACGCGCCCGGAAACACGAAAAAAACAAACCAAACCATCTTTCTGTATCTATCTGCATGTGTATGTTTCAGGACAATACAGCTCAGTCTTGGTTCTGATCTAGAGTGGAAAACACAGTTCTACTGATGTATTCCGTGACCGTGAGAGAGACGCAGAGTGAGGATGTAAGATTAGGCTATTGTTCAGACTTAACAAGATGAAAAAGGAAACAAAATAATCACGTAAGAATTATGACAAATTGTTAATGTTCTTCTACGACATCTCTCTGCTTATGATTGGTGAAATCCCCGGGAACATGCGACTAGAGCAGTAGAACTCTAGAATTCTCATCGGCACAGTGAAAAAGTCCTTCACCTAAATTCTTCCAGTATGTGAAGCGTAGTTGCTAACTTTAGTGTGGCGTCTGTGACAATATTTGTAGTCAAAATGCAAACATCAGTCAGGAGAGCTCGACCAACAACATTCGAAAGGAAATACGGTAGTTCACGAACCCCACAATGGAGAAACGAATGAATAAGTTATTCATTCAATGAATAAACGTAAGTTCTTAAGGTTCAGGCTCACTGGTAGGGAACGAACGCACAAATTTCAATGAGTCAGCGCTAAGTTTTATGTATTACCACTTGTAATGAGAGTAGTAAATCCTACGACTCGGTGCCCCTCTGCTGTTGGCTTTAAATTAGTTGAGAAGCTAATCTCCAGTTCCCTCCCCCTCTTTGACAATCTTCCGCACGTTTTCTTATTTCGAGGTTCATTAACTCCATTGGAACGGACACAAAGGGAGAAGACTTCGCTAAAAGAAAATAGTTTGGAATAGCTGTCTGGCCCATGTATGGTTTTCTTTCGAGTTTGTAAAACTACTATTTTTTAACATACTTTTAGTACACAATTAATATTATTTATTCTGCAAGGTCCATTTATCCCAATGTCTGGGAGTTTTGTAGAGAGAAAAACGTCTTCCCGTTCTTCTAAAATATTTAAATGATTATTATGTGTATACAATTAATTTTTGTTACTTTATGTTCCTTCAAATATTTTTCGGCTTAATAACACATTGAGAACTATGTTCCTTTGTGTGATTTCTGCTTTTACGTTCTCGTATACGTACGTATGAACTTCAACTACAATATTGAACATAGATGTTTTTAATGTTGTTTATTCGATTTGTGATGAAGGTTTTGCCCAATTTTGCTGGGCACATAGTCATTTAAAAACAATTTAACTATTATTTTCTGAAGAACGGCTCCAATTTTTTTCTGTAAATTTTATCCTTGTATGTATGAAAGGACGGTAAGAAATGAGTACTGGTCCTAGTGGCAAATTCACTGCATTTTAGAAAACTTCAAAAAAATTAACATTACAAAAGTACAATATTGCGGATAGGGATTTTGTTCTAAAATGATATTTGTTCAGATCTATAAAAAATGTCTTTTAATTTTTTGAAGAAAATAGTGTGTCTGCTTGAAGTTAATGGCATTTATAAAACAAAATTCTAAAAGAGCATTCGCATTTTTTCTTTAAATATTTTTACAGATAAATGGACACTTATTAAAGGCACAGATATAATTTTCGTTAAACCCTCCGATTTTCGAAAATTACGTAAATTAAAAATAATGCCAGAGGATTTTTTTAGCTTCGGCAAATATTAGTACGACTGAGTGATGCGAAGTTTTCGGTAAATCGCACTGCGAGTTAACTCCATGGATCTTAGTTTGAATCTCGACAGAAAATATGTTTGTTGGTTGGAAAAATTTTGCAGTTTCATGTTGTATTATATTACCACGTAGCCTTTACAAAAGCGAGAAAGTAAGTGCTGTTTTAGCTCCACATGTTTCAATCAACTAACTTGTGTCCTGTACATGGAAGTCCTTACAGAGACAAGTTATGTTTGGTTAAAAATGGTTTTAACGTGCACACCTGTTAATCCAAATATACCATAATACGCGAATTTCTATATTTTCCACGTTAAATTTGTTTGAGGTGCCCCTTTTAATTCTCTGTCGAGCAGAAATATGGTGGTAGTATAGTGTGTTCATAATTTCTTAAAAAGGGAATAATCCATCATCCTTCCTTTACATACTTAAAGGAACATTATTTATTTAAATGCAGAGAGAGGAGAGAGAGAGAGAGAGAGAGAGAGAGAGAGAGAGAGAGAGAGAGACAGACAGACAGACAGACAAGACAGACAGAGGATACGGACAGAGAGAGACCTTTAGAGGGAGACAGACAAGAAGAGAAGGAGAGACAGAGAAGAGAGAGAAGGAAGGAATAGGGAGAGGGAGAAATACAGAGAGATTGAGAGACAGAGAGAAAATGAAAAGGTCAGAATTTATTTTGATCCCACATTTTTGACGCACCAGAATCTAGAACATAACAGGCCAGATATTGCGATAACTCTCAAGGTGCCAAAAACTACTTTTCTTATTGACGTTGCAGTCCCTTCCTACAGGAACATATAAATAGCATTCTAGGAAAAAATGAGGCAGGACAGCGATCTGGGATATCGAATCAAAGAGCAATGGAAACAGGACCAAGTATTTATTCTCCCAATATTTGTATCCAGTAATGGCCTTATAGAAAAACGTCAAAGAAAACCTTAAAAAACTTGATATCACTTCAAAGCTTTAAAAATTAATGCAGAAGTCTGTCGTGTTAAATGCTTGCCGCATTGTCAGGAACTTTCTAAATTCAGATTTCTAAATAAATTGCAAATAACACATTTGGTAAAAAGCCCGTTGTTATTTGAGAACCAGGTCTTCGTGAACCAGCAAAGTGTACATATAAAAAATAATATTAAAAAAAGATCGTTCCATATATTAGAAAAACTATTTGCAACGGTAAACGAACTGCAGATTTGATTTTCCTGCATTGCTAACAATATAGTAACTCACCTTCAGCTCTACTCCTACCACTGCAAGGAAATGGAGAGCTCAACAAAACGTGCTCATAGTGAAGCTATATTTATGTCCAGAAGCAAAACAAGAGGCCATCTCAGCATTTGCTCAATGGGTCAGTGAAACTGGACAAAAACCTGATCGAGATGGGGATCATTGACACGGAAGCTCAAGTACATTATTTGTTACAGGCATATTAAGGCTTTTTTAAAATTATACAATGCAATTGTGAACTAATTCATTACATATCATTGTTTTGTTACAATAAACATATTTCTTTCTGATGATCAGTGCAGACTCTAATTGTAGAGAAACAGTTAAGCAGCAGAAAATATTTTATTTTTAACTTAAATTTGTAAATTTGACTTAAATATGACAATTTAAATGCTAACTTAAATACGACAGTTCACGTTTTCGCTCTACCATAAATACCACATTTTAACGTTTCTCTGCGCAAACACAGACATTCTGTGCTGACGCACGGATTGTTGAATAACTAATAAGGGCATGGTATAACGTGACAAATTAACGTGCAAATTCGTTTGCACCCACATATCACGGTATGCAGTCACACTCGCACTTCGATTTCGACGATTCGGACGTGTCCATTTTGTTTACAGTAGACAAATCGCTGCCGACGACAATGACAAGTGCCGAAAATTAATTTCCACGGCCACCGTCATAGTCTTTTTGTCCAAAAAGGAACGCTCCCTGCTTTCTTGTTCGCTGAAATGGCCCAGCATTTATCACGATCAATGAAACGTGTCCCCGTGTAAGCATTAGTTATCGGTGGACAATTTCCCGTGGGATTAATTTTGGGTAAATTGCATTGCGACGATGTATTACACTGGTGAGTGTGAATGAGACCGAGTGTCAAGACCATAGGCGGAGGGAGGATCTGTGCGAATTCCACGATTTGGAATCTGTTTTTAAGGTGATTGGTTACATGACCATTGCTCAATCATTAATCCAAACCCCAGTGGTAATCTAAAAGCAGTTTATTAATTTTGGTAAGTTCATAGATGTGTATTGTGTAATTCATGGATGACTTAATGAATACATAGTGCTCGGGGCACCTTCAATATAGATGGGAAAAAAGGGTTGAATTTCACGGCGAACCTCAAAAGATGCACCACAACTTTTCACGCCTACTCATTGACGTATCTATATTATGAGAGTTTTGTCATCAGTGCTGTTTTTTAATGATTTTTATAATTAGAGTTTTGTTTTTAGTTTTCTGAGGAATGACCTTGTAGATCAAATTAAAGGTCTGTTTTAAAATATTGAATATAAATATATTTTCAATTGTAATATCTTTAATTAGATCCACCAGGTGGATCCTCGACGTTCACCTCGCTAATTAGAGTAATAGTACCATTGACAAGAAAGTGGTGGATTCGTGGAGCAGAGGTCAGAACTCTCACCTTCCATTCTGGGGTACCGGGTTAAAATGCTGGTCGATTCGGATTCAAATGCCGGTGGAATTTACAATAAACAAGCTGTTACAATAAACACGCCTGATTCAAATGTCGGTGGAATTTACAATAAACATGCCTGTGCGCAGTTTGTTTCCTCGTGTACATAACATTGTCCTGTTATTTCTCCTCTCTCCTATCACCACTTACTTAGAATGAGTCATTTCCTGCGGCGATAAAACACACCACTGTGTATCTTATAATGTTAGCAATAATTATCGTTTTGATATCAGAACGATATATTCCTGTAGAAGTGCTTTTGGTAATTTTCCAACTTGGTCACAGCCTGTATGTCATCGGAACTTAGTGCATATTTCCAAGATTCGATGCGCTGCTGTTTACTTTGGAGATCATTTACAAACAGTGTGTGCATCATAATTTTAATGGCCGGCTGATGGGAAAAGTTTTTGATCATGTAATATCGCGCGCGATCGCTGACCCGCACTCTGTACACTTATTTAACTCATACTCAACATCAATATACATCAAAATTCCGACAGTAAATTAATTTTCGTTTTTCTTTTTTCTTAGTAAAACCTTTTTTCTGCAATACAACTATTTTCAGATCATTGACTCAATATAAGAATATCCTTCTGGTCTTTATAGAAGACAAAAAAGATACTGCTGTGCAAGATCGAGGCATTCCTCTGCGAAATGGCATTGTAACATTTCTTCATCTAATGGGGGAGAAGACGGTGGTGCGTTTTTTTAACCACATGAAATGATTTACCCAATATCGATATCCATCTATTTCAGTCGTAGAGACTGTGGATCTTAACAGAAATGTATATAGTGCCTCAA
Source organism: Teleogryllus oceanicus (assembly GCA_964035755.1). Taxonomy (NCBI): domain Eukaryota; kingdom Metazoa; phylum Arthropoda; class Insecta; order Orthoptera; family Gryllidae; genus Teleogryllus; species Teleogryllus oceanicus. The sequence continues at coordinate 180,424,694 of CAXIVR010000003.1, forward strand.
AATAAATGTACAGTAATGGTGCTACAACAGCATGTATTTTCTCGCGATATTGTTAATGGCTATGCAGTATTTTAACATGACAATTTCTATGTTACACTTAGAATACCTTTTGAAAAATTCTTAACCGAAAAGTGAAAAATACATATATTTTTTTAAATTCAAATGTTTATACGAAAACAGTTTTTTGCCATTGAAGTAAGTGTATTTACGTTCTACATCATCATCAGTGCGGTATTACAACAATGGGTTTCAACAAGCAACAATTACCGCTAATTCGTATGGAATACACATTTTGCCAATTAGCATTTTTGATACACTTCTTTTGTCAGGGCCCTGAAATAAAGAGTTTTTCTGACTCCTTTTGGAGGTATGGCAAATCATCATCTTGGAGGTATGAACCATCCATTGTCAATAAATATATGGTAAAAAATCTCAGTTAATGAAGTCACTCATGTAATATTTGCTCATGATTGGTTGGTAACTTACGCACATTTGGCATCATTTTGCAACTTGCTAAAACCCTACGAAAAATGAGTTACTCCTGAACAAGAGCAAGTATCACATCTGTAATTTCGTTGAATGAAATTTTCCATCACATGCCCAAGGGAAAAGGGTTACTACATTTTACCCCATTACATACCCAAGCAGTATGTAACATTCGTTCAGAATAATTCGTATAATCTGAAAAACCACTTTCCTTCGACTTGTTTCTTCACATTTATGTGCAATTTATATCGGAAGAGAGGAACGAGCGCGCATGCAACGGCCACGTAGTAAGAAAAAGAAACATCAACAATGCTGCCTTAGACCAGACTCTAGTTGTCAAGCAAAAAAATTGGTTCGAGGGATAAATGTCACTCCTGCTTACGAATTTCGTTGATAAATAGCAAAGCACTCCTGGCAATTGCTTGCTTTTGCCAACATATTATAAATCCGGAGCCACTGTGGCAACGAAAAGTATTCGCGGGATGTGGTGGCAAAGGATTAACTTTCAGACCGAGAGAGCTGTCGAACAAGTTGCCTCGTCCCTCTTCGTTGCTCTGAGAGGAGTATTCTTCTGGAGCATCGTCCTGAAGCGGCGACCTACTTCTGAGGTCCATACGTCTGAGGTTCTTCGAGTGGAAGGGCCACACGTGGAGTAGCTTTTTACATCTATTGATCTCTTCACTAGACTTGTAAATCTTGCTAAAATGTGATATATATATATATATATATATATATATATATATATATATATATATATATCACATTTTACACTACATCAGGGAAATTAACAAGTGGTACATGCGAGCAGAAATTAAATTATAATAAAATCCCATAGTGAAATTCAAGCGAAAAGTATATTTACAACAAAAACCACACGCGCCTGCAACCTTCAATGCAGGAAAATGCGAGGAGAAGGCTATGCGGAAAACGATGAGAGGAGACAAAGCGAAGAGTCGAAGCGAAGAGTCGGTGCGAAGAGTCGGTGCGGAGTCGGTGCGAAGAGGCGGTGCGAAGAGGCGGTGCGAAGAGTCGGTGCGAAGAGTCGGTGCGAAGAGCGGTGCGGAGAGTCGGTGTGGAGAGTCGGTGCGGAGAGTCGGTGCGATGAGCCGATGCAATGGGCCGCTGCATTGAGGCGATGCAATGAGCCGTCGCGTCGCGATGAGCCGATGTGAAGTTGATGCGGAGAGGAGACAAGGCGAGCCGAAGCTGGCAAGCGTCTCGGATTGTCTGGGTTGGCCTTGTGGTCAGGGGAAGAGGGAATGGGCAGAAGGCCAAGATGTGGAGGATCGGCAGCATAGACGGTCAAAAGGGATGGGTGGGGGCGTAGGCGGGGAGGTGGGGGTCAGCGTGTGTCGCGCGGGGCGCGAGGGCAGGACGCGTCCAAACATTGGCGTTCTGCGTCTCCCGTTTGTACTCTGAGCCTCGCCGCCCCTTTAAAGAGGAGCGAACGACCAGGCATTCACAGTTCATGTGGCGCGGCGTTTCGCAGGGGGAGCTTGGAAACTGATTACACAGATTTAACATGATCCTTTAATGATAATGTCCTCGGCAGTCTGTTTAACTTATATTATCAGGAGAATGGTGCAGGATTGATTTATTTATAGACAGTCAGTTTTATATCTATTATCACATTTATTGGTATAAATTTATTATCCAACGTTTCAAAACCTTTTCTGGTCTTTTTCTCAAGGTCAACTTATGTAAATCATAATCAAACAATAAAATAGATTAGTCGGCACCTATTGGTTCACACATCTGTTGGTCATGTCAAGAGGACAAATCATTTTATTTAAATGTAAAATTTGGTTAAAATTCAGTTCCTTTACTGAAGGTCAAGGACAATACTAGCCAGCGATGCCAATGTGACTGAGTGACTTCAGATAGAGACCGGAAGAGGTGTCCAAACGTTCGATAATAAACGTATTTCATTAAATGTGACAATAGAAATAAAATTGTTTAGTTTAGCTAATGCCTTATTTTACGTGGCGAGACTCGGGCTACCAGGCCCGCTCTTCCGTCTAACCACGCAAATTTCTATACGCTCCTTTCATCACCTAGTGGAGAAAGGTATTTTCTTGGGCGACGAAACTGGCGGATCTCAATTTTGCTCAGAGGCATCTTTTAGTCTTGAGTATCTTTTACATGCAGTAAATCTACTACATGGGACAGCCGGATTTACTTACCCTCAAAAAGCAGGCGTACGAGGGATTTTTTCGCCCTTAAAAATCCACGGCTTCGATCGGGTTTGAACCCGCACTCTCGGGTACAACAGTTCGGTACGCTGACCGTTATACCACCGAATCCGCTATTTGACTCCGAAAATTGACTGTCAATAAACAAATAAATCCTGGACCATACTCCTGATAATATGGTCCTTTAATATTGTATAAGTAATTTTATTACATTTTATGACAGTATATTTTACGAAATTAAAATACATTTTTATACGAGTTGTATGGACTTTAGTAAAGAACAACTGAAGGATGTAGCTTGGGTTACCATGGACTCTAAATTGTTGGAGGATAATGGATCGAGTTGGCGAGAGAATGGGCACCTGAGTTTAGGCCGGGATTATTAATATGAAAATGTGGTTTTAAAACCCAATTTGTAGCGAATTCAGTACGCTGGAAGTTTGGCGGAACCTTGAGGAAGGTACTTCAGCAAATTAATTGGTGGTTCTGAAGTAAGGAACAAGATATCCACGGAAACAGATAACGTAACGTTTGCAGATTGATTTTGGATTTATAATTTATAACAACAATACATATTTGTTTGTGTTTAAACTTAAAATGTTCTTAATTAAATCATCTCAACCGATAAGGACATCGTCGTATGTTGGCAATACAGATGCTACAGAATTTATTGGCGTTCAAACAATCGCGATCATTCATGAGTGCGTAGGGTGGTGCGAAAACATTGAGTTCAGTAGATTCGTAACAGAATTTTATGGTTTTTAAACAGTACTGATTCCTAAGGATTTGTTACGATACGTTTTGGTTTAGTTCGATTGTCATTTTTAATCCGATCAAGACCCTTCATCCTTAATGTAATATTTGTTCTCCGAAACTTTTGTTCTTCCTGTTCCTCCATTTTATAGTAGCGACTTACAACTTAAGTGGACCAAGCCCATGAGTTCTCCTGCCTGTACATTTCCCCTCGTGGTATAAATCCCTCATTGTTTGCCCCCACTACGTTCGGACGCAGTCGTTTCTGAGTGTCGTCAACGACCGAGAGACGTCGCAGACGGTGAAAAGCATTGTGGCATCAAGTGATCATGTTTCGTCGGCGTGTGTAGTATTGCACCCACAGTTTCTATTGGGGTATAGAAACGAGAGAGGAGAGAGAGAGGATGGTCGACGCGATAATGAATGGGGATATCTCTTTCAATACGACTAAGTGCTGTAACGATGGATCATTTACAGAATTGTCGTTATTTCTACATTGTCCGGGAGCTGACCTGGCGGTCCTAGGCCCGAGTTTAGGTTCGAAACCTGACAGTAGCAGATTGTCGTCATCAGCTACATAGCTAGGTTGAATTTAGCAGACGTCTGAAGGAGAATTCTTGCGGACGGCTGTTCTGATCAGAAGTTTTCCGCGGTTTCTGCAATTAATGCCAGGAGAATGCTATAACTGTATCGTAAGAAACGGGCCACGAACCGCGTGCTATCATTCATTCCCCTTCCTTGACCTAGAGTGTCCCCTTACCCTGTGATTTGATAAGCCAGAAGTACGAAATAAACGTTACGTACTAGGATAATTGATGGTGATACTACTATATAGGTCATGATAGCTGTCTTCTATTACACGAACTATACAGGTTGAGTACTAAAAAAATATCTTATATAGTTTTGAATTATTACCAGTAGATTATAGTTTATGAAATTGTTTTGGTAAATGCATTATTGGATGGTTGGATGTTGGTATTTTACAGCAATAATTGTTATTATATTATCAAAAATATTTTTTTGCAATTACTTCATTTAACAAAAATATTAACTCTTTTAATTTTTTGGACCAAACTACCGCGTCCCACCCATAATTTAAGTCTAATGTTTCTATTTCTTTTTTAAATATGATTTACTACAATGCAATTCCTTACTGTTTATCTTACATGCCCTTTTCGCGTTTTATTTACCCAACCCATGACACAAATCTCGAGCTTGCGTCATAATTTGCCCCGGCCTCTTCCGTTATCGATCGCGTCCACTTGGGAATAGGAGACGATCGCTCTAGTTGTGAACGCTGGGGCACTCGAAGGGCAAAGCAGTTAAAAAAGGTTAAAAAAGTTATATTTGTAATTCAACCTTTGTGAATCTCATACTGTTAGCGTTTATTTTAAATATTGTAAATTCAGCTTTTAGTGATGTAAGTTAACGTTTGAGATAGTATTGGGTTGTTGTATTTGTGTTTTCATACTTCTTGAGTTTTTATCTAAAAGCGTTGTTGCTGCCTAAAAAACAGAAGACGAAATGTCAATTCACTTAATTCTCTTTATTGTGAGAGATTGAAATGATTTTGACTTGTTGAATTGGTTAGAAATCTGCCACTTTACTAAAACCTTTGTAACAATAATCCTGCTTACTAAGAAAACTGCTGCCATTGCATATTGACTAACATTCCCTTGGCAGCTCTTCCAAGCATTAGCCTATTTGTGTAATCTAAATGCTCTTACGAAACGAAATACGGGTGTGGACCATCGGAAGTGACTATCGAAATTAATTTTCTCCTAATTTCTGAAACAATCCTGTATGGAAAGAGCATGCACAACGGTTCTGTTACAATTTAAATTATTTCTATTGAATGTAAAATTAAATTACGAGAAATTCTTTTACAAAATGTGTATTAAAAATGTGAATTAAAGTATGAAACAGAAAACATTTGATAAGTCAACGTAAAGTGTGGATGTGGAGTGAAGTGTGGATGTTATTTTCAAGTATTTTGTAAGATTCGAAATAATAAAGAATTCGTAGGGCCGAAAGTTTATAGCAAAATGTCACATTTCAGTTTTTATTTTCATTCTTTTTCAAGATTTGAGAGACTTGATTTAAATACGCTTTTCCAAAATTAAACAAATATATCTGTATAACAAAGCGAATTATTTATATTCCATCGTAGGAGAGCACGCCAGGAGTCAATGTCAGAAAAAAGTTTCCGGACTGGTAGGCCGTGGTCCAGATAGCGAGGAAGTGCCATTGGCCTCTCAGCGTCAACTGGACCACGGCTTACCAGCCCAGAAAGTTGACCTGATTAAGCGAACTCCACCATGAAATCATCTTTGTCGGAAACGTTCCCATTTTTTGCGATTGCAAATACGCAGCGATAGATTGTGGGCGTGAGGTGCATTGGACTTCTGTTCGACTACACTTGTGTAGGCGAGAGACTGCATTAGAACACCATCTGCATTCGACCACGAATCGTAAACCCTCACCTCTCCTCCCCGCTCCTCCCCGCTCCTCTCCGCTCCTCTCCGCTCCGCCCCGCTCCGCCCCGCTCCGCCCCGCTCCGCCCCGCTCCGCCCCGCTCCGCCCCGCTCCGCCCCGCTCCGCCCCTCCCCCGTCCGCCCCCCGCTCCTACCGCCTCGCCCGCTTCGCCCCGTTCCGTCCCCGTCGCGCTCTATCTTCTTGCTAAGTCATCCTATCCCGTCCCAACGGGGTCGCTCCAACCTGCCATGGCCTCTCCACAATAAGCCCCTCTCCCCTCCTGGCGACCACTTCGCTGGTCGGCACCGCCGCACCTCACCGCCCGCTTCTCTCTCCCACCGACCCCCCCCCCCCCCCCCCCCTTGGCCCCCGCGCCTCCCCTCCACCTGCGCCTCCTCCCCGCCAGCCGTCGCCGCTCCGCGTCGCGTCGCCGGATGCGCCCGACAGCCGCCGCCGCCCGCTCCCCGCGCCGCAAGCGCCGCCCGGCGTCAATTTCGAGGCGAGGCTGAATATTCATTTGGCCTGCGCCGGGTGCGCAGCTGGAGGTGGGCCGAGGCGGTGGTGCAGGCACAGCCAATGGTTGCGGAGACAAAAGCAGGGAAGAAGCGGCACGTAGGAGAGGCGAGAGCGGAGCAGTGAGGTGGCCCGGGGGAGAGGAGAAGGATGAGGAGGTGGAAGTAAAGTCGGAGAGGGAGGTGGAGATGACGCAGGTAGTGACGGCAAGGGAGGTGGTGATGGAGGTCTCGGCGATGGATACGGTGATAGATACGGGGATGATGACACTGAAAGAGAAAGATTCGTTGGGGAGGCAAAAGCAAAGGTGGTGGTGACGGAGATGTTTGTGGTGACGGAGATGATGGTGGTGACGGAGATGGTGGTGGTGATGGAGACGGTTGTGCTGACGGAGATGATGTTGGTGACAGATATGGTGATGGTGATGGAGATGGTGGTGATGACGGAGATGGTTACGCTGATGGATATGGTGATATGTGCAGAGGGGGGCGGGACAAAAGCGGAAGTACAGGCAGAAGGGATGTGGAGGAGACGGAAGAAGAAGCGGGGTGATGGAGGGTGGAAAGAAGGCTGGTGACGCAGCATCGTCGAGGATGGTAACTGCGAATGAGCTTGGGCAGGAAGCGTGTGAAAAGAGAGAAAAAAAGGAAAAGAAATCTGGCCTTAAGCGTCGAGTTGGCTAGACCGTGTACCAGCTCAGTTTCTCGACGTTAATGATCTCGAGTTCGATTTTCCTCTCTGTGTTTAATGTTGGCCTTTATTCCTGTGCATTGTGTCTCGAAGAACCTCGCGTCTTTTTTGTCATTACAAATCCGAAAGCCCGGGAGTTGTTTCAAGGCTGAGTGTTTATTCCTAGAATTTCCAGTGATATATTTTAAAATAAATTCTGCATGATAATATCATTGACTCAGAACGACGAAAAAGGCAGGTGTTCTTCAGTGTAGGAAGATGGGACAGTGACAGTAAGGGGACGTGGAGCTTTGGAAAAGAAATTCGAAACAAAGAAACACCAGAGCATAGACTAGGTAGAATATAGGGGACATTATATGTGACGTTGAGGTGGAGGAATATACATGATGTTTCATAAAATGAATTTCCACCACTGAAGGTTTAATAGGGTGAAGAAAGTACTTTATCAAAAGTCATGAATATTCAATGCTTTGTGTAAAGTAATGAGCTTTAATAAAGTGTTCCGCAATGTTAATTATATATATGAGAAAATTGGATTTGATAATGCATAGCTGGCAGGATAAGTAGGCGGGGTACACTGCGCGAGCGGAGTAGAGTGTGGGAGCGGAGTAGACTGTGGGAGCGGAGTAGACTGTGGGAGCGGAGTAGACTGTGGGAGCGGAGTAGACCGAGGGAGCGGAGTAGACTGAGGGAGCGGAGTAGACTGAGGGAGCGGAGTAGACTGAGGGAGCGGAGTAGACTGAGGGAGCGGAGTAGACTGAGGGAGCGGAGAGACCGAGGAGCGGGTAGACCGAGGGAGCAGAGTAGACCGAGCGAGCGGAGTAGACCGAGCGAGCGGAGAGCCGAGGAGCGAGTAGACTGTGGGAGCGGGTAGACTGTGGGAGCGGAGTAGACTGAGGGAGCGGAGTAGACTGGGGAGCGGAGTAGACGAGGGAGCGGAGTAGACGAGGGAAGGAACCGTGGAGTAGGCGCATCGGATGGAGTGGGCGGCAGACCACAGGGTGCGCGCGGAGTGGTTGAGGGCCGGTGGGCGGCGCAGGAACAGCGGCCGGTGCGAAACGGCGCAAAGCATGGGAAACGTCGGGTGGAGCGGGGGGGGGGCGATGGGATGAATTATGGATCCACGCCGTCGGAAGCCCCGCTGATTCCGCTTCGGTGCCCCCAAGCAGCGCCGTCCGCGCCGCTCCGTCCGCCCTCCGGACACTTCTCGCCTCGCACGCTGCGCGGTTGAGTCGGCGAGCGAAGCCTATTTCCACTAATGGATGGTGGGAAATCACTCCCCGTAAGATTTTGTGTTGATAATTTCTTGGAAGATCATGGAGAGATTTTCTTTCCTATTTTAACATTTCAATAGTTTAACGATGCATTTGGAAGAATAAAAAGAAAAAATCACGCAACGTTTTACAAGATTCTTGCTGCCTCATTGTTGTTTCTGAGCCATCTCTTTCCACAGCTTTTGTGGCCTTTTCTACTCATTAGTTTTCGTTTTTTCTTCTTTTGAATTTTCTTTCTAGCTCTCACCGAATTCAGTCTTTTTTCTCCCTTTGACTAGGACTCTCGAAATGCGTCGTCGGTGCCATACTTTCTGTGCTCTCCTCTCCTCTCGAGACACTAATTGCCTCACGAGCGTTGCCATTCAGTTGTAGAGATATACTTCACCAAATAGAAGCTGGACGCATCACAGCGACTGCCACATTTCATTTTCTATTTCTGGGAGCAACCTACGATCATTTGACTTCTGTTTTCTCAATTCAAGCTTTCAACTTTCTGAAGGACGATACATTTTGCATACTAAAGCCTTTACATTATTGTCACTTCCAACTCTTTAGGTTAATAATCGGTTTCAAAGAGATTGGCTACAAAATATAATGAATGAATGTTGTGAGTCTTAATATTAATAGTGAAAAACTGGAAATGATTATTATTATGTTTACGGTCGTGCAATCTGCTGTAGTCATTAGTCACATACGCGTTGTGTATGTTATAACCCTGGATGTTGCTGGGTTTCGCCCTCACGAGAACTTGAGATCAGCGTCAATATTCACTTCCGCCGGTAGGGTTTTTTCTTCCCCAGGAGTCTCCCTTGGCGGCACTCCGCCCCAATTGGAACAAACTATCAGTGCCATACAGGAGTCTCAACATCCCGACATGTAATAGTCTCTCTCAATTTATCAGTTGCTTTACAGCATTGGCCGTTCTGGCATATCAATTTCCATACTTTTTTATCTTTCCGTCCATTTCTCCTTTCTTTCTATAACTGCATTAATGTTCCTGTCCTTTTCAGTCTTTCTCCGTACCTCCTACGGTTCAATCGAAGATATGTAGTATTGTAGTGCACGTCATGTGAGTGTAAAGGTGGGAACAAGAATGAGGAAGGAAAGTTCGCGCTTTTAGTGGCCGTTTTCAAGGTACGACTCTGGCATTCGCCTGGTATTGATCGGATAATCCATGAAAATCTACCGTTAAGAGCAGACGTCCGCTAAATTTCTTAGTTTAGTTTATTTTAGTTAATGCCTTATTTTACGAGTCGAGACTCGGGCCATCAGGCTCGCTCTTCCGTCTAACCACGCAAATTTCGATACGTTCCTTTCACCACCTAGCGGAGAATGGTGGTATTATCGTGGGCGACGAAACTGGCGGATCTCAATTTTGCTCAGAGGCTTCTTTTAGGCTTGAGGATCTTTTACATGCAGTAAATCTACATGGGACACCCGGCTTTACTTCCCTTCCGAAGGAAGGCGCACGAGAGATTTTTTCGCCCTTAAAAAGTCACGGCTTCGATTGGGTTTGAACCCGTCGGGTACAACAGTCCGGTACCGTTATACCACCGAATCCGCTAAAAATTGGTGAAAAAAATTCTTCCCCATATAGCGGCTGAATTCGACTTACCTAATTAGCTAGTTTCGAAATATCCCCCCTGTCGCCATTATCGAACGCTAAAGATCATCCGGACAGTTACAGACGCGGCTGCTGTGGCAACAATTATTGCCCTGAGTAAACTCAGCCGCTAAAACTCTGTTTTATTGATTGATTTAGCAACGTATAAAGGTACGAGTTTTACACATGTTGGTATTGTTTATGTGCTACAATATTTCCACAGAAATGTTCATAGTCAGTGAGAAAATCAATCAACCAATATTTTGAAAGAAAACCGCAAAAATTAGGAACAATCCATTTATCTTTGCCTTCGCGACCGCCCCTCGCAAGTTCTTTAGGTTCCTTCGCTCGCTCTCTGGAACTCCCCGGCACCGCCCGCCATGTGTCTTGACCGCCGTCCCCTCCAAGAGCGGAGTTTTCCAGGAAAAAGGAAGATAGAGGTCCTCTTCGGTCTCGAAGCGATTTCCTGTTTTTCTTTCTCCTCGCTTTTTCTGCTTTTTGCAGGGTACACGCGATGTCACACCGTTTTCTTACAGTTTCCTGAGAACACTTTCATCCTCCTCCTCCTTCTTCTTCTCCTCCTCCTTCTTCACCTTCTTCTTCTTCTTCTTCTTCTTCTTCTTCTTCATGTTTAGCAATATTGGCTGTTGCATCTACAGATCTTTCCATCTTTTTGGTGGTCGCAATACAGCTCTTCTTCCTTGTTGGGTGTAATTATTATCCATTGTTCGTGGAACTCTTGAGGCATTCATTCTGTTTACATATACGAGCCATTTTTCTTCATATATTGTTACTTTTTCATTGAGAGCATATTTATTTAGTTTCTCTCTTACACTATTGTTTATCTTAGAGTCTAACTTTAAATATCTTTAGAAGTTTTAGTTCGCTTGTTTCTTGTCTTCTTTTATCTACTTATCATAATACCCAATTCTCACATCCATACAGCAAAACGGTATACGGGAATGAAAATATGTTTAATTTTAGTAAGTAATGAAAAATGAATGTACGAGAAGTACATTCGAGATACTACGCAGTGATCACATATCTGAAAATTTAGGTTCCAGATAGAGAGAATATTGATTTTCTTGTGCTGGTATTTGGAAGTTTATATAAAATGTATTTGCAGACTGCAAACGAGCTCTTTAGGAAATTTTTAAGTTTAATGTGTATTAATTATTTTAATCTTTTGATAAGTTTGCAAATTGTTGCAACAAATGATTATTAATAATGAAAATTTATTCTTCATTTAAATTTGCTTTGAAAACATAAATAGTATAATAATAATACTTTCCTTATGGATTACTAATTATTTGCCGTGTCACTCAACTTAATTAGAATTTCATTGTGTTGTTTTAATGAAATATATTTGTGTACTATTAATTAATTACATATCACGTTTGTTGTTATCTACAACAAGAGAGAGATACAAGATACCTGCTTGACACACTTTGAAGGACACAACCGTCTTGATAAAATTTGTACCCAGGTGATATAAAAAGAAAACTGGAAATTTAGAACTTAATAAGAGTATTCTGCAAATGAAATTAGGTCCTACAGATTTTTAACGTGCATCAAAAATGTATTATAACATGTTTCATTCAAATTTATTTAATATCTCCTTAGTTCAATCTTGGACATCTGCGACACCACCTCCTACGACTGATTTAACGGAGCTAATGATTCGTCGGAAGAGGGAAGGAATGAGAAAAATCGGATAGAAAAAAGCCATCACTCTTTTTAGTTACACCAACCTGATATGGATATATTAGATCAAACGCCATCTAAATTAACGCATATTAGCGTTAATTTCAAGAGAGGAATAGTCGATAAAAATATGTACTTCAATAAAGAAAATTTAGTTTGAATCGTCACCACTTTGTCAATTCCATTTTCTTCTCACGGTTTTCAATTTTTTGCTTACAAAGCGAATCGTTTTTTCCCTTTCAGTAAATCTCTGACAATTGTTTCTCTTCTTACGGATCGTTATTCTATTTTATGCGGAACGTGCTCGCTGCGACAGGCTTGCGGATTAACTGCTGTCCCTGCCAGTCGATCTCCATTTCACAGACAGTTGCCGGCCAATGTTTATTTCTTGCTTCCTCTTGAAAAACGTTTCGCAAACGGCCTACTGAACGTTTCCATGGCCCCGAGGGAACGATTCAAAAAATAAATAGGGAAATGAAGCGAAAGAAAGAGTTATAAAAGAGGTAAAAGAGGAATGAGAGGGGCGATAGAAAATAAATTGGAAAGGTAATAAGTAAACAAAACCATGGTTACTTTTATAAAGGGGGAAAAGGAATAGTGACTTCCGATATAACTATCGAAAGATATTGTAATGAAAACTTTGAAAATACTGTAAGAGAATTTTTATACTGATTTTGGTAGCTAATCTTGAATTCATATCACAATATAATGGAGTAAACAGTAAAATCCGGTCGCATACGTACGTTTCATTCAGCTCTTGAAATTCCACTACTGTATTCCTACTGCAAAATTCCATGTAACACTACTGTAAGTGCAATTGAAAAACCTGCAGCAATTGTAAACATTCGTATTCCCCAAAAGAACCTGATTACAAGGAAAACAAATACTTGAAAAATTCAATCTAAACATGTTGGAAGGATACAAAAAATAAAGATAACAGCTTTTAACTAAACGGGCGAATGACAATATTCCAGAGCAACTTCTCTACATTCAGAGCAAGAAGAATCGACAATCAAAAAATGACTGGATCCTTCAGTTGAAGCAGACAAACCGCTCGCTCGAAATTCGTGGAGGAATATAATTTTTAATTATTACGCTGTTGTTTGGTTTAGTTTTTTCGTGTTTCCGGGCGCGTCAACTGTTTTGGTCATTAGTCCCGTTTGTGTAGTGCATGTTTTTTTCTCGGGAGATGGCGGTGATCTTTCTCCCTGGATGGCGAGGTCCGGCGCCGACCTACCGTCGGCTAGTGGGGTTTCCTCCTAACAAGGACTCTCCCACCAGCGGAGCACCGCCCCAGCCGGGACAAGCTCTAAGTTCCCGATCGGTCTCCCGGAATATGTGGTAGGGTAGTGCATGTTAGTGTGAGTGTGTAAGAAAATATGATAGGACAAGGAAGAGGAAGGACTGATCGCGCGAGGTCCGTGGCCCGTTTGGCAGGGTACTGCTCCGTCATTCGCCTGGTATTGTTAGGAGAAACCACGGAAAACCACGGATCAGAGCAGCCGGCCACTAGGATTCTCCTCCAGACAGCGACTGAATTCGACCTAGCTGAAAAGCTAGTGTCGAAAATCCTGCCGCCGTCAGTACTCGACTATAGGACCACCCGGTCAGAGGTGCTGCAGTGGCATCAGTTGATGCACTGAGCAACCGCTCCCGGTTTATGGTATTGTGAAACATCTTGAAACAAACTGTCTGAAATGAGATGCAAAATTCCAAACTATGCAGGACCGTTCGGCAACGTTTCAGCGTCCATTAGCACCCGTTGGCATGCGAGAGCCGGCAGCCCGTGATGCTCTGGGCCGCGTACAACCGCCGTACGCGTATGCATTTGCGTTTGCGTGCGGATGGGCCGGGGCACGTCCCTGCACGGCCTCTCGCGTCGCTTCGCGCCGCGCCGCCTCAGAGGCCGTTGAGTGCCCGGGGGTGGGATTGTGACGTCAGCGCGCGCTGCCCGGTGACCTGGGGGCGTGCACGCCCCGCACACCTCGACCGCGCCCACCTCCCACACCCCCAACTCACGCCGCTCTCACCGGAAGCAGCGACGGTCCTGCCGCCCGGCCCCCCGCACGGCGCGCCCTTCGGCCCCGCCCCGCCCCATTACGACCTGCCACGCCCCCCTGCGCCTCGCTCCGCATCCCTCCACCTGCGCCCGCCTCGCGCAGCCTAACTCCACCTCATTCCGACCGGGAGCGGTAGCTCAGTGCGTCAACTGTTGTCACTGCAGCGCCTCTGATCGGGAGGTCCTATAGTCACGTCCTGACGGCGGCAGGATTTTCGACGCTAGCTTTCCAGCTAGGTAGAAATTCAGTCGCTGTCTAGAGGAGAATTGTAGTGGTCGGCTGTTCTGATCGGTAGTTCTCCGTGGTTTCTCCGATCAACACCAGGCAAATGCCGGAGCAGTACCATACAAATGGGCCACGGACCGCGGGCTATCTGTTCTTCCTCTTCATTGTCCTATCCTTTCCCCTCACACACACACACTTCCACTAACATGCACTACACTACCACATATTCCGGGAGATCGGTTGGGGGCTTAGAGCATGTCCCGACTGGGGCGGTGCCCCGCTGGTGGGAGAGTCCTGGTTAGGGGGAAACCCCACTAGCCGACGGTAGGTCGGCGCCGGATCTCGCCATCCAGCGGGGGAAGATCACCGCCATCTCTCGAGAAAAAACATGCACTACACGAACGGGACTAATGACCGAAGCCGTTAACGCGCCCGGAAACACGAAAAAATCAATCAATTAATCGATCCACCTCTCCCGCCCGATCTACCCCTTCTCGCTACCTCCTGCCCTTTCACGCATCGCTCTCTACCGCTCTTCCCTGCCCCGCTCCCTCCCCGATCCTCGCCGCCTTGCGCCCTTCTGCTCTTCCCTGCCTTGTTTCTTCCCGGTCCGTTCCCTGTCGTTCCGTTACGTCCCGCTCCGTTTTGCACCTTCATCCCTTCTCTTCGCCGCTCTCTCCACTCCTTCTCCTTCCAGCCCATCGTGTAACCCACTCCGATCTGCCACGCCACCGGTCCATCCCGCTTTACCCGCCTCGTTCCTTCCCCGACGCTCCCTGCTCCACCCGCGCTTCCTCGTTCCGCCTCCCACCTCGTTCCACTCTCTTTCTGCCATCCCGTTTATTTATTTATTTATTTTACGTCAAAAAACAGTTAAAAACTGCGTATGACGTGCTATGGGAAAAGTGAATTGTGACATTTTCAAAATTCCCCTACACTGAGTCATATACTACTTAAATTTTGAATTTTAAAAAAAATTTTTTTTAAAAAAAAAAAAAAAAACTCCCATGTAATAAACTCTATTTTCAAGGATAAATAAGCAATAAATTTTGGCTCTTATTACTTCCTGTCGCGACAACATGGAAACGATAATTTGAATAATTGTATTTCCCACTGAATTCTAGAAGACGTGCACAGAAAATGAAGTTACATTTATGTCCAGAAGCAAAACAAGGGGCCATCTCAGCATTTGCTCAATGGATCAGGGAAACTGGACGAAAAACGTGTTCCTTCCCGTTCTGTTCCACTTGGTTCCACCTCGCCCTGCTCTGCTGCGTTCTCGCTCGGCGTTCCGCTCGGCCCCGCCCTGCGCCTCCGAGTTCCCCTGCCGCTGACCCCGACCCGCCGATCCCGGAAACCAAAGCCACAACCTCGCCCGACGAAAACATCGCCCCACACCCGCACCCTCACCCACATCCGCGTCCCGCGCCGACTCGAGACTTGCTGACCTGGCGCTCGGGGACGTGATTCCTGCCTGCCGGCTGCTCCGCCCGCACGCTGCGTCGGCCGCCGATGGAGCAGGGGGAAGTTGGAGGAGCGGAGTGTGTGTACCTGCTGACGCTAGTTCAGCACGTCGGGTTTGCCAAACATCGGTGTTGGGATGGCTTTGCTCTGTGAAACGGTCTGCTTGTACACTTCGCACCTACGTGGACGAGACAAGACAATCAACTCAACAAGATAGGTGGATTTTTATAACGGACGCTTGTTCTGGTACAATTTGTAAGACGGAAAATGTTTCCGTCTTGATAAAAAGCATCTACATAAGTAATTTCAGAATTTTGATATTATATTTTACGATTTTTACGGTGCTCGTTACCACCAAGTGCCAACAATCTAAGCTTTTCCGTCCAATACATTTTTTAAAACAATTTAAATATTTTATTCTGACTACATGTAACCATAACACTTTTCTCGGGTCTGACTCAATGACGACTTTGGAGCAAATTTGTAATGTCACTGCAAAGTTGCAAGTTTAAGTCACAAAGAAAAAATAAATAAATTCGAGAATAAATGAATTATAAGTCTGTAGAAAACTCAATATCTCCGGTTAAAAACAAAATAGCCCTATGATTTGGCTTAGAACAATTCATTCTCAACGAAAAGAGAGGAACCCCTTCCTCTGAGGCGGGTTCTACTAGGCGCCGCCGCCCCGACTGACGGAGCCTGATGCGGTCACTACATGAAATGTGTATTCGATCTCAGATGTGCCGGCCGCTCATGTCATCTCTTGGGAGGCTAAAGAGCCCACATAGTAGTGACCCGTTCTGGGACAGGACCCTACTACAATTACAGTTAAAACACCTAACTACAAATACCGTTTTCTGCTCTAGAAATATGCCAGAAATTGCACAAACTTTTATTTCATGAAATGTGTTAATAGTTGCCACTTGAGAAACAAAATATGAAAAATGAGCATTTTTCATATGACTTCAATCTTGCATGTAGCTTATATGTTCTAATAGTCACGATTAAAACGAGGGTAATTTATTTACCCCTTACTTTATACCGTTAGAATATGCTGAAAACATCTCGTGAATGGATACTTTTGGGGCTTTTTTGGTTTTAGTAGAATAAAGACTGGCCATGACTAAGTCGTATATATAACCATTCCCAAAATTTTGAAATTTATAAATAACCAGTACTGGAAAAAATCGGAAATTGGAAGTAATTTATTGAAAATGCAACAAAGTTCAAATTTGTCAGTTTAGGCAAGAGTTCTATTCAAAAAGAGATTTTCTAATTTCCCATTGAGTTTTACTTAATGAATTTAATGCCAGTGCATAAGAGTTTTGAGAAAACTACCAAAATGTTCTTAACTGTGGTCCCGACGGCGGCTTTAACTTCTTATTAACAGCGTCCACCATCGGTGTGAATGAAATATCAGAAAAATAGTTCAATTTTGTGGAAAAACTTGGGAGACAGACGTTGGGACAGGTTGACATTGAGCAGAACCATCACAATTGAAAAGTACTTCCTGCCCCGAACACCTTTTTTTTAAGATGGCCATGAACGTGTTAAATGAACTAAAAACTACAAAACTAATAAGAAGAGCTTTGTGCAAGGTTTTAGCTGAGCAAGAGAGATGCAATTTTTTCTTCTTCCACGTATTCCAGACGAAAATAAATAAGCTCTAGATCACATTTGCGATCTCTGTTTCCGCGTTGCACTGACCTTTCTGATACCTCTGTGAAGTTTTCATTAGGTCTTGAAGGACACTTGACACAAAGATGGGGCTAATGGAAGGTACATAGGCGATATACGAGTCAGTGATAACCATACCCGGACTCTCATAAGAAATGAAAACACAATATTGATATTTGTTTGAAATAAAATGCAATATGAGGTGGTTTTTATTTTAAGATTTTCAGTTTTTTTAATTTTCTGGATCAAATTTGTCTGAGGAATACTCTTATTAACAAAAACAGACCTTTCGCACATAAATGAACATAAGGAACAATTATTATTGTATTTTCTCTCTCCAGCCTCTGTTCAAAGTGAAGAGAAACTGCCCATCCAAATCAATTTGGGAAACCCTCCTGGCGTTGCCGTATTTTCCGAAATCACCAAACGTAAATCTCACTCTAACTACCACACCTATAACCCCGACATTACTTCAACGAATTTCGCGCTTCAAAAATTGTCAAATTAGAGAGTCAGATGTCCTTCCAATAGCGTCAAATTTCATAGTGACTCGGTCGGTTTTAAAATTTTGTTGCTTACGGGGACGTCCTATCCGAAAAATATTTTTTGGTAGCACATTTTTAAAACACTAATGGATGATGATAGGGGTAGTCATAATCGGTGAATGACGATAACTAGGGAGCGGCTTTTGATAAAACATTGCCAAAAATGATCAATAAAATTCTCTTAAATATTCAAAAAAAAATAGCCAGAAAACAAATAAAAATGACGTAAAAATGTGAAAACCAGTTCGGATGAATAACTCAAGCTGTTGGTTACGATAATGATGTAATCGAAACTTCTTCTATTCGTTGAAGTGAACTCAGCTTGCAGACATTTGGTTTGGGATTACAATTTTTGAGCGAAGAAATCGCATAGGCTACTCAAGAATTCCGAGGAGAACATTTATTGCACCTTGTAAATATTATTTAAAACAAGTACCATTAAAATGGTATTAAAATCGATGACAAAAGCATTAAAAATGCGAAAAAAGCAATGAAATGACGGTAAACGATACAAAATGACTTATTAGTCCAAGTCGAAGAAAAATGTAATAAGGGACATATAAAAATTGGCCATTTCCTTTTGTCATAACATAAAATGAATTTCTATACTAAACGGCATTGTTCTAAAGTGAAAAAATATAAAATGACATTTTATAAAAATCCGCTTCCTATTGATAAAATGTTGCTGATTAGAGGTTGTATGAGGGCTCAAATGTAAAATGTGGTAGTTTGAGAAACCAACCAGGCAGCAATTACAAAAGATGGGACAGACCTCACACGGTGCTCAAACCCACAGCGTTTGGCAACACGCTTTTGAACACTGGCTGTTCCAAGTCCCTGCACCAATCAAACAGACCACTGATTAATGGCGATAATTAGTACATTTTCGCATATTGGACCAGGTTTTGTTTGACTGAAAAATACCGAAGACAATAAAGACAACGATGTCGATTCTAGAGATAAATTCAGTTTAATTTTTCCTTTCACGGATAGCGACATTTTTTTCGTTACCAGTTGTACATTATACAAAAAACTCGTTTGACATGCCGTTTTAAGATAATATAGAGAAATAACCTACAATTAATAAAGTATATGTCTTCATTGACAAAAACGCAAACGTCATCAGGAGAGATTTGCTTAACCTAAATTCCTGACAAACTGAATAGCTGCTAGGACCTAATTACATATAATGTATTTTGATAGTAAGTAATCGGTAATAAGTAGTGTAATTTTCGGTGGTAAACGTTTTAAAAATCTTGGCGTATCTAACGTTGTCATATTTTCCATTTTTAAATAAAATACTCGTTGTTTGAATACATATGAACAAACTGGTACCATTAAAAACCCCTTAGCATCCCTTCCTACTCATTCTTTGTTTTTGATTCAAAAAATGTCTGCCAATTCTTCTTACTTCTAGCTCTTTATTTAACGATGAAATAATGAATATACTTTATAAGCTCCACTTGAAATTATCAAGATTATCTAACTTGGTTAGTTTGATCAATGGACTCCTTTACTTCCCGCCGTTGTGATGTTTCGAGCACACGTTATGTGCAATGGACTTAGATACGTTCTCCTTTATGAGTGTCTGCCTACTCGCGCGCCGCACGTGTCGTCGTTTATGAGTCGTTAGGGAGCACGCTCTATAACGACCGTAATGGACGAGTTGACTGCGGAGCAGACGGAAATGCCAAGGATGGCTGTTTCTTGATGAATGGTCTCGAATGAAGGTTGCAATGCGTTTATTTCAGAGAAAATTAATCCCGCAATTGTTAAATTCCATGGTTAGGGAGCAGAAAGTTGGTGATTCAACTAGATTCGAAGAAAATATCCCATTTAAAATCTAATCTACGGAAAAGTGAGGTTTACTAAAACTTTTCGTATTATTAGTCTAATTAGTGAACAACTACTCAAATTTTTTAAAAGTGTATGCCACAATTTGAAAATATACAAATTAAGGATAAGTTATATTGAAGAAGAAGAAGAGAAGAAGAAGAAGAAGAAGAAGAAGAAGAAGAAAGCTCTGGTTTTAATATGGGAGTAGTAAGAAAAGTTCGAAAATAGATTTGAACTTGTGCAATTTGCAAAATTGAGGCACTCGCCCTGCTGACGCAATCGCTCATCTGAGGCAGTCGCTCATCTGAGGCAATCGCCCATCTGAGGAACTCGGCCGTCTGAGGCACTCGGCCATCTGAGGCTTTCGCCCATCTGAGGCACTCGCCCAGCTGAAGCACTCGCCTAGCTGAGGCAGTCGCCCATCTGAACCAATTTCGCCCATCTGAGGCACTCGCCCAGCTTAGGCACTCGCCCATCTGAACACTTCGCCCATCTGAGGCACTCGCCCAGCTGAAGCACTCGCCTAGCTGAGGCAGTCGCCCATCTGAACCAATCGCCCATCTGCGGAACTCGGCCATCTGAGGCTTTCGCCCATCTGAGGCGTTTGCCCATCTGAGTTGCCCATCCGCCCTTGTTCAGGCCACTCGTCCATCTGAGGCTTTCGCCCATCTGAGGCACTCGCCCAGTTTAGGCACTCGCCCAGCTGAACCACTTTCGCCCATCTGAGGCACTCGCCCAGCTTAGGCACTCGCCCATCTGAACTATGGAGAAAGTGCACATTTTGTTATGATTTGGCATTCCAACGACAGAGCTAACTAAACTGTTCTATATTAACTTCAAAAATGATTACAAATAGCAACATTATTTATGGCAAGATTTGTAAAGACAACATTTGCACATGTCTAATAAACACTAGTTTCATATACCTCATCATGTAGAACTTAAAGGAATGTGTAAGCGACAAAATGAAGAACGATTACTTGGATAAATACTGTCACCACTAACACCTTAATGAGCTCTAGAAAACGTGAGCTATAATGAAAATAAAATTATGACCAGAAATATGACAAGGCACCTTCTCAACTCTCAATGGATTGAAGGAAGCTGGAAAGAAATTCTCATCGGGATGGAGATCCTCAAGTCAAAAGCTATAAGTACAATACTAATCATAGGAATCTTTACGAATTATGCAATACAAATGGTAATTAATGCATTTATAAAATAATTAAAATAAATACTATTTTCATTTTGTGGCCAGTACAATCTTCAATTGCATAGAAACGTGCACAAAAAAAATTGGCACTAAACGTGAGATGAAGTCATATTCGGGATGATTCGACGTGCCTCAAATGGTGTGGGGGCAGTGCGGGGAGTAGGGTGGTGCGGGGAGGGGCAGGGTTCGATTTGATTTTTTCGTGTTTCCGGACGCATCAATTGATTTGGTCATTAGTCCCGTTAGTGTAGTGCATTTTTTTCGCGGGATATGGCGGTGATCTTCCCCCGCTGGATGGCGAGATCCGGCGCCGACCTTCCGTCGGCTAGCGGGGTTTCCCCCTAACCAGGACCCTCCCACCAACGGGACACCGCCCCAGCCAGGACAAGCTCTAAGCTCCCGACCGATCTCCCGGAATATGTGGTAGTGTAGTGTATGTTAGTGTAAGTATGTGTGCAAGGGGAGAGGATGGGACAAGGAAGAGGAAGGACAGATCGCGCGCGGTCCGTGGCCCGTTTGGTAGAGTACCACTCCGGCATTCGCCAGGTGTTGATTGGAGAAACCACGGAAAACTACCGATCAGAGCAGCCGGCCACTTGAATTCTCCTGCAGACAGCGACTGAATTCGTCCTATCTGAAAAGCTAGTGTCGAAAATCCTGCCGCCGTGGGGAGTGGGAACCTGAGACCTCCCGGTCAGAGGCGCTGCAGTGACATCAGTTGATGCACTGAGCCACCGCTCCCGGTGGCAGGGTTCGAGGTGAGGCGCCGGGCGGGATGTGAGAGTGTGGTGTGGTGGGGGAGGACAGGGCGTTTGTGGGGTGTGGGAGGCGGAGGGCGCGCCGTGCAATTAGCGAGGGATCTGCAGCCCCGGCGCAGTGCCTGTGGGGGCTTCACTGCGTTCGACGTCGTCGAGTGCGACCCCTCGAGATTGCGCTATCGATACACGTCGTCGATACCCACCGCTCCTTGAGCCCTGGGCTTAAATTGAACGTCGTCGCTGGCTGATACTAATGGAAGATATTTCGGGAGTCAGTGCAGGAGTTTTAAAAATAATACACTTTCCTCAATATTTCTACGATCGCACTCGGAGGGGAATTTTAGGCAATTGAACAACGTGATCCCACGTTGTAGATGTTTTTTTTTATTTCTAATGACTAGATGACGAATTATAATTAAATGTATTGTTTTCTTTTCACTTTTGATCAATGACGTTTAGTATAGAAATTCATTTTTTCTCATGACAAAAGGAAATAAAGTGCTACAAATAATATTGACGACATACAAATGTTTTTCACAAAATTGCTCAGTAGCGTAGTATTTTATTTGTTTGCTCAGAAATTGTGACAGCTGTTGTTAGTATGCAATTCTTGTGACGTATATCAGCGCCATGGTCGGTTCGGGCGATTTCGAGATAACTAAAAGACATATTTCCGGGTAAAGAACAGTCCAAACCAAAAGTTTGAAGCTGAGTTCACTCGATCGAATGCAAGAAGCCTCAATTACATCAGTAACGTATCCAATAGCTGAAGTTGTTCATCCGAACTGGTTTTGGTAAGATTTTTTACGTCATTTTACTTTGGTTTTAAGGCATTTTTAAAGCATTTTAAGAGCATTTTATTGATCATATTTGGCGACGTTTTACGTCATCAAAATCTGGCTCCTGCTAATGACCCAAATAGATATCCAAAGCAAATTGTGACCATATAAACTCGATTAATTACTGTGCTGTGACAGTCAAAAGTATATTTGTGACAATACTAATAACATTTGCTATCATGCTTGTGTATATATGAAGAAAATTAGAGCAAATTTAATTACTTAAATTAGTAAAGGAATGTGTTAAAAAGTTGACATGTGAAACACAAATGATTGATATAATCACTCAGCTACCTGATGAACAGTATTTATAGATATGGATAATAGCGCCATGTATATAATAGGTTATTCGTAATTAACTAAATATCCGGAGAATACTAGATAGGGCATTCCAAACATTTTATTAATTTGTAAATTATAAACTAAGATTAATTAAAACTTATTGGACAACATTTTAACATTACACGAACATTTTCTGTAAAGTGCCGAACGCTAAGAGATCTCTCTTGAATGAAAATAATCCACTTTTATTTTTAGTTTGCCGATGACACAATTATGTTATTTGCATCGGTTTATCGCGCCCTATATCCACGTGGTCCTAATTTCCGAAACATTAGCAAATATGTTTACTAGTTTTCATAGGGCAAGTATAGAAGTATGTATAGAAGTTCAAAATTCAATGTTTGAGGAAGAAAATTAAATATAATGTGACAATATTTATTGAGAAGACGTATAAAAAGTAACTATTGGCGCTGAATCCACATCTGACTATAGCGGTTTTCTATTATTCGTTAATAATTATTAGGGAACGGACTTTATTGTAATAAAAAGAGCAAAATATGTACATATATATGTACTTATTTTTTCAAAAATATGTAAGAAAAAATAGGAAATATGTGAAAAAAATATTCGTTATAATGTTTACAATTCCATACTTCAAGCGTTTTCCGCGCAGAGTACTTTGTCGATCAGAACTTTACATGGATTCAGAGAGGCTGAATGAAAGTTTTACATCTACAGAAGCAATTATTCGCTAGTTTCTTCCGAAACATAATACTTTTGTATTATATACAATGTTGTTTACGAGGAGCCGGAGCTCAAGTCAATAGTACCGTGTAGCTTGTGATAGAAGGGGGTAAAGGGAGCATACTCCCACCCCAACTCCAGAAAAGGGATAAGACAATGATCTGATTTTTTTATCGAGTTACGCATGGGGTCTATGAAACAAGAGTAAGACACGTGGTTGAAGTTCCTTCTGTTTTACATACTACATCCGCTCATCATTGATCCAGATTACGCTATTTTCAAAAAGCAGTGGAGCGGGGGGAGATAAGTTTGACAATTAATAGCGATTGTCCGGCGTTAATACAAGCGCATTGCGTATTTTTAAGTATTTCAGTACCTAAGTTAGTTTTCAAGTAATATGTATTTTGAACATCACAAATGATATTTCGACCTATAAATATATTAAAAATGTAACGAAATATGTAGCTATAGATAAAATATGTAAAATTATGTAATTATACCAAAATATGTAAAATAAAAATAGCTCCAATTAGTTCAGAATGTTGTGTTAAGTGTAAAAAATATTAGTGAATGCAGGTATCTTGTCCCTGCAAAAATATGTATTTACATGAAAATCCGTTCCCTAATAATTATGCTTCGGTTCACCTCAGTTGTGTCACAAATGGAACTTTGTTATAAATCAGAAAATAATGGGAATACTTTAAGAATTAAATGTAATTTACAATATTAATGAAAATTATACTGAAAAAGAATTATAAAAATTAATCTTTAGTAGCCAATTTTATGTCTATTTTCTTGCATTTCCATCCTCTCTTTCCTTATTGCTTCTGATAGTTTTGTTTCATTCTTCTGAGATTCGCCTCCTGAAGGTTTAGATTAAGTTATGAACAGCGGTTTCCTATCATATTTGTATTCTAGCGGACCTGATACTGTCTTTCCATCATTTAATTATGATAAACATTTAAAATAGTAAATTAAATATTGTTAAATTTTGTAAACAATCATTTCTTTGAATATTGAGTGTTCAAATATGAAAACAAATACATATTATGTGTTATAGATCATATTTGAATTGAATGAACTTGTATTATGCAAATTTATTATTTTTACATCGTTGGCCAATGCAATTTTTAAACCAAATTTTATTTTATTTCATAGATAGGTAAAATATTTTAATACTAGTGTACACACCCTCTTCCCTATTTTTCTATTTCCATATTAAGCCAGTAATATATCTTTTCCTTGAAAACCCTCTTATCCTCCATCACTTGTTTTACATGTCTTCTTGTAATTGATAACAATACAATACACCCATGTGAATACAAACTATTGTTTCACTTTATTACCGAGGAAAGAGGTACACCCCTGTAATTGAGTCGCATAGAATATCGTTTACGTAATTAGTTTAATTTCACATTCAGTTGCAGATTCTGCAAGTCTCTGAGCAGGTGGGGTAATATCGAAAAGCGCCGGACCAGCCAAAATGTAATTGAACGTTCAAGATGATCTCATCCTCAAGATTACGGTGTGATGAACGTTTCTTTGAGGAATTTGGACACAACATTTTTAGTTTTCATGGCTCTAGATCGTTTTGTTTAGAAGTTATTTAATGATATAGATGTTAAAAAAAAATGCTGCAGTGTATTGCGGGTTGCATTTTACATGAATAACTAGATGCTATTTTTAAAACAAATCCTTCATATTTTTAAATTCAAAGTGCAATTTGTCACGTCTCCATGAAATTCCCTTTCTATAGAGACCTCATTTATAAAGATTAGTTATGTATGAGAGCCGCAAACGTTGCATACTACGGAAATACTTCAGGAGACGATTGAATTTGCAAATTTCAAAAGTTATCGTTAATATCCTATTTTCGTTGCCTATATGAACTGTAGAAATTTTATTAGAGACCATTTGCCATGTTTACTCTCCCTTAAGGTATTAAATTGTCGAACAGATAGTGACCAAACGTAAACTGGCAACAATGTTGCCATCTACATTAGTAAACGTAAAATCAACAATAATAAGCCTGAATGCTGCTTTTCATTTTTAATACTTTTTTGACAAAAAATTGTCTTTGAGGCGTATGAACAATACATAATATGAAGTAAAACTTAAAAGTAACCTCTAAACACACTACTGCCACATACAAGTATTGTTGTTTAATTTTTGAGTTTCGTAATTATCTTAAAACTATACAAAAAGTTATACTTAGAAAATAAAACATGAAAATGTATACAATGAATAAGAAGATGCAGAAAGAGAGAGAATATACATTTGGGGTATGTAAGACAGATCTATTTGAGTAACGCGATTCAATTCGTGAAAAAAACCGACTGTTTTTCCAAGTTGAAAAGGAGTGACGTGACGTGAGAAATGACTGCGACGTGACGTGACATGACAAACTAAAAAAGTTAATGGAGGATTACTCCCCAGCGCCAAATTTAATGAAGGATAACTCCCGGCGCAAAGCGCTCAACGCTCCTTAAGGGGCTCGGAGACGCGTTGCGTCGAATTGTAGACGCAACAAATAAAAAGAAGAAGAAGAAGAAGAAGAAGAAGAAGAAGAAGAAGAAGAAGTGCGCTCACCGGATCGCTGCCGTCGGGCTGGTGCTGCAGGAAGCGGACGTCCAGGGAGCCGCCCAGCACCGCGTACCAGCAGGAGCCGGGCTCGCCCTGCCGGAACACTGCAACAGGTCGGGACAGAACGGTTAACTCGCAAAGGAGGAATCCAGATTTGCCAATAGGCAGCATTAGACGATTGCCTAGGGGCTCAGATGAAGAGGGGCCCCAACGACATGAAATAAAAAGACAAAACTTTTTTCTACATCCATTGTATAATTCTGTCTAATTTCTAAAACTACATGCACCTGTAGAAATGTTTCCAAACAGCAAAAATGTTTCTTTGTTGTGGAATTAGAAGGGTGGGACTTAACGTTAGTTCACGATACCCCTACAAATCCTGACTCAGGGCTGGACTCAACCTTCCCGCCGTTTTATAAAACGTTGATCATTAGCAAATTTTCAAATGTTCACATCCTTTTGGAATATCCAGAATCTCCTGTTAGCGCATAATTTGATATACTTCTGTTCAGCCTACGTATATAATGTAAGGTTCAGACCCTAAAAATTGGTTCTGAGGTCAAAAGTTACATTTTTAAGCTATAATTATAACCATACAAAATAATTCCATACATCAATTTTATAAATATACCTACAAGTGTTGAGAACGAATATGAATGAAATTCCGTATTTGAAAATCAGATTCTTGTGAGAAGTATCAAATCTTCAAATCGAATTCAAATGACCTGATAAAATCTCCGGAAACAACAAAAGTACTATTTAAATTGATATAATCATCGAAAACAATTGGTCTGTGATGAGATTAAGAATTTTTCTTCACCTTGATGAGGGCAATAAAAATTAACGAGAACTCGATATCTGTAAATAAAGATATCAAAATCACTATTTCAAGAATAACAATGTTTAACTAATAAATATTAGTACTCTAAAGGAAAAGCATTAGACAAAATCAACAAATAATCATTTTTAATCAGAATAGAGTATAAAAGATGAGTGATGCGAAATTTTAACATACACATTTTGAATCTTTTAACTATTTATCGATATGAAGTATTATATTTTGTACTCAAAATCGTGGAGTACAAAAATTAAAAGGAAAAGCAATTATTACGCAGTACAGTAAAATATGGATATAATAACTTGAACCAAGCCATCTTTTTTATTTAATCATATTACAAGGATAATTAGTATTTTAAAGACCTATCCCACAAACTGAATTTCTCTGAGCGAGATGGGTTTAAATTTTCGCTTTTTCTCGAACGATTTCCGTTTAGACCCATCGACGGAATTCCCATTTTTTTCACCCCAACCCACCCGCTTGTGTCTGCCTGGCTTCATAAACCGCCATTTTCTTTGGCAGCTGCGCAGTGGCCTTTTGATGAGGCCGGGCAGGCGCGCCACCCTCCCCCCTCCGCGCAGCTCGCGGACGCGCGCGTTCGCCGGCGATGTGCGGCAGCCCCCCCCACAGTGCGGCAATCTCTCCGCCTCCTTCATTTCTACGTCCTTCTCCTCTCTCTCTCTCCCTCTCTCTCTCTCTCTCTCTCTCTCTCACTCTCTCTCTCTCTCTAACTCTCTCTCTCTCTAACTCTCTCTCTCTAACTCTCTCTCTAACTCTCTCTCTCACACACACATACACCACGCACGCACACGCACTCACGCACTCACGCACGCACGCACAACAGCACGCACGCACGCGCACGCACGCGCACGCTCACGCGCACGCACACACGCCTCCACACACACACACCGGCTTACGAGGTTCAGGGCAGCAACTGATGTCAGTCTCATCGAGAGGTTCTAAGGTACGAGTCCCCACTTTCGCCTCTAGCTAGATTGCTAGGTCGACCTCAGCCGCTGTCTGGAGGAGAATTCTAGCGGTTGGCTGCTCTGATGAGTAGTTTTCCGTGGTTACTATGATAACACCAGGAGAACGTCGGAGCAGTTCCCTAACAAACGGGCCACGGACCGCGCGCGATCTTTCCTCCTCTTCAGTGCCTCTCATCGGGAGGTCCTAGGGTTCGAGTCCCCACGGTGGCAGGATTTTCGCCTCTAGCTAGATTGCTAGGTTGACCTCAGCTGCTGTTTGGAGAATTCAGGCGGCCGGCTGCTGTGATCAGCACTTTTTCGTGGTTCCTCCGATCAACACCAAGTCAATGCCGGAGCAGTTCCCTAACAAACGGGCCACGGACCGCGCGTTATCTTTCCTTCTTCCTTGTGCAATCCTCACTCGTTACATACACTTACATGCCCCGCACTAACACACATATCGCGAGAGTAGTCGGGAGAGCTTGTCCCAGCTGGACCGGTGACTTGCTAGGGAAGAGTTTCCATAAGGCGACATGCAGAACGCCGCTTGAAATCTCACATTATTACATCACATTTACATTAACAATTATAGTAATATTTCAACAGAATTCTAAATATTCTAAAATGCATCTTCTGAAAAGTCAGATAAAATAGTTTCGTCGTTCTCATGGGAAATAAATGTATAAATAAATAAAATAAAAATTCAAGGATGTGTTTTATATTTTAATTGCTGTCCGCGCTCGTTACATTCTGAAATTTCGCACTACACTATAAGAGCCGAGAGAATAAAGCTGACAATGAAATTGTTCAGCTAGATCATAAAAATAGGTTAAATAAAAATTGATGACATGTAGCGTGTCTGCCTGAAATTGTCTCGCTACAGGGATTCGTTTGTTCTGGGTGAAGCGACAGCTCGCAAAGCACGGGAAGAGCTAACAAAGAGATCTGAGAGACTCCTTTATGAGGTGGCGCCCTCATCAGCGATCTCTAATTGAGACAATTCGTGTTGCACTGAGAGCGTGACGATGGGCCTACGGATCGAATGAACTTGTCAAAAGAACTGGTGAAATATAAAAATCCTCTTCGCCACTTCGTAGTGCTACCCCGTTCGTTATGTTTCATCTATTCCATTCAGTTAATTTAGGGTAGAAAGAAGCGTATCGACCCTAACGACTCCACGCCTTATTTAGAGATGTGATGAATCCTGTATTTTTCAAATATGACTCGGAAACCTGAAATCTTTGGAATCCATCAATTCTGTCAAATAAGATTAGAATACTAAACCAAGATTATCTGGTAGGATGGTTCTTGACGCTATTGCTGATCAGGGATGAAATACTTAATTGCCGAAGGATGCTTAATTATCAGGGATGAAATACTTAATTGACTGAATACTTCTAATTGCCGAAGTTTCGACTGGTTAGTCATATAAATTTCAACCATTACTAACTCTGTGTATCATAAATAGTGATACTACCCAACCTATTGCACTACCTACGTACTATAAAACACATGGACATTATTATAGTTGATGATTATTATTAATAGCAATTGAAAATGCTCTCATGAAGGGCCCAGAAAGGGACAAACTATGGATTTTTAAAACTTTCAGTGTTTTAATCATGTGAGTTAGGAAACAATTATTGTTGTGGTTGGTTATATCCTAATTCACATTTCAGATTACCACTATATATCTGCTACCACAATGGAATTTATTCAACCCTCGGATCGGGAATCAGTAGCAATTATAGTGGTTGATTATTTCCCAACCTCATTACGGGTTACTACAGGATATTTGGTACCACCATGGAATTTTCAATGTTTTATTTCTGCCCTGATTTGAAATCAAATAAAACATACCATTTAGAGTACGAAGTTGAGAAATATTACACTTCATTGCATTTTCACCTTTTAGTTAAGGAACAAAATCCTGTATACCATTTAAATGCATAAACTGCTGGGATTACCAAAAACGAAAATTAACATTGTATTAAATGTGAACGAGTTTATCATTCTCGTGAACCACTTAACTATTACATGCTCTTCGGCCGTCTGACAAATCTTTTAATAGGTTGAAGTTGTTGAATCCCTCATTCATACCCATATACGTTCTCCTTTATTCTGCTACTTAATCCCTACTGTTTTGATGGCATATATTCCAACTCATTAAACTCACAATCTTGGAAATGAAAGATAGTGAGAACTAATAACTTTTGTTTTCAAGAAACATGGTTTGTGTCTGCCATGGTGCCGCAGGGGGTCGAGTCCTGCGAATGCCATGGATGTTTCCCAAGTGATTGTAACATGATTGAGTTCTCACACCACCGCGAACATTATCTCAACATTCACCCTTCGCGATCGCTTTATCACACATAATGCAGGGGAAAGCAATAAATGCCAAACCATAGCAATTGTGACGAGTACATGCCTGGGAAATGCGTAGAGACGTAGGAATCCTCCCTCGTCAATCTCCCTCGTCAACGTCCCTCGTCCTGCTCCATCGTCAACCTCCCTCGTCAAGCTCCCTCGTCAACCTCCCTCGTCAAGCTCCCTCGTCAACCTCACTCGGCATTGGAATACGTCACCCATCGTCGTTATCATAATCATTGAACCTAAGTCACTGAAAATATTATCGTTCGGCTGTTTGTTCATAAAATTCCATTTATTAGTTCAAAAGTATGAAGGCCGATTACAAACCCACAAAGTTCATTTAATAAAGCCGGATGAAATTATCAACGTTGAAGGCAAGTTGGTATTGAATAAATTAATTATATTAATTTGTATTCTAGAATAGTTATTTATGTCACCAGTGGCAAAAGTGGCATTTTATTTTGCGAGTAAGAAATGTTGCCACACGAGTCGGTCGAGTGTCTTAATTCAACGAGCAAACTATAATAACTTTTACCACGTGTGTCATACACTCTTTTTTAGACTGGTTTAGTGACTTCCATTCACTCCTACATGATTTCAGTAGTAGATGAGTTTTGCGGCTCTCATACGTAATTAATTTGTTGAGACGAGATCTCCAATTAAAGAAAATGTAACGAAGATGTGATGAATTGCACTTTAACTTTAAAAAATATTAACAATTTGTTGAAGAAACGCATCTAAAAAAAAGAAGTCAAATATAACCCGCAACACATTGGCAGCATTTGTTAAAATTCTTATAGATATTATAATTTCTAATGGAGTGTTCTACGGCCTTTTAAACTGGAATTATGAGGGCAAATGCCTGAATGAAACGTTCCCACACCCTAATTTACATGCAGTAAACACGTTTTGTTAACAACTTTACTCCTAGGTATGGATGTGGAAGGCTTCTAGCCTTCTAGGCTGCAGATTAACATGTGAGAGTTCTCGCACGGGTCTACAGTTTTATTTTCATTCAAATACAAATCACTCAATGATTCTTTAAGATCAGAAGTAGCTGATGTGGTCACCGTTGAACCCTTGTCACCTGTGGAACCCTTGAGCGTCGTCTCACGTTTATCACTTTGAGCTTAACATTGAACTTTTATCGCTCTATACATGCTCTGAGAGAGCCCCTTTTACTAGAGACTGTCTGAAAAAGGTAATTCAATTTTGTAAACACTTCTCACTCAAAACAGGAAAATACAGAGAACATCGTAACTGAAAACGTGCAGGGCGATATCAACGGTCCAACGACACCAACCGCCCCAGGAGTTTTAATAAGAGCGACGAGCCGTGAAAGACGAAGTGTCGATGGAGGAAGAAGGAGTGCGAGAATGCGTCTGCGTGACCAGCGCTCTGAACGAGGCTATTGGTGAGGGGCCGCGGCCCCACGCCCTTCCGAATTCACCACGCACCCTCGCCAAGCAGCGGAACAGACCCTCCCAGCGGAAGCTCTGCCTCACGGGCTGACAGGCCAAACGACGCCCCCGCTGCCACAGTTCTTCACACCCTGGCTCTCGATGCTGCCGGACTTCAAAAATGATTTTAATAATAGAACATTGGTCTCAGGTGTACAAAATGTAAATATCGCAGACTAAATAAAAACGTCTAGATTGAATGTGAGTTGAGAAATAATCGAGCCACAACAATAAAAGTTTTTAATATTTATTGAAACTTGTTTTAATAATGATTATTAAAACATTTACAGTTGTGGTTTCATTATTTCTTAATTCACATTATGGAGTACCACAAGATATTTGCTACCATCACTGAATTTATTTGGAATTAATACTTACGCAAACAGTATACATAAACGTTCTAACTTGTATTGTGACATACCGATATGTCACGTTAAAATAAACTAACATTTATTTGTAGACAATATGGTGGAACATGCATTACGAAATATCACGAGAGCTAGAGCTTAGCAACGACCGTGAATAAACAATGTAGTTTTTGTTTTCTCTAAATGCATTAAGAGATGGCTTGGTGCCGAAAGTAGAAAATTTGGGATTGGGCGAAGAACATTAGACGATCAAAAGGTCAGCTACACCAAAATATAACAAACGTATGGATTGGCTGGGTGAGAGAAGGACGGTCAAATGTTATGAAAAAAATGAAGGTAGTTTAATACGAAGTTTTCGAGGGATGAATCATGCAGGAAGATTTGATTCTGCTCTGAAACGCGCTTCTGAACTGATCGTATGTTCGTGAGAGGGAACGAGTACAATCGAGATAGAATTGGGTTATCAGTGAAATTTTAAGGACAGTGAATGATATTGCAGATATTTTGATGTGGAAGCAATATTGATGTATAAATTGGAACTTTGTCGGGAGTGGTAATCGAGTTCGGGACTATGTCATAGGACGTAATCGGGACTGATAATTTTGATAGTTTGAGACCAGGGTGGATAGGGGCAGAAGAGGATTTCTTGGAACTTCGGACTACGGCAAGATCGCAAGATATTTCGACTGAGAAGTCTACGAGGGACATCAACGAAGAAAAGATAAGTTAACCGCGGTATAAATTGTAAATTGAAAGATATCTTGATCAAAGGCCTAACTTAAATTCATTAAATTGTTTGATAAAAAGGTAAAAATAAACTTTGTTGAATTTTGTTCTTTAGAAAAGAAAGTGATCTTTCATTTAGTCAATCCAAACAGAAATGAACTAGGAATAGAATCATTCTATTTCAGATTCCCAGCTGCGCTGTATAGTCGGCGGATCCTATAATCCATTATAGAGGTAATAAGGATTATAATATATCGTGACCCATTGACCCAGCAAGCCGGACGCTAAGATCTTTAGCAGATATAAATGTAGAGAGAGGAAAATTTTGGTATATCTCAGTATTGCATTTTTGTCAGATTTTTTGCACCATCTTCGTACCTTTTCCGGCTACTAATACATTTACTGACAATTTTGTTTTATCAGATCACTACTAAATGTCACATACTAAGGAGGGAGATCAACGACGAACCGCATTATTTTTCGAACTTTTCCTAACCATAAGTGACAGTTTTTGGTATCCACGCTGATTACATGTTTATAAAATAATTCGAAACGGTAGCCGTGATTTCAAATTCTTGACAATTTTCCATCTCTAAGTGGAAATTTCTGCGTTTTCTTACAGTCAGGCCTGCCCATTTTCCCGCTATAAATACATTTAATGATAATGCTCATTCGATCAGGTTTTTCGTCCAGTTTCCCTGATCCATTGAGCAAATGCTGAGATGGCCCCTTGTTTTGCTTCTGGACATAAATGTAACTTCATTTTCTGTGCACGTCTTCTAGAATTCAGTGGGAAATGCAATTATTCAAATTATCGTTTCCATGTTGTCGCGGCAGGAAGTAATAAGAGCCAAAATTTATTGCTTATTTGTCTTTGAAAATAGAGTTTATTACATGGGAGTTTTTTTGTTTTTTTCTACCTTTCAAAATTCAAAATTTATTGCTTATTTATCCTTGAAAATAGATTTTATTACATGGGAGTATTTTTTTTTTTCTCCCTTTCAAAATTAAAAATTTATTTATTTTTATTTATTTAATAGGTAATTATTACAGACAAATGAAAAAAAAAACTTGATGCACGGTGGCTAGGTCGAAGGCCTTTAAGCCATTACAATACCTACTACCTCATTCTAACCTTTCGAATTCTGGTATTCACCCCAAATGGTCTCTCCTTCGCCTTCAAAATTTATTGCTTGTTTATCCTTGAAAATAGATTTTATTACATGGGAGTTTTTGTTTTTTTTTCTCCCTTTCAAAAATTCAAAATTTAAGTAGTATATGACTTAGTGTAGGGATCACAGAATTTTGAAAATGTGCACACAATTCACTTTTCCCCATAGCACGTCATACGCAGTTTTAACTGTTTTTGACGTAAAATAAATAAATAAATAAATAAATAAATAAATAAATAAATAAATAAATAAATAAATAAATAAATAAATAAATAAATAAATAAATAAATAAATAAATAAATAAATAAATAAATAAATAAATAAATAAATAAATAAATAAATAAATAAATATAACTGTCGTATACCAATGGAATAAATAAATAAATAAATAAATAAATAAATAAATAAATAAATAAATAAATAAATAAATAAATAAATAAATAAATAAATAAATAAATAAATAAATAAATAAATAAATAAATAAATAAATAAATAAATAAATAAATAAATAAATAAATAAATAAATAAATAAATAAATAAATCAGATCACTAATAACTGTCGTATACCAATGGAGCAAAGGTCAATGACCGGGACTCCAGCTTTTTTCAGTATTTTTGATTTTTAGCACCTTTCCTAACTACGAGTGACAGTTTTTTCCTTCAACGCTTTTCAGATGTTTACAAAATGTTACAAAATAATTGGAAATCGTTGACATTCGTGCGCCTTGTTACAGCTAGACTTACTCATGAACACGTTACAATATTATTTTAGAATATGTCGCTGTTAAGAACAGTTGTGCATTCGATGCAGATTAGTGAATGTTGAATTAGTTTTTCAAAAAACGGGTATGGTCACCTGAGTTCTCGTGGAAAGCACCGTAAGCACAGAAAATGATTAAAATTTCTGATACCATTCTGGAAAATAAGTTAATAGAAACCTTCAGAAAATGATAATGGAATATTGTTTAATCATAAAGGAATGCTTTTTAAATGTTGTACAAAATACTTAAATTCTATGACAATTTATTCTGGATTTCACCGTTGACTCCTTCCGTATCATTTTCAACCAACTTTTAAAATGTTTACCTTTTTAATACAAATATTCATTTGGCACCATAGTGGATTAGATTTAGATCTATTGCGGTTTTCTTTTATGAGTAATGTTACCTAATCAAACAATGAAAATGTACACGCAGTGTAGCATACTCGTAGTACTTAACCGATGAAATTCTGAAAAAATTATCTTATCATAGAAGACAGCTGACACAGAAGATATTGCCGATTTTCTTAAATTTATTATAATGTCTGAAGCTTAAATACCTGTGAACATGATTACCATAATGTTTGATCTTTATTGTCGGCATTTTTATTAGATCAACTATTATAAGACTAATTCTGGGCACGCGTTATTAAAACAATTTATACTGTAATATTGGATAAGTTAAAATATTTTTGTAGAATATTTAATGTAGTTTGTAGAATATTTGTAGAAATAATAAAATGAAATGACAATAACTAAAATACAATATTAATTAGTTACTGTTATTTATTGAAAATATCGTCCAACTATTTTTGTAGATCCTCCTCACGAATTAAAACCTTGAAGACTGGTTAACAATATTAAATGATTAACATTCTTAAAAAAAGTCAAATTTATCTAATCGAGGTTAACCCCGTCGTTTATTAACATATCTCGTCTCAAAGTGGAACGTTATGGTTAACACTTATGGATAACTAGTCAAGTTTTCGTTGAAATACAATTGTAAAACCGTATCCGCGAAAAACAGATGCCAAGGAAGATAAACGAGATCTTTAATATAGGAGGTAAAAATTGATTTTATTTCACGGTTTTGAATCTACTAACGAGGCAACAGCACGTCATCTCAACAAAATTGCTCTGAAAATGATTCTAAAGCGTATGTTATTAAAAGATAATATTGCGTTTTATTGTTTTTATATCTGTTATTGTACTTTTGAATTTATCTATTTAATGATAGAACTTGTAGCACTAAGCCGTTAAACAAATACATAATTTGTTTATTAAGAACATTTACAACACTTACAGAACGCCTCCCCCATCAAAAATTATATGTCGCTCATTATAATTGTATCTACCACTCACTTAATATTGACGGCCTAATAGGCACGCCAATATTTTTTAAAAATTTGTTTTAAATTTAATAGGTCCACAGCTTTGTATTGTCTCTAAAAAAAGTGCTCAATATATATCTCACTACCCCCGCCATTCCATCGTGTCTTGTTTGCCCTCCGACAACGTCACGCTCGCAGCGGCGGCTATGACGTAGGAAGGATTTGGCCGTGCGTCATGACGTCCACAAGTTCCTCTGCACCTTTACCCCTTCCACGTACCCACGCGGTCGCATACGTTCCCGACCCACAATTTCCCCTGTCTCTCCACGTTTCCTTTGACTATCTTCCTGCCCCACTTACCCCTCCTTGCCCTACCTTTGCCCGCTGATTATGGCTCCCTCGTCCCGTTCCTCTCAGCCCACCCGCCCTCCTGATTTCTCCCCCCCCCTCTCTCTCTCTTAGTCACCCCGACTCAACCTGTCTCGTTCCGATTCATCCGGACTCATTCCGTTGAATCCTGCCTTACTCCACCTCACCAACTCTGATCGGTAGTTTTCCGTGGCTTCTCCGATCAAGGCAAATGCCGGAGCAGTACCCTAACAAACGGGCCACGGACCGCGCGCGATCTATCCTTCCTCTTCCTTGTCCTATCCTCTCCCCTTACGCACACACACTTACACTAACATGCACTACACTACCACATATTGCGGGAGGCCGGTCGGGTGCTTAGAGCTTGTCCCGGTTGGGGCGGTGCACCGCTGGTGGGAGAGTCCTGGTTAGGGGGAAACCCCACTAGCCGACGGTAGGTCGGCGCCGGATCTCGCCATCCAGCGGGGAAAGATCACCGCCATCTCCCGAGAAAAAACATGTCCTACACTAACGGGACTAATGACCAAAGCAGTTGACGCGCCCGGAAACACGAAAAAATCAATCAATCAATCCACCTCACCAAGCCTTGCCTCAGAACGCATATCCCAGAATCGCCACGCCTCGTTTCGCCTCTCCCGTCTCGCCCCGCCTCTGTGCTCCCAGTTACGCTAGGTTTCTCAGCGGTTCACGTCGCCTCTGCCAGATTTTCGACACTCGTTAGATAGCTAGATCGAATTCAGGAGGCACCGGGAGCGGTAGCTCAGTGCATCAACTGATACCAGGAGGTCCTAGGTTCGAGTCCTGATGGCGGCAGAATTTTTTACACTAGCTTTTCAGCTAGGTCGAATTCAATCGCTGTCTGGAGGAGAATTCTAGCGGCCGGCTGCTCTGATCGGTAGTTTTCCGTGGTTAGATAGCTATGTCGAATTCAGCAGGAGATCTCTGGTGGCCTGCTGGTCGCATCGGTCGTTTTATGTTTTTTTTCGATCAATACCAGGCGAATGCGGGAGCGGTAACTTAACAAACGGGTCACGGACCACGCACGATGTTCTTTGTCCTTTCCTCAATCCTAACGCAGACACACTTACACCCGTACTCACTGCACTACCATTTATGTCGAGAGAGCAGTTGGGAGATGAGAGTTTGTCCCGATGGTGCACTGCTGGTGAGAGATACCTCGTCGTTGAAAATCCCTGCAAGCCGAAGTAGGTCGGA
Source organism: Teleogryllus oceanicus (assembly GCA_964035755.1). NCBI lineage: Eukaryota > Metazoa > Arthropoda > Insecta > Orthoptera > Gryllidae > Teleogryllus > Teleogryllus oceanicus. The sequence goes on from CAXIVR010000003.1 coordinate 180,462,187, forward strand.
GCCGGATCTCGCTAGCAAGTGGCGGGAGATCTCCACCACTTCCGGCAATAAAACATGCACTATTAATGTGGGAGTGATGACCTTAGCAGTTAACGTTCCAGGAATCCCTAATCAATCAATCAATCAATCAATCAATCAACTATCTCTGCCAGCCTCGCCTCGCCGCGCCCCACCCCCCCGCCCCGGCCCTTTTTCCTTTCCTTTTTCCTTTTTATTTCCACCTCTCTCCGTCTCTGCCACGCCCCGTGGCTAACAGCGTCCCCCTGCCGACCCGCCCTCGCCCACCGCCCACCAATCGCTCTGCCCCGCGCGTTTCCTCGCCTGCTGCGCCCTTCTCGCCGCGCACGGCCATCGCCAAGCGGAGCAGAGCACTTCTGGGAAGAGCGGTATTTCGGGACGTCACAACGCCAGCGACAAACCGCCGCTCGTGCGGAGCTTGCGTTGCTTCGTGAAGGGCCACCGGGAGCGGTAGCTCAGTGCATCAACTGATGACACTGCGGAGGTCCTAGGAGGTTCTTTCAGCTAGGTCGAATTCAGTCCCTGACTGGATGAGAATTCTAGAGGCCGGTTGCTCTGATCGGTAGTTTTCCGTGGTTTCTCCGATCAACACCAGGCGAATGCCGGAGCAGTACCCTACCAAACGGGCTACGGACCGTGCGCGATATTTCCTTCCTCTTCCTTGTCCTAACCTCTCCCCTTACACACACACACTTACACTAACATGCACTACACGACCACATATTCCGGGAGACCGGTCGGGAGCTTAGAGCTTGTCCCGCCTGGGGCGGTGCCCCGCTGGTGGGAGAGTCATGGTCAGGGGGAAACCCCGCTAGCCGACGGTAGGTCGGCGCCGGATCTCGCCATCCAGCGGGAGAAGATCACTGCCGTTTCCCGAGGACGAAACATGCACTACACTAACGGGAGTAATGACCTAAGCTGTTGGTGTGCCCGGATTCACTAGCCAACCAACCAGTGAAGGGCGAGGTGGGAGACAGCGTCTCCTGCTCCTCGAGTTTTCTGGAACACCATCCTTCTGCATATTATGAATATTACTCGTACCTTTTCAGAAATAGAAGTCTGTAGAGACGTTTCTAGTCGGGTAATAGTAAAACAGTTGGGTTGGGATTACAGACCTCTCAAAAAAATGAAGCACTGTTGCATTATTTGCAAACTGTTTTGGAATTTAATATTTTCTTCTTGAAAGTGAGGCCAACATTTAGTTGCAAGGTACTGAGTATCTAAAGAAAAAGAATCAATATATTTCATTTGGTAGATATTTGAAACGGAGGATGGTTAAACACGTTCCTTTCTTTTGTTCCGGAAATGGTCGATGGACTTATTTAATATGCCACTAGTCTCCGGCGTGTATGGGGTTGAGAATAAAAAATGAATAACATGATCCCAATATGTCTTCCGTAGTTTAGGTCGGTTACGTGACTGAGTGCCTGTGGGGGCATTAGAACAATGGTGCCTAGAGAGCAACGGGGCTGTTTTGGCGCTAATCTGTGTCGACAAAGAAAATACAATGAACATTTTCTGAAAGATTAAACGATCACCCCTCTCTGGGACTGATTTGCTTGGAACGAACACTGATACCCATTTATTGTATGTAAATGCTACCCCTGTTAACAGACCACCCCTTTCTCTCTCACCACTGATCAGTGTCTTAATAACCTTTTTTCAATTTACACATTTTAAGAGACCATTTTCGGGATAATTGTAAGAATGCAGGACTTCGAAATTTCAATGGTTAACATGAAAACATTCATTGTAATTGAATTCACGCGACTTGCCTGTATCTGAGCTTCAATCCTCGAGGAAATCGGAAAGCGAAGATTATCAATAATCATGTAATATACCACTGATAAGGCCACTGGCTACTGATAAGGTACAACGGATTCACGATCCATGTCAATTTAATTTTTTCTAATGTGCCATCGCATTTGAAAGTGTCGTATCGTGTAATTCTTTGAAATAACAAAGCCTTGTCAGGATTATCGAGTTGCCCCCTAACACACAAGTGTGTGTGTTGCATCCAGAATCTTTGCTCAGCCCCCACATAAGAAAAACCGTTTATATTTTTAGTTGCCCGCGAAAAGTTAGTTTTGGGCATCTAAGGTATTGATCAAGAAGGAAAGACTGCGCGGGGTCCATGTTTTATTAGGGTACTACTCCTACATTCACCTAGTGTTGATCGGAGTATCCACGGAACCACGGATCGGAAAGCACTCGATGGCTTTTGCCATCAATTGATGTTTTGGTATGAAGGACTCACAGAACATGGATTCTGACTTCACAACGTGTTAGAAGTAATTTACTGATATATGAAAAACTTTTGTGCATTTTTTCGTTACCAGCGCCCGGCCTTAAAAGTTTCAGTGGCGAAAATTACAATATTCCGGCGTATATTCTTGCTCTTCTTGCTTTCGTAAGGGCAAGAAATAGTATAATAGTTGGCTCTTTTGAGACGTTTCTAGGCGGGTGGTAAATATCAGCGTAAAAATGATTCGTTCTGTTGATCAACCACCCCTCCAAAAGATTACCTTTTATTAGAACCAGAATAGTTGCGTAATCCAGATTTTAATATGAAAAATTATTTTCTTTCAAGAACTTTCTCAGAAAAGTTATCATTAAGCAACTTCCAAGAATTTACTGAAAGAAACGATTCTCTTTGAGACATGAAAAGCTAGGCAAACGGGAATCACGTTGCAGATGAAATCCGATGTGTTGCCATTTCCTTCTTCCGAACGCGTCGCCCAAGGCTCTGTTTGAAAAGTGAGCCACTAGGAAATTGCATCTCTCTCTAAATACTCGGAATTGGCTTTGGTATTGAAATTCATCGTACGTGTTTTGAATTCTGCATACATCTGTGCTTTTTTATCTGTATGTAAGAAAACAGAGATTCCCTGATAAGCGCCCTAACGAGATACATTATATTCGCTAGCAAAAGAACATTTTTCTATTCACAGCTTACTACTCATATTTCTATTAAGTCTTTTATAAGGATAACTTTAAAAAATCATTTGTTATTTCTACTGGAAGATTAATAACAACCTTTTGTGAATTCTTGCTTGAATAAAAGATATAAATGTAAATTTATATAATTATACTAAGGAAAAAATATTTCAAAATAAACCAATTAAATAATTTCATCTATAAACGTGTTTTTGAATAAATACTATACTGAATTAGAAAAACGAAAATTGTTCACTGCATTATTATATATTAAAGCATTCGTTGAAAATAAGCATAAATATGGGTTTTTCTAATCCACTTAAAAGGTATTCACTGCATTATACATAGTAAATAATTAAACATAATTAAATACATTAAACATAGTAAATAATTTCTGTGTCAACGAATCTAATCGTAAACTGTCCTTGGTTCATCGCGCTAATGCAATGATGGTTCCTTCTGGATAATAAATATAGTTTTTTCACTTCACCTAACTCTGTCTATGTCAGAAGCAGTTTAATAATTTTTTGCCTCGGTTAAGGTCTTGTCCAATATATGCCTTGTGAAAAGTTGTTTCCAAAGAAGTGCAGTGATTTTTCTGGTTTGCGCTTTCATTAATAACAACTTAAATGGACCTGTGCCTTTATTTCAACAACTGACTATGAAAACGACTACGCCTACTTTTAGCGATTAAAAGTGAAAGAAAAACTGTTTTTAAATAGTACAAAAAATATTAATGTAAAGTATTTCGCAAATTTATCTTCAGCGCTTTTAAAACAGATTACCATTCAATCCATGTGAAGTATCCAAAACCACTTAGGGAAAGAATTCCAACTTATCAAGATGAATTGAAAACTGAAACCCCTCACATTCTTCAGAGAAAGATTCACCCTATCTCCCCTTGCAATCCTTTAAACCTGAGGTTAATATAATGATTTCACAGATTCCCAAATCCTTAATTTCTCCAAACATTGTTACGTCGCATTTGAATTCTCTTTATGAAGACTACCATGATTTAGAAAAAGTACATACGGATGAATCAAAATATGAAAATAAAGCGGGTTGTGCAATTGTTTCCACAACCCTTCATAATACCTTCAATTCAGGTTACCGGAATATTTTTCTAGCTTCTCTTGCGAAGCTATTCTGAAAGCCATTAAAATAGTCTCTCGAAATGGAGAAAAACGCAAAATACTGATTCACTCAGACTCTAAGGCTATCTTGATTGCAATTATCAACATATTCTCTATAATCCCATAATCCAAATAATACAAGAACTTTTATGTACCTTCATAAACAACGGCTACTTCACCTTTATTGTTTGGATTCCATAACATAGAGGTATAGTAGGGAATGAAAAAGCAGATAAAGCGGCCAAAGAAGCAACTTCATTACCAACAACGGACAACAGTGTGAAGGGAGTTTTCTCCGATTTCAAATTATACCTTAAAAATATAGATATGAAACAATGAAATCAAAAATGGTTGACTACTTTCTCCAAACTTCATTTCATAAGGAATTCCGTTATCGAACCCGCTCTCTCTAACCTCCAACTCACTAGTTTTCAACAAGTTCAAATTACTGGACTACTTATTGGCCACTTTAATCTCTCCCACATTCACGTAATAAAAATCCTGACACATTACCCTGTCCTAAATGTAGAGCCCAAGTATCTACATCCCATATTATTCTAGATTACCCTGAACTAGCTCGTATAAGACAGTCCTTAAACTTAAAATATTCTTTATTTAATTCTTTCTCCTCCCCAGAAGAATGTATAAAATGTCTTACAACTTTTAAAAATCTCAAAAATTGACGCCTTAATATAAATCCATCCTTTACCTACATCTCACCTAGTACAACCCTTCAAACGTGTTATGAATATCAAAGGCATTGCATTGTAAATAAATAAATAAATAAATATGTGTATCTATCCCAATGATGTAAATACCCAAAAAATTGACACATTATTACAATCGCATGTTTGTATGAATTGTATAGTATCGTGTAATGAAATAATTGTGGAACTTGTGTAAACTCTAAATTGATACTCGTGGTCCCTAATGACCCAGTTGTTGAACAGCGACCTTAAATAAATAAATAAATAAATAAAAAAAATATTATGCATTGTTTATGTGAGTTAAATTTAATATACAATTTACGTTTTTACACTAAAAGGAGCAATATTCGGGCTTATCCGATTTTGCAACTAATAATAGTGAAATTAGTTGGTTATGAAGTGAAAAAAGCATTTGATCAGTTTTAGGACAAAGGGATTGGTTTTGGACGGTTTTGAAACTAATAAGTAGACTTTTTTAAAATAATAATGATCGAAAAAAGTGTTTTTTGCAGTCACTTGGGGGTAAATTGGCCAAACTTTTCTTCACATTTCTCAATTTATTATTTAACTTATTCGTGATGAGACTTATTCGTGTTCAGTCAAATAATTCAGTCAATAGTTCAGTCAAATATTTCTGTAGAATATCGGAGTGGAGAGGGTCGGGCCAACGCCCACTGTGTATACTACCCGCAGAACACGACTAAACTGTGGGTTGCCTAACACGTAATTCCAACACTGTCAGTATAATCCGTCAGCGGAAGAAATAGCCATGTTTTTCGAGAGTTTTGTTGTTCGTTTCCTCTCTGGGGTGAGAAAACGAAGTGCGGTCCGAGTTTGCACTGCTTCGCTGCAACTGGCTCATGGTAGATAAACACCCACTCGCGTTGGCAGCCGAATATTCCAAAATGAATTTTACGGAAAGATCTGGCCATTTACAACTTCCAACTAAATGCTCCCCGCCTCTCGTCCGGCGACACTGCTTTGAATACCCGCTGCCTGGCGGGTGGCCAATATCCCCCCGCCGCCGACAGTTGGGTGTTGGATGATCCGCTCGCACGCGGCTGATCTCAGTTCTGAGAGAACCTTCCGCGTGGCTCTACATATGTACTTGTGGTCGAGTTCCCAACTGTCCACCTGTTAGATGCATCTGTCTTCAGATGTTTAGCCGCGCCACCTTAGCCGCTTTTTCCCAAGCGCTGTTTCCCAATGCAGAGATAGGGAGGGAGAGACGGACAGAGAGAGAGGGAGAGACGGAGAGAGAGAGGGAGAGACGGAGAGAGAGAGGGAGAGAGAGAGGAGCGAGAGAGAGAGGGAGAGACGGAGAGAGAGGGAGAGACGGAGAGAGAGGGAGAGAGAGGGAGGGAGAGACGAGAAAGAGGGAGACGGAGAGAGAGAGGGAGCGACGGAGAGAGGGAAAGACGCAGAGAGAAAAAGGGAGAGAGACAAAGGAAAGAGGGGAGAAGGGAGGACGAGAAAGAGGGAGAGAGACGAGAAAGAGGGAGAGACGAGAAAGAGGGAGAGAGACGAGAAAGAGGGAGAGAGACGAGAAAGAGGGAGAGAGACGAGAAAGAGGGAGAGAGACGAGAGGGGAGGAGAGAGGGAGAAAGAAATAGAGAGAGAAGAAGACAGAGGGAGAGAGATAAAGGGATGAACAACGTCTGCCGGGTTCCGCTAGTATCCCATATCCATGGGTAAACAGGCCGTGTTAAGAAATTCGAGGTGCATTGAGAAAGTGAGTTTCCCTAGGTCGTCAACAAAAAAAAAACACAATTTCATGGAAACCTTTAATGTAGCAGATACAGCACATGCTTCACTATTTTTTGACGTAACCATTACCAGAATATATGTCAACAAGTGTTTCTCTGCGTCATAGCAGTCTGGCACCTGAGAGAGATACCAGTCATTCGCGACTTTGCGGCATTGTGAAATGCTAAATACTAAGAGTTCCTTTAGGTATAAGAAGAACATAGTATAATATTTCACGTTTCACCGAAGCACTCGGTAAGTGTTTTGAAACCATCAAAATCATGTGTTTTTATAGAATATTTCCAGAATATCGTAGAGAGATCGGATTTATAATTAAGACAATCGACGTATGTTACCGAGAGAAATCAAATGAGCTATTGATCATCTCTGTGGAAAGTGCAAGTCAAGTTTTAGTTGTCTAAAAACAGGTTGATTAAAAAAATGTCTTAGAATGGTGTGGATGAGTTCGCAAACCAATAAGCAGTGCCCCGCCAGGAGATTGAGACACGTCGAATGACACCTCATTTGCCTCGATTGATGGACGAGCGGTCGGACAGGGGTTACTCGATTGCAACATAAGGATGCAAGCATTGAAAGAGATTCTAGAAAATGCATTTTTTGAACGGATAAAAATGTGAGTTTTGTACTAATTTGGTTTAACGCAATGCTGTGCGAAAGAAAGAAAGAAAGAAAGAAAGAAAGAAAGAAAGAAAGAAAGAAAGAAAGAAAGAAAGAAAAGAAATGGGAGAATTGAGGGGTTATGGGAACTTGACGGGACGGGACAGGACGGAGCGGGATGAACCTCGGCGTTTCAGAGCGATGTTGAGCGTGCCGAGGATGTAAATTCAATTACTTTTACTCAATTGATGTAATTAACTACTTTTCCTATCTGATAGACGATTGTGATAAATAAAAAGTCGGGCGATGCCGGGCTACGTCAGCTAGTTATATAATATAAAAATGAAGTACTTTTTTGTCACTCGACTAGCAGGACAGTTAAGTAAACAAATGAGCAATGTGTACATTGACAGACGAAAAGTTGACGAATATGTGAAGACAGGAACCTGCCGGCCAGTGGGCGGACTTCAAAAAAATTCAAAGGTGGCAACGGACGTGTATTCATAGAGAAGTGATGGACAGGTTGACAAACATTCTTCAGAAAGAACCGAGTAAGAGGCATGATGTGAAGTAAGTTTGATTGAGAAAATACACATATGGTACTCGCGAACAAATATTGTTCAAAAAACGATAAGGGACAGCTGTACACACTATGAAGAGCCGTCTTGAAATATTCCCTTTATTGCAATATGAATTGCTTTTAATCGTACGTTTGTTACTATGATTCTTATTATTTGAACGATATGAGAACTTGATAAATAAAATCACTAGAAATCATCTGTATAGGGTCTGTGTTTTGAAAAGCTAAGTCGATGCTCTTTTATTGTGCCTCCTTTAACGTTGCGTTTTCTGGTCACAACAATACAAATATGACATGAAATAAACCGCTATTAATTAGTTTCTGTTATAAACAATTTACGTGCCCGGAAGCACGCACTGCAGTTGCTGAAATCAACTGGATACATTAATGAAGCTACGTTGCAATTGGACTCGAGGTACTCTCGAATCTCATGAATTAGCAATTTTACAGTTTTCATCGTTTGTGCCGGAATAAAGTTCATTTTCTCTCTGATGATATTCAGCTTTATTTTTTTCCGTCACGAATAACCAAAAGAACAAACTGGACGTTATGTAACAGAAGTATTTGTCGACAAACTGCTGTAAAACTTCGAAGCTTTTCTCAGCAAAATGATACCAAACACTTTTTTATATCGCGTTGAAGGGAATACGTTGGGGCTTATTATTTCACTCTCGATTTTTGCTTAGTTCAACTTGTATTTACTCATTTTCAGGGAACATTTCCCAACCTGGCAACAGTGGAGGTGGAGGTGGTGGATGGTCCCTCACGCATTTGCGTAATTGTGTAAAACCTGTTCTCTGCAACTGTCTGCGCCATGCGACGAGTCGAGACTACCCTAGTTTTCTGGGCTTGGGATTATGCGGTGGCGCGCAGCAAATTCGTGATGCAAATAGTCGCGTTTGTCTTTTGTTTCAGCGTTTCCGCTCATTCTTTTGCCTGCAAAACAAGAATATTTGATTAAAACTTCATTGAGTAATATTGCTGCAAATTGTTGGAATATTAGTCTCGACGTTGCTGGTAAAGCGTGCAAATATTTACATGAGGTACAAAAACAGCAGCGTTCTCAAAAAGTATAAATTGCATTTGAATGGAATTTTATACAAAAATAGCATAATTATCTTCTTTTATAATACATTCAACGTCGATAATAGTGAACTTCTGGAGACTACTATTTTTGATTCACTATATCAGAGGTTCACTTTATCTGATGATATCAAAATTAAATAGAATTTCTGCGTAACGATTGCTTTTATTAATATAGAGATACGAATGAAAATTTCAAAATTTTTATTTATCCTTAAAAAATCAATTCTTTTCAATTGTTTGTTTTGTACATTTTTAATTAGTGATTTCGCTAGATCCTTCGCTAGAGTTTGTACTTTCTGTTCACTTGATTCTGCGTTGTCTTCAGTGTCTAAGTATCGTAATACAGTCTTGACACTCTTCAAATATTTTTGGACTGTTGGAACACCATCCTATTCTCCGATTACGACCTCATCGATTATGAACTTTGATCGATGATATTTTTTTCCAGCTGCCTATTGTTAACGTTTGTATCACTGGTGCGATATATATTTTTTCCAGGAGAGAATTCATTATGATTTATTAACATAAAACTTTCTATTTTACCGTATTTAAAACTTTCTCGTAGATGTTGGTCTTTAACCCCCTGGTGGAGACCGTTTATGAGAGGGATGGTAGGCCATGTACTACCTCACACAGCATTTCAGTCCTGTTTGGGAGAGAGAGAGATGGAAGAGAAGAAAACTGGAAACGAAAAAGGATCCGTGATTCGTTCGGGTGCGATCATAACTGCGATATTCTAGTCGTCACACACCTCATCAGACGTTGTCTTCTCTCACACCCTTACGAATAGTAGCATTTGATGATGTTAGAATTGTACAATTGGAACCACATACAAGACATTTGCAGGCAATGAATTTATTAATTTCGTCTCTTTTAATTCTTTAATCTATTTGATTTCCTTCTTCCTTCTCCTCTCTGTCTCCGTCTGTTATCTCCTATCTCCTAATCTCTAACGGATATTAATTATTTTTCACCGTTACTTAAGCTCCTATATTCAATGATATTATCAATGAACACAATGAACACTTTTAGCTCTTATTGAATTTTCTTTTGCCTATGTTCTTCACATCTCTATGACTTTCTTCCTCTTTTATTTTTCTTTCTTAATATATTTATATATCCTCGTGAGTGCCGTCTTCCTTGCTATTACTTAAATTCTCAATACGTCTATTTCCTTCTGTTGTGTTAATCTACCATTCGGTTGATAAAATAGCTTCACTTTTACTGTGGTTTTCTTCTCACACTTCATTCTGGCTAGTGGTTGACGCATGCCCTAGCGTGGAGCTCGGGAACTACGCGAGGAGAAAATTAAAAAAAGAAAAAAAGAACGCACCATTATTTATTGACGCGCCGAACATTATGAATCATTTATCGGGGTTGTTTATGTATGCACACGCCCCTTCTAAGAGACATTTATAAGGATACTAAAGAGGCGGGAGCGCAGATGGCGGCGAGGGGGAGGAGAGGGAGAGGGAGAGGGAGAGGGGGAGGGTAGCGTGTATGCCTGGGGTGGAAAGGACGGTGACGACTCAAGGGCTGGCGGGAGCGCAGAACCTTACAACGGGAATTACGTTTCGCAATGCTTTATTAGCGACCTGGGGATCAACGATACTTCTTACAAATAAAAGTATGCAAATTGGTGGTGCAATTGCTGAAATAAATGATTGTCATAAAAAACTTTGGATACTTTTATTTGTAAACATATATTGACAATCAAGAAGAAATATTGATTAACGATGCTTCTTTGTTGTCCGGTTTGCAATAGGCAACGATTCCCTGTTGCTTAAACTTCGATTAAAACAAGAAGTCCGTTGCCACTTGATTAGCTATGACGCTTTCATCCAATCGGGAGCTTGAATGTCACTATAATAATGTCACGATAATAATGGCGTCATTGTGGCTCCTGAATTACCGTCATTGTCGCGTTCGAAAATGAGCTCGAAACGCTGTATGAGCGAACATTCCTTCATATTTTCTATTTTTATTTCCTTGACTTCATTTTTAATTAGGATTTCGAAACTACTAAACTGTGACTTGTGCTTTGTGATAATTGTTTTGGATTTTGAATATTGTCGTTGAGTTTTCGTTTTCCATGATTTCATTTTTTTAATAATGAGCAAAAGTTGTAGTTGGGAAGGTCCTTTTGAATTTTCCATGTTTTCAGACGAATCTTCCTTGTCTTACACTCTCGCGTTGTGAAAGAGCGGAATTTAAAGCAGGACACACGTCAACACGAAAACGTAGAATGTTGAGTGGTCGAAATTTGACGATGGTAGGAACCTGTAGTCTACGGGGCACTAGCGCAGATTTTTTGTTTGGGGGAGCTTGTTTTTATTTTTGACTACTTCAAACTAATCAGAAACCCTACTGGAACGCTCAAGTGTCAATTAGAATCATTGACTGCTGCTGCTCCTGCTGCTGGGACAGTCAATACTAGACTGCGCATGCGCGGGCTATTTCGTGACTGTTTGGACTTCTGGATTGAACCTAATAGATTGCGCTGGTGACTAACTTTCGATTGTTTGTATTAACTTACGTGGGACTTGTGGGGGAGAGACCGGAGATATTTACGACGAACTTACTTTCTCCAGCTCCGAAAACATTTGAATCAATCGAGGGATTTTTATGTTCCAAAAACGAAACCATCTATTTTCAAAGTGAAAGTGATGAAAGGTGTGTAAATCAATATTATCTTTTATGTCGATGACATGCTAATTTCAGCCAACATTGAATCCCAATGTTTCTAGATTCCAACCAGATTTTCGAGAAAAGCTTGTTTTTGTTATTTTTTAAAATTGTACATTTTGCACGGAATATTGAGTGAAAAGAACCAAAAGTTTAAAAAAATGTGCGCGACCTTAATGATAGAACTAATTATGATCAAAAAATTTCATTTGAAAAAAAATCACTATATTTAATTTAGTAATAGTAGGAAGACGTCAAAAATTCAAACTTTTGCATTTATGGAAAATTCCCAGTTAACCCTGAAAATTAAAAAAAAATTAAAAAAAAGAAATTAAAAAAACTTGCAGCCATTTTTTAGAAAATTTTGAAAATGCCCTTGGGGCTGAAGTTTTTAATTTTTTTTTCAAAATTTCAAAGCTTCAACTCGAGCCAGATGGACAGTGGTTTCTTCAATTGGGAAAAATCCTACTTATGGTTTAGGTGCTAGTAGTGTTCACGGACGGACTGACGGTCGTTTTGGTGTGAATTGACTTTTCGATATCAAGGATCCAAAAAACAGGTATTACTGCTACACCACGTGTTAGGGGATTGTTTTCTTAATTTAGCAACTCGATTTATTTACTTTTTCGTTATCAGGGCCTGGCAGTGATTTTGGGGCCAAACATCCGCCATTTTTTCGCGCAACATTACATACCTTTCTCTATCTTACGTATCGTGTATACTTACGTATACGAGAAAGTAATAATTCGATTAAGTATCTGTGTTGTAGCACCACTAGTCGTTTTATATTTTGGTTCGACGTGACAAACTATTGTACAAAATTAAGTAACAATTTAAAGTTATTAACTTATAAATAATTAAAAATCAGGTTGTAGTGATGAATAATATGATATTGGTTGTCTATTTTAATTGTCAAATTAAATTTTCAGAAACCTATAAAATATTTTACGATTTTATTCTACAACGTTTAGTTTCCTTATATTTCAACGAGTAAAACATCATAATGCATTAACATTTCACACACTTTCTGAGAAAGATTGGGAATATACTCCGCTGCTTTACAGAAAATTACTCTCAAAATCACTAGCGTAGTGATGCGCGTGGGTATGCGTTTGGATTGGTTGCGTAATCTGATAGCTCTCTCTGCTGCTTTGTTAACCGTTGTGATTACCATTATAATCATGATTATAGACTCTGAATATGGTTTCATCGAATATTCCCTGCTAATTTATTTGTATGACCAAATACGTATCTGGTATTAAAATGAATGGATCATTGATCATTTTCATTAGATCGTACGGCATTTCATTGAAAATTTCAATTTTATAGATTGTCTGTGTAAGAAAACATGATGACTGAGGAGCATGAGGAATTAAAACTTTCTAAAATTAATCTGCTGTGATGTTGAAACGTTGTTAAACGCACGCTTCCCATGTATTGGAAAATGAACTAATACGTGAAGAAACGTGTTTTGTACAATGAATGTAAATCTGAAGTGCTAATTCAGGAAAATATAAAATATTATAATTTCAGTAATCATGGAAATAAAATGCTAACAACATTCCTGAAGAAAAGTTAGATAGTGTAATACATATTTTTGAATATTAATGAAATGTTTAATTGTTTTCATTTTAAATTATGAGAAATTACGAGAATTGCAATAGCACATAGATTTTTTCTACACCTTAATTTATGTTACAATATAACGTTGGTTACTTATTCAACATAAAAAATCTGTTTTTTAGATCTTCAAGTATTTCAGATACTTGTTTAATAAAAATGATTTCATATTTTAAAATGTGGGGACAAGATTTCAAAAAATCATAATTCAAATGGTTCCAGAACGCTTTTGTTAATACTTTATTGACATTCGTTTAGAAAACGCAAATGTTGCTCCTTTACGCGGAGCGCATTTAAAAACAAAAAACCGTGTACATTGAGATTTCTGCAGAGCGTTTGAGTGCCTCGCTTTCCAACGGTGATTCGATATCGCTTTGTGGGTTCTCCTGGAGCACGACAGCTAATTAAGTTTGCAAGGCACACTCTCTTTCCGGCTGCCGCAAGAATTTTGAAATGTTCATCACGCACCTCGCGTTCGTTTTAAAACGCGCGAGTTTAGTCTGAAAAAAAAAGCGAGTCGGAGTTTTCCGAGCGAGCAAAAAAAAAAAAAATCTTCAGTGTCCCTTTGGTACGATAAATAATGCAGCTCCCTTTGCACCCTCTGTTTTATTTGTCTATTTGCACCACTGCGAATCAACACAGAGGCACCCAACAGGCGACAAAGAGCCTCATTTGGTGTGGGTCATGAGCGCCTGGTGCTACATTTAGGGTTAAGATTAAAGATAAACATTGGCCTTTTTGGGACTGCGCAGTTAAGGTGCATACCCAGCGAAATTTCTAATCACAAACACACATGAAACACATAAAGCTCGGTTGGATTATAGAATGCGAACACTTATTGGCGGGAATGAAACCGAAACAGGGCGTGAATGATTTGATTGAGATGAAAATATTTTTTTCGACAGTTGGAAACTAGTTGCTGTGTTTTCCGTTGTCTTGGTTTCTTTATGCTCTCGTAACTTCTGTTCTAGTCAACGGGTTATGAAAATAGAACCAAACGAAACACACTATCATCCAATGTAAGGAATTATGTATTAAGATAGTAAAGATAAAGAATAGTTAGTAAGTATTTAGAGTGTGAATTCATCATGCTTTGAACTCTTTGATTACATTTTATTTAACCTAAGAAAATAATTAACAGTAAGTTTCAAATTTAAATGAATCGTTTTAGTGAATTCCTTTCAGATTTAAACGTTTAAATGTAGAAAAACATCTTTTTTACCAACCATACTCTGAGAAGCCTATTAGTTTGTATCTCTATCCTGATTTATGCGATCAATATCATATTATATTCCTGAGGTGACAAAGAAATTACTTACTATTTTAATGTGTAAGTGAATTTGTAAATGTCCTATTTAGCTCTCATCCGAAGAAAGAAAAGATGTTATTTCCAATGGCCATTAATGTTTCTTTGTCAATTCACTATCAAGGTGGGAAGAATGAGCAGAATTCGTTTATTCATGTGCGTTGGTAATAGGGAAATTCCTAATCTTTTCTTTCTACAACATCTGACACTTGTTTTTTATGTGAGTTAGTAGAGAAACCTCGCCACCAAAATCCGGACTTTAAGCAGGAAACGTTAAAAATATATTTCAAAGGCGGATAAATTCATATGAAAATGTATTCGTTACATAGAAAAATGTGGCAACGTTTATAACTTGATTGGAATATAATGATCCACAAGCTTTGTATATCTTATCAAATTATTATTAAATTTTAACGGAGAAAGAAGGGATTTTTTAGAATCATTTTCAGGAACATTTTTTTGTACCATCCATGCGTTAAATCTTTGTTTATACAGGAGCTAAGGTTTGCACTTTTTGGAAGCAGAAAATAAAAATAAAATATTTTCGTAACTAAAAAGCGATGAATCGTTTAAATACCTTGATTTCAACAAAACAGTTTACTTACACATTTGTTCCTTCAAGCCAATGTTATTTTTAGTAGCGGAGCGCTTCTCTTTGACGAGTTTTGCGAAGAAGCACTTAATTATTACTTTCTAGTGTACATACGTATATACGGAGTAATATACGTAGTGTAAAGAAAGTTATGTAGTGCTCCGGAAAATTGATTTGGAGATTTCAACGGAAATGCACGTTTTGTGGTCCCGTGATACCGAAAAGGGGTTTTTTCAAAACTTCGTCTGTCTGTCCGTCTGTCTGCCCGTCTGTCTGCCCGTCTGTCTGCCCGTCTGTCTGCCCGTCTGTCTGCCCGTCTGTCTGCCCGTCTGTCTGTCCGTCTGTCTGTCCGTCTGTCTGTCCGTCTGTGCGTTTACGAGGTTTTACACTTCTTTAATGTTCTCGAAGTAATATTTCGGTTCTACTATTAGGAAACCGAAAAGTTGAGAAAATGTCAAAAAATATACTTTGGGCGTTGGTAGATAGCAGCATGTTAGAGAATAGAGCAATACCTTACAGCCAGTCCACACCAAGAAAATTAGTAATAATTGCTATGAGAAAGACTGCCATTCTGTAGCACCACTTGTTTTAACTTCAATTTTTCATTGAATTGACGTAATTATGTGAGATAACGTTAAACAACAACATTGTTACAATAATATAACATTTGCTTTAAGCATTTTATTAAGAAATAACATCATAGTATTAAGTACAACATATTACTGTGCCTTTACTGTTAAGATGCACCGGTTTCTGCCATATTGACACTTTAAAACCAGTTTCCTTCGCAACATATTTAACTTCTGTGGGTTTTTGTTAAGAAAGAAGTTGGAACTTTGTACTCATCCACCTTCCGCGATTTGTTTCTTTGAATGAAAGATAGTGGTCTCTTGATATGTTAACACTAAGCTGCCATTAACTAGTTTTTTCGTATTGTTAACCAAATACGCCCATTAATTCTATAAAATTTTTAAAAAATTAAAATTAAAAATTCAGAAAAATAATGAAAATCGTCCAATTAATCACTGGCCAAGGTATTTACAGTCGGCCATGAATCATGAACAAAAGTTTAAATCATAGATTGCCTACCTACATCAACTAGTACATATAAACAGTTAATGAATAGAACAAAATTGGTGTAGTAAACGTTGGTTTGACCCTATCTAATGGAACAACAAAATATTTAATGTAATAACTTAAATGTTTTACATATAAAACAGTTGGTCTTAGCGTAGTACAAACGTAAAAAATATTTATGTTTACAAGTTATAAAAAGTACCAAGAAAACTGAGGCAGACGTGACTAGCGTGTTTTTTACTTTCAAAAAAACCATAAAAACCCACGTACGAAATGAAAATACTTTGGAAAACATATTATCGATTGGGTAATAGCCAAATTGTTGGATCGCAATAAAAGAAACAGAAAACTTGTATGTGTATAACTTAGATGTGTGTTAATAACTCTTAATGAACGTATAAAACATTAATTTTGTAAACATTTCGAACAATGCAAAATTAGGATTGATTTTGTTTAGGACGATTTTTATTAGTTCAAATCAGCGCTAAAAAACTTGGAAAACATCAGCTATTTTTTTTTAAATTTTTTCGAATAGCGTTAATTTAAATAGATGTAATACAGTTGAATAATTAGTAGAGAACTGATATTTATTATATGCAAAAAAATTCCGCTTGAAGAAAACCAAGACAAATACTTCTTCGAGAAATCATACGTTTGGCACAGCAGAATACCCATAATTTATCAACATCACCCTATCTCTCATAAAAAAAGAATGCTTATTGATCGGACGTGTGAGGAATGAGGCTCCCCTAGAAACTGAACGCTATGCTTTCAAAGGCACCTGTGACAGCAAAGGCGTTATTTATCAACGTATCCTTTCGGTGACTTGACCTTTGTTCTCACCATCTGCCGAGAAACAAACGCAGTACACTTTTCTAGTTCTTTGGACGAGACCGTCTGATACGCAGCACTTGCCACGTCGGATGCTTGGATATATGTGCAATTTGTCATGAAGATAGAAAATATATAAAACAAAACTATTTATCTATTTATTAAATTACATTAAATTATGTATAATCGTTTCAACAGTAAGGTTATTAGCGACTATTCTGTATGATTACAATAAGGGTTTTTAATTGTGTTGTGTTCACTTTTACGTTTTTGAACAATGAAAGCATGGCCATTACAGTTAACATTACGCCAGTGGTTTAAAATTTGTTGAACCGCGTAGAAAAATCTACTTCTGCGTATGAGCCAAAAAATTCAAACGCCGATCAAACCTCTCTACTTCCGTCGGTCTCTCTCTCTCTTTCTCTCTCTCTCTCTCTCTCTCTCTCTCTCTCTCTCTCTCTCTCTCTCTCTCTCTCTCTCTCTTTCTTCTCTCTTTCTCTCTCTTTCTCTCTTTTTCTCTCTCTTTCTCTCTCTTTCTCTCTCTCTTTTCTCTCTCTTTCTCTCTCTTTCTCTCTCTCTTTCTCTCTCTCTTTCTCTCTCTTTCTCTCTCTTTCTCTGTCTCTTTCTCTCTTCTTTTTCTCTCTTTTCTCTCTTTCTCTTTCGTCTTTACGTTCTGTGACCACGCTTTCGGTGTCGTAAGTA
Organism: Teleogryllus oceanicus; assembly: GCA_964035755.1. NCBI lineage: Eukaryota > Metazoa > Arthropoda > Insecta > Orthoptera > Gryllidae > Teleogryllus > Teleogryllus oceanicus. The sequence goes on from CAXIVR010000003.1 coordinate 180,479,825, forward strand.
GGAAAAGTTAATGTTCTTCAAACACAATTTCGTCACACGCAGAGGTGGCCAATCGTGTGTCATTGGTTGTCAGTCACATACCCTCAACAAGACAAGCCCGGCAGAGGTGGCGCAGGGCGTCAACTAATGTCCCTACAGTGCTTCTGACCGAGAAGTCCTAGGCTTCCCAACAAGTCCCAACAAGGGCAGAGTTTTAGCCGCGATCTTGGTCGATTTAAGCCGCTGTTTTGGACGAGAAATATAGCGATCGGGTGCTTTTTTGGAACGTTTTTCGTTGTTTTTTCGCTCCATTCCAGGTAAATGCCGAAGTAGTAGCCAAAGAAACTAGCCATGGGCCGCACGAATTTTTCCTTCCTCTTCCTTGTTGTATTCTCCCCTCTTAATTACCCACATTTTCACTTGCATGCACTATCACACATATCGGGAGGCCAGTGCTTAGAGCTTGTGCTGAAATCACCGTAAAATAGATAATTCTTTTGTTATGTTTGCTTCTTTCACCAGTTTAATGAACTGGCAGATTCCTTATTTACCATTGTTATCGTCACTACAATTCATACTTTTTTGATAGTACAACAAAGAAATGTTGAATTTTTAGGTCATTATTTAAAAAATGGGGTAACCGAAGATACCACCAAAGTACGGCGCTTGTCGCAAACATTCTTCTTTTCTCAATGACCGACGCTCGCTGCCATGGCTTGGCGCCGGCGTGCTTCGCGCTGGCTGAAAAAGGCTATGAAATATATTCTCAGCTTTTGCTGCCTCCTAATAGGTAATAAACACCTCACTCAACAGCTTAAACTAAAGACATTCATTAACACGTAAACCACTCATTTCCGGCCTCGGAATATCCGACCCACCTTTTCCCCCGTCGATTTCTTGTCTCCTAATCGATGTCGACCTTTGCACATAGGAGTACTTTAATAAAAAATATTTTAGTATGTATTGTATGAATTATGTATTGTGCATCAATATATACTCTATGAAATCCATATATCTTTCCTCCTCTTAATTCCAACCTCGTACTCAATGTCAACCCGCACATTGCTGTATTCATTTAGAAAATAGTATAGTATGTATTGTATAATGTATTGTACATCGATTTACACTATACATAATATAATAGTACATTATAGTGTGTATGAATGTATGTAGTTCATTTGCGTTTTTATTTACTTTGTTTCTTTGATTATCTGACTTTTTCTTTGTACTGACTTTACCTGGTCCCGTGGGTGACGGTTAAGAGGAATTCTACTCAATGTAGATGTAAATATTATAATTTTGTGAATTTTGTGACTATCAATTTATTTCATTTGATATGTTAATCGAACCTGGAAATAAAAGTTTAGGGGACAATAATCCGTGCCAGATAGCAAGTTCTGACTACACGTTGTGTAATTTTTGCATGTATGGAAAGTTTGGATTGTAAACTTTTTAATTTTCCTCCGTTTTCACATAACATTTTATACAGTATATTTATCTCAGCACTATTTAGACTTTTTGTAGCATTTTTATGAAGTTTATTTGTGGAGTTAAAATAATTTCGACCGTAACCAAATGCACAGCGGTCAACGGGCGCAAATATTATTCTCCCCCATACGTCATGTAGTTTTTACTTTTTTTTTTTTGACCAAATAAAGCAACCCGTAATTGTCGCATACGTTCCAGCTAACAGTGAAGATGTCTTATATTTACAGAAGGAGAGAACAACGTTAAATTCAACATTGACGGACGAGGTAATACCCTTGCAACCCTTCCTTACATTCCACAATTGTCCGAACTCCAGAAAGATCTGAAGGACGTAAAAGATTGGGAGGAATCCCTGAATAAATGTGCCTGTACAAATCGTAATTCTCCATCTAAGGTGTTTAGAGACGTTGACCATTTGCCGTCGTGGTTGCAACGAAATGGCCGTTCGCTTCACGCTCCTTTGGACGTTAACAATTGGCTGCAAAACTCCACAGCCGACCCTATCGACACCGGCCATCTTGTGTGGAACGTCAAATCTCTCTACTCTCAGCGTTCGATCTTTGACATCATCATGTCCCATCAAGAGTTTTGCTACGTGGGAGCCAGGATATTCCACGCCGGAATGCTGAAGGGAATGCAGATCATGGTGGACCAACTCAATGCGGCACGATCTCAAAACACTGCTGTTGAAACCACTAGTAAAAAACCTCCGTGAACGTAAAACCATTTTTTATCCTCTCTGGGTTATTCTGTGGTTACGATAGCAGCTGTCATGAACTCGAAATGAATATAAAATAGATAACTTCAGCAACTTAAATACGACTGAAATACTAAATATTCTTCACAAAATTATGTAACACGTGAAACTGTAATGATGCGTTAGCAAAAGTGCTGATGAATTCTGGACTGAAAAGGACACCCCGCAAAAAAATTGAAAATAATAAAATTTTATTCATGTCTAGTGCGTATTATTTGTAACGTGCTTATACATTATTTAATTATTATATAGTTTGTTTGTTAGTTCCCTTATTTATGTAATTAGCTGCAACCGGGTTATACCCAGTTGCAGCTTAAAGAAATTTATCTTATTATTGTCTGGAACAACGATTTTCTTCCTAAGGAACATTTCGCTTCGAACGTCTTATCTTCACCAAAACTCTTCATTACTGAAGTTAATAGTTGTTTCGATTTCGAAAGCGATTGAGTAATTAAATTTAAAAAGAGATATTGATTTGTGCACTATATTTCGATATGAAATTCAATTCAATCAATCTGTTATAATAAGCGACGTTAAGACAATGCACTATTTTACAGCCTGGCAATTATTATAGACATTATTATAGACATTACATTATCATAGACATTACTATTACCGGATGACCTCTGAAATAAGGCTAAGTGAATGTGTGCTTTATTTAGGAACTTAATATATACATTTTTATGGGTAAATCTTTATTTAAACATATATTTTATTATTCTTTCTTTATCCATATTATATTTCTATGAATACATTTAAGATGTTTTCCGTTATACGTATTCCATTTTCCAAAAAAAGTTAGTCGTATATTAATGAAAGGTTATTTTTTAGTCGAAGGAATGTGATGACACTTCAATGACTTCTTAAAGACCTAATCTTTGCCGTACAATCATACTCTGATAATATCCTACACAATTCAATTCTTAAATTTCTTTGTTCACAATGAACTTGAGTCTAGATCAGGGTCGCCCAGCGATGTGCTCCCAAGAGGAGCCGATGTTTGCTCCCTGCTCTTTCTAGCAACTCCATCGGCAGAGGGAGCATATTACGTTATCTTTTGTCAGTCGGCGGCTTGCGGCACAGTAGGTCACGTCTTGTTTTTCGGGGTGTTTTCCATTGCTACAAATGTCTCACTGATCTGGGAAAGGATATTCCGACTGAAAAACAGTGAAATATTTTTGTAACATTTATTGGAATATTTACTAGTTATACACATATTTTTGTGATTTGAAAATAAAAAATCAATTTTTATTGAAGCATGGAAAGAAACTGTCTTTCAGAAGATATGCCGAATTTTTAGTTGCAAAAGTGTGCTCAAGCATATTAAGAAATTTAATTGCTGTAACATTACAGTTTATCATGCTGCTGATTATGAAAAACATTTCTAAAGGTTACCGAAAATATGCTACTAAATAAACTAATAACGGAAATACTGATAGTAACTGAGATTACAATTAAAAAAATCTATTTAATTGCAAAACCAATTATTTTTTCTTGCATTTCACCTTGTAATATGTAATGCTACTTCTTATTCCATATTTACCAATTTTTGCAGAAAAAATATCGTTCATATTTGTATGATGATCCAGATATACTACGTAACATTCAAGCGGCATTCAGATGCAGTTTTGGGAAACGTTTTTGAGTCACCTTCTCATAAAATTCTAATGTTTCTTTCGTTTGAAATGTTTCTCCTAATTCATTGTCACACTGCATATCAGTTATTTGTAATTGAAAATTACAAGGAAGAAAGTCTGTATCAATAGAAAAAGCTGTAGGAAATATTTTAAATTCAAATTGTATATCAAACAAATCCTTAAATTGGATTTCAAATTCCGAACGCAATGTTGTGAATACATCCTCAGACTCCAAAATTTGATGTTTCGTAAATATTTGACACTGCAGCTAATTTTGAGAAGAATGAAACAGCCTTTTTCCCAAAAGGACGGTTTTAAAATGAATAAAACTAACATTTTTTATATTGTGCTATTTTAATGTTAAAACAATATAAGAACATCAAACTATATCCAAAACGTACTTCTTGAAACGCATTGTTTCTCATCGCACAGCAAACTTCCTTACGTTTTTCTTTAGAGTACTTGTCATATTCAGCAGCATTATTAACCATATAATGTCGTTGTAAATTGAACTTCATGTGATTAAGCACGTTATGGCAAACCAAACATTTGGCATAGTTGCCTCCATCTGCGAAAATATACTTTTCTCCCCACGCTCCATTGAAAATCGGTGATGAGGTCTCTCTGGTTTGCGAAGTGCTCGAGTCGATTTCCACGTTTCCGCGACTGGAGGTATCGAGACACTGTGACAGAGGTTCTCGCATGCCACGCAACGCTCGAGCTCCAGCGTTCTGTATAAATCAAATATAAATTTATTTATGGAATTATATATTTTGTGTAAGTAAATATACCTTTTGCATCTCTGTAACTTTTCACTTATTGTATGATTTAAAGCTAAGTTTTTTATTTTGTATGTTCACCAAAACTCATATATTTTTTTTATTATTATTATTATTATTATTATTATTATTATTATTATTATGATACAAAACTATGAAGAATATTATTTTTTTGAAGAAGTGAATTTTACATAATCCAAGATAATGTGTTCTCGACCATGTCAAACTATAAAATGAGTTTGTTATACACAATGTCGGAAAATAAAGTGTATTTTCGTGCAGGAAAAATTATGTAAAACAATGTATTCACCTTTGGTTGTTTGTGGAGTTTGCCAGGAATAAGAGATGGAAGTTTTTGTTGCTGTTGATACTAGATCTACATCTAACTCGTAATCTATTATTCATTAATATTTGTTTCGGAACAAGCATCTTCAGATGAGTGGAGAATATTTTGTGCAATACATAAACTTGGTCATGTGTACAAAATTGTGAAACATGATATTAACTTCGTTCATCCTTTCACTCATTCACAGACGTTTCAATATACCTGCATAATTCTGGCCTTCATCCTTAAGGTTTTCTTTTAATATTGTAATATTTTAGTTTTGTTAAAAGTATTTATTTGTTTGTTACTAGTATTTATAAACGTTTGCTTTTCATATTGAGATATACCAAAATTTTCCTCTCTCTACATTTATATCTCCTAAAGATCTTAGCGTCCGGCTTGCTGGGTCAATGGGTCACGATATATTATAATCCTTATTACCTCTGTAATGGATTATAGGATCCGCCGACTATACAGCGCAGCTGGGAATCTGAAATAGAATGTTTCTATTCCTAGTTCATTACTGTTTGGATTGACTAAATGAAATATCACTTTCTTTTCTAAAGAACAAAATTCAACAAAGTTTATTTTGCCTTTTTAGCAAACAATTTAGAAAATTTACAAATTTTAGGCCTTTGATCAAGATATCTTTCAATTTACACCTTATACCGCGGTTAACTTATCTTTTCTTCGTTGATGTCCCTCGTAGACTTCTCAGTCGAAATATCTCGCGATCTTGCCGTAGTCCAAAGTTCCAATTTATACACCAATATTGCTTCCACATCAAAATATCTGCAATATCATTCACTGTCCTTAAAATTTCACTGATAACCCAATTCTATCTCGATTGTACTCGTTCCCTCTCACGAACATACGATCAGTTCAGTAGCGCGTTTCAGAGCAGAATGAAGTCTTCCTGCATGATTCATCCCTCGAAGACTTCGTATTAAACTACCTTCATTTTTTTTCATAACATTTGACCGTCCTTCTCTCACCCAGCCAATCCATACGTTCGTTATATTTTGGTGTAGCTGACCTTTTGATCGTCTTTTGAACTTCTTCGCCCAATCCCAAATTTTCTACTTTCGGCATCCAGAAAACTCTTAATGCATTTAGAAAAACAAAAACTACATTGTTTATTCACGGTCGTTGCTAAGCTCTAGCTCTCGTGATATTTCGTAATGCATGTTCCACCATATTGTCTACAAATAAATGTTGGTTTATTTTAATGTGACATATGGGTATGTCACAATATACCATATCTAAAAATCAAAGGAAGCTAATTCTTCGACTAGTGAATTGGTAACGTATACAAAAAAAAACAACAAAAAAACATTTGTCCAGCGTTTGGATAATTTATTTTGGTGGGAAATTTTAAGAATTTTCATTTTCGAGGGGTAAAATGTAGATATTAACCTTGATATTGACTTCAATTAAAATCAAATTTCCTGCCTATAATTCTCGCACGACACGGAACTACGTCCATTTTTCGCACTGGTTCACGTCCAACATCCTTTCTAATCGAGAACACTGTACTACAAATGAGGCCCCCATTTTGAAATCCTTCGTTGTGAAGGAAGTACAAAAGGATCCAATGAGTTACCCGCGGCGAAGGGATCCGTGGAATTGCGCCCTTTGTGGGTCAAGTGGCGCTCCCTTTGTGGCCGGAGTAATGGGTGGCGCGGAACGCCTTCCTTCGCCCTGAGGAGGCCACGGCCCCCCGGGGCCCCTCGTCTCGCCGTGCCCCTTTTGCCGCTCAGTGGTCATTCGCCGGCCCCCACATGGCCAGCCAGTAATTCGCATATTTACGGGCAACTGCGGTCTTTTACGACCTGCTCTGCGGACGTGAAAAGATCCGGAAATAGAAGGGTCTGGACTGGCAAGAGCTCTGGTTACTTTGTCCCAAGAGCAGTGTTATTCACGTATGGAATAATAGGGCTATGACCCGGGGAACAGCAATTTCGTCCTGAAATTTTGAAGTGTATTAATTAATTAATTCATAGTATTGGGAATGAATGAAGTGTTTTAACTTTTAATAGGTTAATTGGAGCTCTAAATCTAATTATGCTCATCTTTATATTCGTATGAAACTGAAGACAAAGTCAAAATAACGTTTCTTATTGGTTCCTGTCTCACTGTACGGTAGATGATCTGTGGACACGGATTTACATAGAAACTACTCTGAACTGTCATGTATGATAAATACTGAGTAAAATAATGGACAATAATAAGACAAGAGGTGGTATAATTTGATGATAATGATAACTAATAACAAACGTACTTCCTTTCGGACAAAAAAGAAACTTCTACATTAATTATCCGGTCTCGATAAAGGCTAACTTGGGAGACAGGGAGTTGATAGGCAGGTTCAAGAAGGCAAGTGTAGTGATTCAACTCGGTCGAGACACGTTCGCCAAGTGAGGCGAAAAATCATTCAAGATTATACGAATAGGAAATGAAGATATGAACATCAATCTAACAAAGACACACAACTGTAGCAAACCTAGTTTATTTATGTGGAAAATATTGAAATGAAGCGGATTTTATCTCAAAGAAAATCAAGCAATAAATTGCGGAAGCAATAAATTGGAGAAGAGGAAGAGGAAACGTGTTAAGAAGGTTAGTGGTTGCAAAGATGATGCATATTAAATATTATAAGAATTATTATATTATTATATATTAATAGAATTATAATCTCATCTCCAGGGGACAATCAGAAGACGAAACATATCACAGTATCAGATATCGTAGTTTCTACAAGTTTTCTATTATTTTTATTTACTTTTACAATTTGTGTTGAATGCGTTAAAATGTACTTATTGGTGTCAGACCTGGGGTTAAAAAGTTGAAAATTGTACCGTTACAATAAAAATCTTCAGTCATTTCCACTTTAATTGAGTTTGTCAGTAACCCGCAGGGTACAACTTGCTTGTGGTGCAGTCTTGGTCTTTGGCTTGGTACCGTCGTGCGAGGGCTTCGTAATCTTGAAACCAGGGAGGCTTAAACGTGCGGTGAAGGCGTCGGAGGTTTCTGACAAGTGGTAGCGTTCGCTGCGTGGGCGAGGTGGGGGGGGGGGAGGAAGGAAGGGGGGCGGCATAGAACGGAAGCAAGCGGCGCAGGATTGGCTCTGGAGGTGGAGTAAGATGCTGGAGCTGCTTTGGTCGTTTGATCTTCCGCAGCATCTGTGGCTTTGCTCCAACGCGCCCCTCACTGTGGTGCGGGCTTCCAGAGGCGTCCGCGCCCTATTCTTTGCCTGGCGTCATTGTTCTAACTTAACCTCGTTTACCTAACTTCATTTACTGCTTGTGTTTACGACTGCATTAAGACTATTTGCTCTTTTTGAGCTTTCTGAACTTTGGTGCGCACAAACGTACTTGGATGTGCAAACTCATGAAGGCTTATAAAACACTCTAGAGGAACCCAACTCCAAAAGAAATCGTTTATAAAAGGGCATTTTACGACACATTTATGATGAACGACACAGTTGATTGCGTCATCATACATTCAGCCAATCGCAACAAGAGAATTGCGGGGAGGTGGCGGTAACTGGAAGAGCCGACCACCATTTTCACGCACAGATGTCAAATGCCACAGATGTCACAAGAAAGTTGTTTCGCGAAATTACGTTTGATTTCTGTTATCAATTTATAATGCTGTTATACAAAAAATAGCATATGCAACTCGTTTATAATGTTGCTTTGTAGAGTTCATGCAAATTTCAAAACTCGCTTCTAACGTCGCTCGTTTTCAAAACATGTACTTATACAATAAAGCTTAACATTATAAATTAATTGTATTAACTACTATTAAGAGAACTTTATGGAAATAGCTGCATACAAAAAGAATATCCCCATTTGCGTACACAAAATGATTGAAAAAATATATTGATAATTAATATAATGTTATAACCAGTAATATAATGATTTCATAATTGATAATAAACCTAACTGAATATAATTAATTTAAAAAATACTACATTAACCGAACGCTTTTCATTTATCACTCACTCCAAACTCAAACTAACAAAGACGTTCTCGGAGTTTTACCTGCCGGCGATAGAGGTTGTTCAGCTAGCTTTGTCTCTCACAACGCACATCCGCAAACAATTCGGTATAGTATTAGACTTTGAGGCTTCAGCTGCTACCCACTGAGAGAACTCGATAGTTCGTGCGACCGGCGAGGCGCGTTGCGTTCTCAAAATGGCTGTTCGGTTGGAGATCAAAGTGGCGCTGCCACCGTGTGCTCCCTGAGGCTCGCGAACTTCACCCACTCGCACCGCCATCACCAGCCCCGCCGCGCCGCCGCCTGCTCCCAGCCGCCCTCTCGCGTCTGCCCTCGCCACTCGCGCCGCCTCCCCCAACCCCCCCCCCACCACAACCTCCACCTCCTCCTCCATTTCCCCGAAACTTCCACCCCCGCACCTCTCCACTACCATCCCACCCCACTTCGCTGCCTTCCCGTTCACCACCGTCCCCCGGCGCACCGCCACCTCTATCTCCACCTCCACTGCAACCTCCATATCCATCGCCTCATTCCCGCCCTCCTTCCCCGAAACCCAACCGCCTCCCCCGCCACTTATCACCACCGTTCCCCCATCTCCCGCCACCGCCACCTCTATCTCCACCTCCACTGCAACCTCCATATCCACCACAACCTTCACCGCCTCATTCCTGCCACTACCTCGTCCCTCTCCCCGACCCCGAAACCTCCACCGCCGGCACCTCTACCGCTACCATCTCCACCGCCACTTCCGCTGCCTTCGCCGCTATCACCACCGTTCTCCCCCATCATGGCCGCCACCGCCACCTCTATCTCCACCTCCACTGCAACATCCATCTCCATCGCCTCATTCCCGTCATCACCTCCTCCATTTCCCCGAAACCCAACCGCCAGCACCTCTACCGCAACCATCATCACCATCTCCACACCACTCCGCTGCCTTCGCCGCTATCACCACCGTTCTCCCCCATCATGGCCGCCACCGCCACCTCTATCTCCACCTCCACTGCAACATCCATCTCCATCGCCTCATTCCCGTCATCACATCCTCCATTTCCCCGAAACCCAACCGCCAGCACCTCTACCGCAACCATCATCACCATCTCCACCGCCACTTCCGCTGCCTTCGCCGCCATCACCACCGTTCTCCCCCATCATGCCCGCCACCGCCACCTCTATCTCCACCTCCACTGCAACCTCCATATCCACCACAACCTTCACCGCCTCATTCCTGCCACTACCTCGTCCCTCTCCCTCGACCCCGAAACCTCCACCGCCGGCACCTCTACGCTACCATCTCCACCGCCACTTCCGCTGCCTTCGCCGCTATCACCACCGTTCTCCCCCATCATGGCCGCCACCGCCACCTCTATCTCCACCTCCACTGCAACATCCATCTCCACTCGCCGCTATCACCACCGTTCTCCCCCATCATGGCCGCCACCGCCACCTCTATCTCCACCTCCACTGCAACATCCATCTCCATCGCCTCATTCCCGTCATCACATCCTCCATTTCCCCGAAACCCAACCGCCAGCACCTCTACCGCTACCATCTCCACCGCCACTTCCGCTGCCTTCGCCCATCACCACGTTCTCCCCATCATGCCCGCCACCGCCACCTCTATCTCCACCTCCACTGCAACATCCATCTCCATCGCCTCATTCCGTCATCACATCCTCCATTTCCCGAAACCCAACCGCCAGCACCTCTACGCAACCATCATCACCATCTCCACGCCACTTCCGCTGCCTTCGCCGCCATCACCACCGTTCTCCCCATCATGCCCGCCACCGCCACCTCTATCTCCACCTCCACTGCAACCTCCATATCCACCACAACCTTCACCGCCTCATTCCTGCCACTACCTCGTCCCTCTCCCTCGACCCGAAACCTCCACCGCCGGCACCTCTACGCTACCATCTCCACCGCCACTTCCGCTGCCTTCGCGCTATCACCACGTTCTCCCCATCATGGCCGCCACCGCCACCTCTATCTCCACCTCCACTGCAACATCCATCTCCATCGCCTCATTCCCGTCATCACATCCTCCATTTCCCCGAAACCCAACCGCCAGCACCTCTACCGCAACCATCATCACCATCTCCACCGCCACTTCGCTGCCTTCGCCGCCATCACCACCGTTCTCCCCTATCATGCCCGCCACCGCCACCTCTATCTCCACCTCCACTGCAACATCCATCTCCATCGCCTCATTCCCGTCATCACATCCTCCATTTCCCCGAAACCCAACCGCCAGCACCTCTACGCAACCATCATCACCATCTCCACCGCCACTTCCGCTGCCTCTGCGCCATCACCACCGTTCTCCCCTATCATGCCCGCCACCGCCACCTCTATCTCCACCTCCACTGCAACCTCCATATCCACCACAACCTTCACCGCCTCATTCCTGCCACTACCTCGTCCCTCTCCTCGACCCGAAACCTCCACCGCCGGCACCTCTACCGCTACCATCTCCACGCCACTTCGCTGCCTTCGCCGCTATCACCACCGTTCTCCCCCATCATGGCCGCCACCGCCACCTCTATCTCCACCTCCACTGAAACATCCATCTCCATCGCCTCATTCCCGTCATCACCTCCTCCATTTCTCCGAAACCCAACGCCAGCACCTCTACCGCAACCATCATCACCATCTCACCGCCACTTCGCTGCCTTCGCCACCATCACCACCGCCCCATCCATCATGGCCGCCACCGCCACCTCTATCTCCACCTCCACTGAAACATCCATCTCCACCGCCACATTCCCCTCATCACCTCCTCCATTTCCCGAAACCCAACCGCCAGCACCTCTACCGCAACCATCATCACCATCTCCACCGCCACTTCCGCTGCCTTCGCCGCTATCACCACCGCCCGCCCCCCACCTCTATCTCCACCTCCACTGAAACATCCATCTCCATCGCCTCATTCCCGTCATCACCTCCTCCATTTCTCCGAAACCCAACCGCCAGCACCTCTACCGCAACCATCATCACCATCTCCACCGCCACTTCCGCTGCCTTCGCGCTATCACCACCGTTCTCCCCATCATGGCCGCCACGCCACCTCTATCTCCACCTCCACTGCAACATCCATCTCCACCCTCATTCCCGTCATCACATCCTCCATTTCCCCGAAACCCAACCGCCAGCACCTCTACCGCAACCATCATCACCATCTCCACCGCCACTTCCGCTGCCTTCGCCACCATCACCACCGCCCCATCCATCATGGCCGTCACCGCCACCTCTATCTCCACCTCCACTGCAACATCCATCTCCACCTCCTCATTCTCGTCATCACCTCCTCCATTTCCCCGAAACCTCCACCGCCAACACCTCTACCGCAACCATCATCACCATCTCCCTCTCCACCCTCATTCCGTCATCACCTCCTCCATTTCCCCGAAACCTCCACCGCCAACACCTCTACCGCAACCATCATCACCATCTCCACCGCCACTTCCGCTGCCTTCGCCGCCATCACCATCATTGTCGTCACCGCCACACCGCTGTCATCTCCGGCGCCACAGGGGTCTCTGTGCTCGTGGCTGATCAAAGCGGTGTCGACGGTTGCGCACCAGTAGATACACTGGCCATGCATGCGCCAGTAACGGAGGAGATTTTGCACTGCCTAGATAAAATTAGTTCGTCCACCAGGAGCCGGTTTACTAAAATGTATCGAAAATACCAAAATTAAATTGTAATATCTCTGAAATACACGACGCCGATGTGGCCCATTTTTGCTGTGAACACACTTTTTGACTAGAGAAAGATTTTAAAAATAGTTCTTAAGTATGTTGACCAGTTACTTGAGAATGTGTATTTACGTATCTGCGACTAAAGCTTCGTTGATCTGGAGATCGTTAGTTCGAATTCCGATGGTGAATGCGTTTTGACACGAGCATAATATCGTGGTTGGATGATGTCAGTGCATGGAAGAGAATCCTAGAGATAGGTTGCTCAGTGTTTCGTCGTTAATGTGAACTACTGTAGTAAATTACCAATGAATGTTGGAATAATTCATTGGAAATAAGCGACTGATTCCTGCTTTCTCCTTCCTGTCCCATGATTGTCCTTTTGATCAAATAGCTCATCATAGCCAGGGATGCATCATGAAGATTGATGGGTGCCGCGCAATATCTGATCAGCTGCTACCTTGTGATAAACGATACTCCTGAAATGAAGAATGAAAGTAGTTTAAGCCCTTTAACCCTCTCTCAGTCGCGTGTTTTCGAAATATCATACCCTGAAAGTCGTACCGTGGATCAAATGTAGTGGACTTCCCTTGTTAGAAGAAGAATCGACAGTGCTACAAAATGATCGAATCTTGAAGATAACAGAGTAAAGAGATGCTTTGGACAAATTCTGGATTTCACTTGAAGGTTGTGCCCTTGAGATTTTGTTTTCAGTTTTCTCACAGTTTTCGATCACTCGTTTTAGGAAGTATCAAGGACTATTAGTATAAAAATCAAATAAGTACCGGTGAAGAAATTCGAGAGAATTGATCCTGCATTCTTCCAAACATGAATGAAATTTCTAATCCATTCTAAGTACATGTTGGCCACTGCATGACCACAATAAAGACTGAAAATATTTGATTTTGTTTTGCTCTACAAATTCTTAATGCTCCCAGGCAAAAATAGCCGGGGTTTTGTTGAAACTCGGTCAAGCCAATTGGTTCACTTGGAACGTTTGGCAAAAATCTGATGAAAAGTATGCAAACAGTATCGAAGAATCCATCGTTATGAATTCACTTTCGATTTTTATTTGCATTGTTCAAATAGTGATACGTTCTTTACTTTTGGACAGGCACGGAGATTAGCAGGGTGCTGCGTAAGAGATGCAGCATAAACGAAGGATGTCTAACGGAAGGAAATAGGGAGAACGAGAGGGAAGTAGGGGGGGAGTCGAAACAGAGAGAGAGAGAGAGAGGAAAGGAGGAGGGAGGGAAAAAAAAAAAGAGTGAAGAAGATAGAAGGGAAGGAGAGCATTAGAGGAATAACTGCGGGACGCGGAGAGGCAGGAGAACAGAGAGGAAAGGAGAGAGAGATGACGAGAGAGTGATGCGGAGAGAGAGGGAGAGAGATGCGTAGGGAGAATGATAGGGAGTGTGAGAGATCCGGAGAGAGGAAGATATAAGGAGAGGGAGTTATAGAGGGAGAGAGCGAGCTGTGAAGGCAAGCAGCTGCGGAGGGCGAGGGGGCGTGGTTCTTTCGCTGCGTCACCTTTCCGCGCGCGTCGCCCTTTGTTCTCGGCCGCGCCGCGGCTCGAGTTGCTCGCACCTCCAGGCAGGCGTTTGTTTCGCGCGCGCCTGCCTTTGGGGCATCCGAGCCGCTCTCTCTCTCTCTCCCCGCCCCCGCCTCTGCCTTCCCAACGCAGGTGCTTTGCTTTTAATTTCGAAACGATGAAAATAATTCAGAGGATTTGCTCTTCTCGGTGCTTCAAACGTTCAATACGAGTATTCTTCTCTTCTCAAACGCAATTTTAAATCTATTCTCTGCGGCGATTGAGCTTTGCGTATTCTTTGTTTCTTAAGCTAAACGAGTTGAAAATTTTGAAATATTCACTTCAAAATTTCAAGAACAAGAATAAAATTAACAGAGATCATGACATTAAATTTCCCGTCAGATTGTCAGATATTTTATGATACGTACTGCTACAAATGATGACTACGCAATTTTATTTTACTTCCTCGACTTCCTGCGTTTTTGTATAAAAAATATATTAAGCAAGTATAGTTTTGTAAAAGAAAAAAACATTTTAATACTGCGGTGGAAATTAGCGATTATTCGTCATAAATCTCTTATTGTCGACTTGTGGTAACGAAAAAGTGGATAAATCTTATTCCTATATATTATTACTCCCTATAACACGTAGCGTATTATTTGCGGAACCTTAATAACGAAAACTCGATTGACAGCAAAACGCCTTTCATCTATTTACGCCAGCGCAAAAACCGTTGAGTCTTCTGTGCGCCATCTAAACAAATTCGAGGGTCTACAAGTTCAATACGGATATTTTTGTTTAGGATACTATACATGACGCCTCAACATTTTCATTTTTTAAAAAAAAAATCGTTCCAACTTTTTTTATTAAATGAACTTCACCCTCAGATAGCGTGAAGGATGCTTAAAAATGACGCAGATCTCATTTTCTTTGAAATCTGATTTTCAAATTTACGAAGATTGTGAATGTCCAAATTGTTTCGGTGTTTTTCTAGAACTACAAATTTGGAGATTACGATATTTTTCCTTCATGAAAACAGTTGTTAACTGCCGAATCTTGAGACATTTACAATGTTTCGAAAATATGAGTCGTTTTCGGGTAATTTTGCGTGAAATGAAGGAAGAAGTTAGAAAGAATACGAGAAGCCACTAGTTCTTCATACGCAAGTCCTCTACTCTATATAGAAACAAAATCAATGAAGGTATCAAACTCTACTAAGGGTACAAGTCCATCCTAAAAGAAGAAGAAAAGGCTCGCTGGTCGGCCGCCGCGAAATCTTGCTGGCATAGCTGTCATGATTGGTAGGAAGTAAATTACTTCAAAAAATTAAGAATTTAATACTCTGAACTGCGGTGTATAGAAAATTCCATATCCAGGATTCACATGAGAGGTTCACAACTTCAATGCTCAGAACGCAATTTATAGAACCAAAATGCAGGCTGTGTTATATAAAAAGTTCATTAAGCAAATAATCGAAAATGAATCCTATAGAGGTGAATACCAATAGAAAGCTTTTGCAAAGCATAAATGAATATAGTATGAACCATTAAAACATAAAAGGCAGCAACGTGACCTCTTAATGTTGAAAATGTTTTGCAGGTTTTCTTTGTACAACCTTAATGCGCATCATTCTGTATTTGAAACGGCAGTGTCTTTCGCCATTATTCCTGGTACGATTCTTTGTTGTTCTTCCTTGTATCATGTATTAGTTTGTTTATACGCCATATCAATATTCTTCCATTCCCATAAGTAACAAATTTCAGTTAACTAACCTCTTTTCTTCGTTTATTGTAACCGCTAGAGGACCCAATAAATTACAACAAATATTAGTGTTTGATTAGCAGGGAATAAAACTGTATTAGAAAACCATTTTGGCCAGATGCGTGTGAAATGTGAAAGAGATTTTGCAAAACTCGTCGTTTTAAATAGGAACGGTATACTCGGTAGCAGAGATTGCTAAATTTTCATAACGCTACGTTCTCATGATTGACACATATTCGACAAAAGCTGCTCGCCATCTACAGATCTGTAGACATAATGACTTATGTTGTTTTATTAAGTATATTATTACAATTATATGTGACAATTACATATACACATTAAAGGCCTGAAACTGATGTTGCATCATGAGAATATAGAGTTAGCCGCACGTTCTGCCGCCACAGTTGGTAACCAATTACAAATAGCATGATCTTATGATGGTTTAGTGTGCGCCACAAATAGCATAATTTCTCTTGTGTTGTGCTTTTTTATAGCTTTCCACTAAAACTTCACTGAAACATTAGAGTTCGCGATGGTGTACGAAGTGTTAACGAACCGTTAAGACTTCGCGCGCGATCTTTCCTTGCTCTTCCTTGTCCTATCCTCACCCGTTACTTACAAGCACTTACACTTCCATGCAATACCCTGCCACACATTCCGGAAGACCGGTCGGGAGTTTAGAGCTTGGCCCAGCTGTGGCAGCGCCCTGCCGGTGGAAGATACCTCGATGAAGAAAATACCGCTAGCCGACAGGTATATCGGCGCCGGATCTCACCATCCAAGGGGGAAATTCACAGCCACCTCCCGAGGCTATGTACTACACTTACAGGACTAATGACTTAGGCAGTTGCTGTGCCAGGACGTGGTAATGAATCCATCCATCTAGCT
Source organism: Teleogryllus oceanicus (assembly GCA_964035755.1). Taxonomy (NCBI): domain Eukaryota; kingdom Metazoa; phylum Arthropoda; class Insecta; order Orthoptera; family Gryllidae; genus Teleogryllus; species Teleogryllus oceanicus. Next base: position 180,496,673 of record CAXIVR010000003.1, read on the forward strand.
CATTCCCAGAGGTCGCCACGAGTGCTCGGTTCACCCGTCGCGCGTTCCGTTTGGACTCGCCCCGCGCGCCTCGCTTGCCGGCGCCACGCCCTTCCAGTTACGGCCGGCGCCTTTCTTCCAGTTTCATCGCGCCAGCGCTCGCCCCCCCCCCCCAACCACCCTCCACTTCCGCCCCGCCGCCGGCGCCCGCGCGTTCCCATGGCGACGCGGCTGAGCCGATCAGCTGGCGGCACAGGCAAGCGAGCGGGGCTGGGCGGGACGCGGGGGCGGGCACGGATGCGTTGAGAGGGGAGCAGGGGATGGAGGGGAGAGGGATGGAGAGGATAGCGGTGTCGGGCGCCATGGGGAGGTTACAAGAGCGACTTCTGAGGTGAGTGTGGTAGCGAGGGCGGGTGCGTGGGCGGGGGGAAGGGTGCAGGGGCGGGCACGGGGACGACGTAGGGCGGGCGGGGGGGGGGGGGACGTGGGCTGACGCAAGGCCGGCGTGAGTGTGGGTGTGAGGGCGCATATACGGGCGGGCGCGTTGGAAGGCGCGGGAGAGGGCGGAGTTGCGGGCACACTGAGAGACGGGCGCGCGGGTGAGCGGGCGCGGGGGCGGGCGCGGCGCGGCGGGCGCGGGGCGGGCGCGGGGGCGGGCGCGGGGCGGCGCGCTGCGGGTGTGCGGGCGCGGGGTGAGCGGGCGCGCGGGTGAGCGGGCGCGTGGGTGAGCGGGCGCGTGGGTGAGGAAGGGCGGGCCTAGGAAGTGCGGACGAGGCACTCAGAGAGCGCGGTGCTGACGGTGGACACTTGTTGCAGTGCCAAGGCCTTCTCGTGGGCCCAAGCGATGACTTGTGGGAGGCATCCATGCAGCACGCTATTGACATCTTCAACATTGCTAAGAGGTTCTTTTAGAAGTCGATACATAGGATATTTTCTTTTCCTGCAGCTCTTCTCATTGTCCGTTTTTTTCTTGTGGTTTTGTTGTTCTTGTTCCTCTCTTTTGGGGGGGGGCTTGATCATGCTTTATTATTTATCGATCCAATGTATTTGGAATTTGTCATCTAGATACGTTTTGCAGCCTGCTCGCCGAGTATGTTTTATTATATGACGATGGATAATTTCATTACATTTTTCACTAAGTTTTTAAATTAGCTACATGATATTTTGACTTCATTTTGGGTGGTATCTGTTTGACCTTGTCTTCAGTTATGCTGCGTTTTGGAATGTTTTCTCAACTACGCCGCCGTGAGTACCGACCTCATTGGCTTGTAGCTGTTCACTTGGTGTCCGACCCCATCGACCGGTTCGGGTGGCCGCTATAATTCGCATGACGACGACGTGCCTCCGTCTCCCCAACCACTCCGGCGGCTGGAGCGTAGTAGCGGGGGAGCGGGGCAGCGGGGCATTGGGGTAGCGGGTGAGCGGAGGAGTAGGGAAGCGGGGAACGGAGGAGTGGGTGAGCGGGGGAGCGGAGGGTGGGGGAGCGGGGGAGCGGGAGAGCGGAGGGGGGGGGGGGGGGGGGGCTGCGCGGCAGCTCGGGGCGGCGGCGGAGGTGGAGGCGCCGCGTCGCGCCAGCAGACATCGATTGCGCGTCATTGGGCCCCTCTCCGCCCCGCGCCGCCCCGCGCCGCCCCCGCTGTCGCCGCCACAGCCGGCCACCTGTTGGCTGCGCCCCCTCCGCCTTCCGCCCCGCCCTCGCCGCCTCCGCTGGCCGGAAGGGAGGCCGCGCGCGCTCTCGGAAGGTGCGGTGGGGGCGTTCGCCAACCTCCTTTTAACGTCGTCTTCAACGTGGTATGTGCCGACGTCCGACATGATTGAAATGATTGAGTGGTGATTCCGGGCGCGTCAACTACTAAGGTCACTATTCCCGTAAGTGTAGGCGTTGATTTCTCGCGGGGGTCTTGATCTAGCGGGGGGTGATGATCTTCTCTGGGTGGATGGCGAGATCCGTAGCCGACCTACACGTCGACTTGCGGGGATTTCCTCAGCCAGGTATCTCCCACCAGCGGGGCTCCGTCCCAGCCGAGACACGTCCTATATTCCAGACTGGCGTCCCAATATGTGTGGTGGTGCAGTATGTGTGTGGGTTCGTGTTTGTGTGCTTGTGTGAGTGTTTGTGTGTTTGTTTGTTTTTTGCGTCTGTGTGAGTGTTTGTGCGTGCGTGTGTGTGTGTGCGCGTGTGTGTTCCTGTTTGTGTGTTTGTGTTTTGCGTCTGTGTTTGTGTGTGTGTTTGTGCGTGCGCGCGCGCACGCACAAACACACACACGCGCGCACGCGCACACGCACACGCGCGCACGCGCACTATAGCGGGTCAGATGCTTGAAGCGGTGACGAAGAATGTTGCGCTCAATGCAGCTTTTTCCAACCCACGTGGAAATGAATGTCTCCGGCTGCATTGTCGTCAAGAAACTGCGAAATGATGGTCAATCGTTGACATCACACTCTTCGACGAGGCGTCACCGTTTCAGTCTAAAGCATGTACGTGATCTATAAGAGCGGGTATTTTTTCACTATTTTAATATTTGGTGCGAATGAATTTTATACTCCCACGTATTACATTCAAACTATTGTCTCGTTTATAATCTTTGATCGTTTACGATCACTTCTCTGGTGATCCACCCAAGTTGAAGAAAAACACTACAATGAGAATACATATGTCAGACAATTGAAGGTGATAACTGAAGTCTTCTTTATCGTCTAGGTTTAGTTATGAGAATAGTTTCTATCATCGTTGTTGTCGTCATACATACTACAGTGAAAAGATAAATATGACAGAAACACCTTTGTTGTAGATCCCTGATGCACTAATGTAGGTTTTTATATAACTCTCATTCAAAACAACACTGAATTTTTAAATTGAGAACTTTTTAAATTCAACTTTCTGTGTCATTTTGAATATGCATAAAATATGAAATGCTTATTTTATTGCCTGTGTTTTCTAAAGCTAATCTCAGTTTTGGAGTTCTCTAGAATATAAACTTGTACAGAATTAATTATATTTTATGAAATATTTTCCTTCTTGTTCGTTTAATACAAAATAATTTAAATGTAAAAAAAGTATTTTCCTGGAAGAAAGGAAAAATTGGAGATATATTTGAATCTCCGAGACTTCCTATAATACGTTTTTGACCCTTCTCTTTTCTGTTGTCCATCTTCCTTGCATGATGTGGACTTGGGAATTCCGTAACTGTATGTTGCTGCTTGGCTTTCATCACCAGAAGAATGCATTTTGATGTAGTAAACATGTTTGGAATTCCTGCTATACTGTGTCAGTTCAGTATAGTTATTTGTAAGATATTTTAATCAAACAAAATGTTTAATTAATTCTAAAACACTATTTTACGCATACGTTTGACATTTGCTACTGTGTAGTTGTGTATGTTGGTATGTGAATGCACTAACTTTTCAAAGTATTGTCATTGCATTTTCAAACAAAATAATCATCAAATTTCTCTTTGTGTTATTTTTCCGAGGTACAAATACAAATAAGGTTGTAACCTTCCTCCACCCTTACTCATGCTTTCGCCCTCGCCCTCGCATCCTGTCGCTGCCTCTTGGAAAATCTCGTAAGGGAGCGCCTCCGTCCCCTTCTGCCTTATGCATTTTTTATTACGACGAGAATTGATTTTATGAATAAGATTGATTCTGAATGCCACGGGGCAACAAACAGTCGCGCGCGCACGGAGGAGACAGCCTCTCTGCCTCCACACGCAGATCTGGCGTTGACTTCTCAAGATTTCTCAAGATCTTACGTACTACTCTCAATTCGTACGTGGAAACCCACCTCAATTCTTTACTGATTATTAAAGAATAAGAGAAAAATCTGTTCTTAGCGCTAAAAAGCTACTTCTATAAAACTGGCATTAAGTGTACAAAAACGTTGGAAATAAAAAGGCCAAACGTAGGTCCCACCCCACATACCAATATAGCATTTTCGTTATGTTGTTTTGGGTGTGTAGTTCGGTTAGTGTTACATTTAGGGGAGGGGAATATAAAAGTAGGATTTTTTCCGTTTGAGATCGGATGTATTTATCGCAATCGTCCATTAAACAGCCTTGCCCGTCACGATCACTGGCCAGCTTAGTGCACATTACAAATATTCCACAGTGCCTTGCGGGTTGCGTAATGATTGTACATGTCACTTCCTGCCCATACACTTTTCTGGGGGTGGTTTACCCCCACAACATCCTTTCCCTCATTCCCAAGGCAATTCCCTAGTCATAATGTATTCCAATTTCTGTTGAAATAAAATTGTTCCCGCGTTGAAGAGTTAGCTGGAACATGAACATACACACATACTTATCGACCCCACTTTTTTGTTTATAAATATTTTAGGCCATGGGTACATTTGTGAGGCAATGTTTGCACCGAAGGTGATATAAATAATAGTATTATATGTAAAAATAATCATATTTATTATAGGTTGATAACAATATCCTTAATCTGAACACATTTTGTGTAATGTAAATGCTGTAAATAGTTTGATATTAAGTTTCGAAAACAATGTTCGGACAAAACTTGTAGGATATTTATTCTCTTTAAAATTAAATCGAATAATTTTCCCTCGAGACTTAAGGTTAAAGAGTTATAGAGAAAAATTCGAATAATGTCGGAGAAAAGTGTTTTACCCCCCCCCTTTTTCAGTACCAGTCGAATGGACCATTTCCCGGTAGGAAAACGAAAATTATTTATTTATACAAATTCTTTGTTTGCAGAATAATTTCTTATTGAGAAATTCAATAAGAATTCGTTTTGAGGAAATGAATAATTAGAGTCATAGCTAGTGTTTTTCGAGTGAACTCGGACAATTGAACCTTTTATATGACAATTAACCTTTCAATTGAACCTTTAATTTTTTTAATTTTTTCCAATAAGATCAGCAGCAGGTTGCTGCTTTACATTATTTTGTTGACAAGTTTTCATGTTATATACACTTTTCTAAAGAAACAAGAGAATTACAATAACAAAACAAAATAGGATATAATTTAATAATTTTATAATACAAAAATAAGAATGGTTATTACAATTACTTTTATTTACAACTATTATTTACAAAACTACTTTTATTACCTCCAACCTTTCATATGACCGACAAGTTTCTACGTAAACTTCCTCCCCAGAAAAGCGGTTTATTTATCGCAATCATCTACAAACCGTTCTACCCCTAATGCCGGTCCGCCCAGCCGGTTGGACTCTGCAGCCCTGCTCGCCCCGAACGCCCGGCCCTTTTCACCCGTCCAGCGCGGGCCGGGTCTTTGTCCAGCACAAGATGAAATTAAAACCGAAAATTCATTGGTGCTTGCTGTTCAATATGAATGTGAACCGGTTGTAGAAAAACTCCTTGTGAATAAAACGTCAAATGTACTCGTTGATATAACGATGATAAATAATCAATTTATCAAAGACATAAAAATACACAAGTACCGTATATTAAATGGAGACAGGATAAAATAATATATCAAACAAGATAAAATAATCTAAAAATGTCCGTCGCTGACATTTGGCTGCAAACGAAATATGTGTGTAGCTGTTCGCAATAAATTTTACCTTTTTTTTTTGAGTTTTAAAATTTTTTAAAAAATTTTCTACCAAAAATAGCTTAGTGATTAAGTTATCGTAAACATCCATACAACTTTCGCATTTAGAATTGAAATGCAATCCATCTTATGGCATTTGAAAATTGGTGAAAAAAGAAATCGTAAAATTCAACATTATGCATTTATTTTGTACATTGTCTGGCTGTTTCAAACAAAATTCTCAAAACTACATATCTTGTCTCTTACCAGTCTTGTATATTTCTCATCAGCATTCTGATTCCTGTTTATTACTTTTCTGTTATTTCTATTTACGTCAACGTACTTCACATACCCCAGCTACCTCGTATTGTCTAATGTGAACTTCATCCGACCTTAGTCTAAGGAATCGTTTCCTAGAACAGAATTTATGCTCCAATTTTCGATAACGAAAACATTAATTGGCGAATTCTGGAATTATCGAAATTCCGACCTTGTTCACATCGAATTTCGTAGGAAAATTACAGTCATTTACTTATATTTTATTGAGTGAATATGTGGTGTTGCCACGATAATTATCCATGAAAATCATCTATTAAAGAACCTCGCCCACTGCACCCGCTCATTGCTCATTACACGCGTTATGAACGTTGCAGGTTGCATAGCTATTTTTTAAACCCCACTCCCTTTGCACTCACCGTGCGTCTTCTTCCCACAGTATTCTTTCCCGCATTGTAATTCCCAAGTAACGATCTATGTCAAATTTTGTTGAACTTAAATTGTTCCAACGTTGAAGAGTTAAGATGGAACACACCTGCACATCTTCTTTTTTATGAATATTAGCAATTTTCTGCAATGGAGTAGACTTGTGAGGAAATATTTACCTCGACGGCGATATAAATAATAGTGCTATATGTAATAATAATTCTTATATTATAGGTTGATTATAATATCACAAACAAGTGTAGTTTTATACATTTTTGGAGAAATGAAAAAATACTTTTTTTTGGAAAGCTGTAGGTCCCTTTGTAATTTTTTCCCCAAACAACTTTGATACAATTTGATTGCCCAAACAACTTATATTTATAGGACATTCCTTTTTAATATTGAATTGTATAATTTTTCTACAGGACTAAGATTAAGTGTTATGGAGTAAAATCACAAAAGTCAGGCCAAATACTAGTCTTTCGGGTCTCCCGGAGATAGCACAGGGTCTGGGATGTCGAAAACATGGGATACAACGTACCCAAATAAAACGTTTGTACGAACTTTTCCCAGGCAAAATGTTCTTACCGACTGTACTACAAATATATTTGATGAACGTTGTTGTACTTCAATTGCATTATTGTCCCCTACGAAAATGCACGCGCTAAAGTAGCCCGGAACGTGCAGAATATTCATGATTTCCACGGCCATTCATGAATTTCTGCATGGCCGCGTGACGATATCGGAAAATCATAAAGCGACTGAGCATTAACCCGCCAAACGAGTAAGTTTCAAGCGCTCCAGAGAGGCGAGGTGCCGACTAGGAGCGGATAGGGATGGCTACATTTTTCAAACTATTGAGAGATCGATACCGTCATGCAAGGAAATCTAATGCACGACCGTTGTTCGAGAAGAAACATACCCTGCCGTGCACAACATTACGAATCGGTACCGGGAGCGGTAGCTCAGTGCATCAACCGAGGTCTCTTCAGCGCCTGAGACCGGAAGGTCCTACGTTCGAATCTTGACGGTGGCAGGATTTTCGCCACTACCTTTTCAGCTAGGTCGAATCCAGTTGATGTCTGGAGGAGAATTCTAGCGGCCGGCTGCTCTGATCGGTAATTTTCCGTGGTTTCTCCGATCAACATCAGGAGATTGTCAGAACAGTACCCTACCAAACGGGCCACGGGCCGCGCGGGATCTTTCCTTCCTCTTCCTTTGTCCTACCTTCTCCTCTTTGACACACACACACACACACACACACACACACACACACACACACACACTTACATGCACTGTCGCGAGCTTAGAATTGGTCCCGGCTGGACCGGTGCCCCGCTGGTGGGATCGGTGCCGAATCTCGCCATCGAGCGAGGGAAGATCATCACCACCTCTCAAGAAAAAACATGCACTACACTAATGGGACTTATGACCAAAGCAGTTGACGCGCCCAGAAACACGAAAAATCAATCAATCGAATCTGTGAATTTTGTACATGAAAATTACATCTTTAATATGATCCTAAATTATCTTCTGACCAGTGAAACGCAACCACACCCCTTTACGACAAGTGTGTGATATTTTGTTTTTGAGAAATTGTAAGTGTATTTCCACTAGCGAATTATAATTTCGCGCCTCGAAGTTGTGAAACTTTGAATACACAACGCCAGAGTGCCTCTTATTAACATTAAGAAAACGATGGCCTCCCCAAAGCGTGGGGAAGCGACGAAAATGACCAGCTGAATTTTATGTTTGCGCGACATTGCTTCATAATTACGTCTTGGGTGCAGTTCCACTCCCGATTAAATATTTACTATTAACAAGTTGCATTACGGAACATCAAAATTTTGATCTTCTTGGTAGTAATATATAAACATATAGGACATTATAGCTGATGAAGACCTATTCTATTTTTTATTTTCACTTCTCCAGGCTTTTTTCACTGGGATTAATTTTCAAAACCTCCTGCGTGGTTGCTTTTGGGTCCCACAGCAGAGCAGAAGTTTATTTATAATGATAGTGCTTGTAAGTTTGCTTCGAGGAATTCGTTGGTTTGGGGCACAGCTAAGGGGTTCCGCGCCGTTGTGCACACGGACGGGAGCGGATTCCAAGAAGTGACAAAGGCCGTATCCGATATAAAGGAACCTTTGTTCTGGAAGGTTCCAGGACAAAGGTTCCTCCTTGGCTAGGGCCTAACCCACACTCTCATGCGCTCTCTGATCCAAATATCGCGACCCTTCGGTCGCTCAGTAATAATGTTGGTCGTTGAAAAAATATCTTGCTGACAGCATTAAGCGCCCCCGGCTCCGAGTAGCACTGTTACGTACACGTAATATCGTTAAAGTCTCGTATAGAGCCATTAGCCATTACCGAGACTTAAATTAGTATTGTTAACTTCAAGTGTAATTATTTCAACCCGACATACGAATCTGTTGCGGGCAGCACGTAAGTGCCCTCGGCTCCATGTAGCGCTCCTTTTCGTAATATCGTTAAAGTCTGGTGAAGAGCGATTAGCCATTTCCGAGCACCAAATTAATACTATCAACTGTGTGTCACTATTTCAAGTGTATTTATGTGAACTGCCATGTGTTTGATAATCAATGTCTGTTATTAGCTGTACCTGTGTAAATCTAACTGTAAGTGATAAGTGACCAAATATTAAATCATTGTGCAAGGTAAAACCACGACTTATTGACAGATGGTCCTTACCGCTAAGTTTCCTTGAACTGAACTATCGAACGGAGCGGACCGGAATGTACAAAAAACATCATCAAATACTGTGCACTCTACCCTAAGTACAAACCGGCCCGTTCAGATGCATACATTGTTACAAATTTTCAGCTAGGTCGAATTCAGTCGCTGCCTGGAGGAGAATTCTCGCGGCCGGCTGCTCTGATCGGTAGTTTTCCGTGGTTTCTCCGATCAACATCAGGCGAATGCCGGAGCAGTACCCTACCAAACGAGTCACAGACCGCGCGCGATCTTTCCTTCCTCTTCCTTGTCCTATCCTCTCCCCTTACATACACACTTACACTAACATGCACTACACTACCACATATCCCGGGAGACCGGTCGGGAGCTTAGAGCTTGTCCCGGATGGGACGGTGCCCCGCTGGTGGGAGAGTCCTGGTTAGGGGGAAACCCCACTAGCCGGCGGTAGGTCGGCGCCGGATCTCGTCATCCAGCGAGGGAAAATCACCGCCATCTCCCGAGAAGAAACATAACTAACGGGACTAATGACCGAAGCAGTTGACGCGCCTGGAAACATGAAAAAAACAAACCAAACCATTGTTACAAGAGCCTACATTACCAATTTCGCATATGTTAACATATCAGTGAGTCTTCTCTTATATCAGTTATCCCCCTAGGTTGAAAGGCGAAGGGGTGTGGGGGTGGGCGTGGGTGTGGGCGAGGGGGTGGGCGTGGGTGTGGGCGTGGGTGTGGGTGTGGGCGTGGGCGTGAGTGTGGGCGTGGGCGTGGGCGGGGTGTGGGCGTGGGCGTGGCGTGGGTGTGGGCGTGGGCGTGGGCGTGGGTGTGGGTGTGGGCGTGGGTGGGAGCGTGGTGTGGGTGTGAGCGTGGGTGTGGGTGTGGGTGTGGGTGTGAGCGTGGACGTGGGTGTGGGCTTGGTGTGGGCGTGGGCGTGGGCGAGGTTGTGGGCGTGGGTGTGGGCGTGGGCGTGGGTGTGGCCGTGGGTTTGGGCGTGGGCGTGTGCTTGTGCGTGGGCGTACGCGTGGGTGTGGGCGTGGGCGTGGGCGGGGCGAAGGGAGCCGGCACCGGAGGCTGCGTGCGTCGGCTGGGCCAGGCTCTCCGTGCCGGAGTGCCAAGTCGTGTCGCGACAACTTGTCACAGGCGCTGGCGCCGGCGGCCAGCACCCGGGACGACTACGCGATCACACGCTCGTGGCAACGCCAACGCCAAGAGCTCGCTCGCGCTCAGGGCGGGCCATACTGTCACTACACCGAGGTCATCATCACCGGCTAAGGCGGCTCGTCACATCAACTGATGTCACTTCTGTGCCTGAGACTGAGATGTCCTAAGGTTGCACTCACGACGAGGGCATGATTTTCGGCAACAGCTTACCTATATAACCTGATATTCTTAATAATGCTTTCGTAAACTTAGAAATACCCTAAATTAATTTTCTAAACTGTTAAACGCTTCGAGAAAAGGGTTGAAGAGATTTGAAGGCAGTATATTCCAATCTATTCGATTCGATTTGTGAAAGAAAAGTTTCCGACATCCGTTTTCCGCGGTCTTCAATTTATGTTGTGACTTTGATCCCCTTTACTAATGTACTACGTAGAAATACTTGGCCGCTGTTTCATTTATTTTAAAGCTGAATGACCGCAATAAGCTTTATATAAAGCTTCTTACAAATATATCAATTTTTTTATAGCAACATCGTTGTTTTAAATGTCGATATGTATTGAAGGCAATGTATATTTAACATCCAATTTTTTTAATAATCTTTATTTTTTGGTCGCATGAACTGCAAGGACATTAGTGACCATTTATACCGTCTTTATAATCCATCAAATAAATTTACATTCATTAGAAATTGGAAAACATTATATAAGAGAGATGTATCGGTAATTCATTTGGAAAGACAATTTGAAAGTGAATGTGTCATATGTCTCTGAATACATAGGACAATCTATTAAGATATGTTGAATAGTTATAGGGATTTTACAAGATATACGAAGGGATGGAGATTCTTTCTTAAAAAGATGGGAGTGAGTAAGAAGGCTGTATCCTATGCCAATTCTGCCTCAGTAGTTTCTTCTTTTCTTGAGTAGTCGTTTTTGTGGCTCCCAGACGGCAGAAAACTGATGAAGATGGCTAAGCCATCGAAAGTTGCTATTATTGAAATAAATACTATTGTTGACAATGACAACGCCTTCAATCATTTCAATTATGTAAATGTCAACTACAACTCACCAATGAATCAATAACGAAACTGAGCCAGAAAATATAAACTGGGAACTATCTCCAAGTGACAAAGCTTTCTATTACCCATATGATAGAAGGTGACAAGATGAAGCCTGCGCCACTAGCCGAATTCGTTTCCTATTCTCCGTGAAGTCACGGAGGTTAAGTGAATTCGAGACTCGCGGGTTCCTGGTTGGGTGATTGGCTAGGAACTCCGGAATCTAACGGCGTTGAGCCCATGGCCGAAGGGATAAAAGGCACTTACCGACTGCGATGTGACGAGAATTGACAAATATAGTAATTATTCAGTATATGAATTACTCAGTAACGGAGGATTACTCCTGAAGAAAGCACTCAATGGGTTAAAGAAGCCTACCGTCAACAAAAACGATGCAAGAAGCTCTAACTACGGCGCATGCGTAATAGTCCCTCCATGTCCGAAAAAACAAGGAAAGTGTTGGAAATACCATGGTATCGAGGTCATCTCTCATGTGTGAAATATTCTGCTCGATGAAGGTAGTACAAAATCAACATTCTCTTCAATGAAACCAAGAGTCCTTATTTGATATGCTTCCAAAATTATAATAACTTTTGATAATGTTTCCAAAATTCTGATAGTGGGACTTTACCTTTTGCAAGCAAAATATCAAAAACATAAAAGTGTCGAGCGCAAAACATCGATGATAAAAAAATTGACTTTTACCCTTAGACTGTTTGTGGTCCTTTGTGGCCCCAGACTCAAATAATGTTTGACAACACACTGAAAATTATTCACATGAACCTTTCCTTTTAAATTTCCTTTTTTTCTCCAATTTTACTTGTTTTGTTGGGAAGAAATTTGGTTTTTAAGCGTTTAAAGTCAGAAATGCTCTTAATCAGATTGTACGTTACACGAAAATTAGAAGAAAAATTCTAAAAATTTGAACATAACATTTTATAATATGTTTTGGCAGACTGCCGACAACCGTTCGAGGCAACACGTACTGCTGCGCTCTACCAGCTTTTCTGCGTACCCTATCTTTTAATCATATAACTTTTGTACAAATACTACTCTTTATTAAGTCCACTGAGACATGCATACCTGTCCTAAAATCACCAGTCTTTTTTTAAGTCCACTGAGACATGCATACCTGTCCTAAAATCGCCAGTCTTCCGTTTGAATCCAATCAGACATGCATACCTGTCCTAAAATCGACAGTCTTACTCTTTTAAGCCACTCAGACATTCCTACCAGTTTGTCCTCTGGAATCGATGTCGTTCGCTCTCCCTGCTGACTTCCCCGTGCAGCGCAGCCTGTTGCATCGGCGCCGGGGCCGCCGCCCGCCCAGTCGGAAGGCCAAATATTGGTTTTACATAGGGTGTTTGAGCGGCACATCGGCGGGCGGGCCGACAGGCTGTCGGCGCGCGTCATTTTCACAGCCTCGCGCCGCCCCGCCGTTCGCCTCCCCTCCCGCCCTACTCACAGGCTTAGGTGGCTCCGGGCATCAACCAATGAAACCGTTGTGCCCCTGACAGGCAGGTCCTAGGGTTCCAGACCTGAATTTGACCGGCAGCGGTAGCTCAGTGCATCAACTGATGTCACTGCAGCGCCTCTGACTGGGAGGTCCTAGGCAGGATTTTCGACACTAGCGTTTAAGCTAGGTCGAATTAAGTCGCTGTCTGGAGGAGAATTCTTGCGGCCGGCTTCTCTCACCGGTAGTTTTCCGTGGTTTCTCCGATCAACACTAGGCTAATGCCGGAGCAGTACCCTACAAAACGGGCCATGGACCGCGCACGATCAGTCCTTCCTCTTCCTTGTCCTGTCCTCTCCCCTTTCACACATACTCTTACACTAACATGCCCTACACTATCAAATATTCCGGGAGACTGGTCGGGAGCTTAGAGCATGTCCCGGCTGGGACCCCACCCATTACTGAGGCAGCATTAATGAACTGATAAATATTATATAAATAAATAATACGGAAGTAATATAAAAATGTCTGTCAGCCCGTCTACCTATCTCTATGGTCAACGCTAGGATCAACACCATTTAGAGGATTTTCTCGAAAACTCATATTCCGTGGTTGATCATATTCCCCGGTCTGGATGATCGTATTCCCTGGTTGATCATAATCCCTGGTAAATGGAAATTTCATATTTTCAAAATCTCTCACATGCAGGAAAGCTCCACACTTTTGCATTGAATTTTATTTTCCTAGGAGGGAGCGTAGTGCGCTTAGAAAATGGCGTGGGTGGAGTTTTCTTTGAAATCTTTTAATTTTTGAAAGTTACCACAGTACAAAATTCTTTGGGCGTTATTTCTACTACTACAATATTGAAGATTGGGATTTTTTCTTTAATGAAATCTGTTCTTAAAAGATAGATCTTTAAATAACGTCAGGTGCAATTTTGCGGAAATATTGCCGTTTTCGCATAGTGAATTAGTGGAAATTAAAAAAAAAATCTCCAAAACGACTCCGAATATTTCTCTTCCTTTTTTCTTGAGTAGAGCAAATTTTATAAAAATGGCGATGTCTTCCATATTTGCGAAAATTGCAAAACATCAGCACTGCAAAACTATAACATTCATGGTACATTTTTACTTTATAATTGCTGTTCTATAATAATGATCATTTTTTTCAGTAATTGTGTAGTTTTTGTGTAATTTTGGCTTGAAGTAAGAGCAATTAAATTTTTTTCTTAAAACAGCTCCAATTTTTTTTATTTAATCTGTTTTCTCGAAAAGAGCAAAGTACACTGGTAAAAAGATGTAAGTTTCCCACTAGTGTTTACTCGTGTCGGTTCTACAAAGCATTGAAAATACAGTAATTACACTCCGATGGCAAACATTTACATTTTTGTAGAAATTCATTATTGTTAATAAGTGTGCTGCAGACATGATGCTTTTTACTTCAAAACCCCTTTTCAAAGAAAACTTCGTAAATATTTTATACCTGCTGGACTTTCCATCTCGGTGGTAATGGATTTCCGCGGGTCGTAGGTGAATATTAAACACAAAGTTGCTAAATGAAAAGTTACTGCGCCTGCAGTACAAACTTTGTTTATGAAATTGGTTTGCATTTTACAAGCTCCTTTCCAATGGTGTGCCTCCCACCTTTCCATATGCGTACCAAGAGGTATATTATTTCTGAATAAAGTGTATTATAAAATCATTCATTCCCTGAAACATGTTGAATTTTCACCGAGGCGCGTTCTTTTTAGTTCCAAACAACACAAAGTATTTCGGTAAATGCGAATCACATATTGAATAGATCTGCTCAGATCACCAGTCAGTGAAATTTAAAATACCGGTGTAACCGTGAAAACATTACGCAAACTGTTCATAATTGTTTTAACGTAAAAGTAGCCTCATACTTGAAAAAACTTCAAACACAGGCACGGAACTGTACATTACATCACACGTATTGTAAACTGAGAACTGTCCGTGAATCAACATTCTATTGATTCATTACAAACATTAACTACCAGTGATGTATATGTGTGTGATTAGATCGTACAAAACAAAAAACAAATCAATTTAATCTTGTTGGATAGTACACAAAATGTACGTGTGTATATATGTGTAATACAATATAGTATAAAAAATAAACGAAATAAAGAAACTTTCCAACATCTAGAGCGATTTCTCAATTTTTTCACAAACAATTTTAGCACCTGAAAATAACCAAGGATGTTCACGATCCCAAAATGTTACCCCAAATTTGTTTACATCCGAAAATTGTGAAACTGAAAGCTATGCGATCCGGGAACAACCTTGGCGGAAGTCGTGATACCCTGTGCGGTGTGAGTGGAGCGCAGCGAGCCAATTGGGTTGGGCGAGTGACAGAGGTGGCTATTAGTATTTTTCCTTAGCTTGACGGATTACAATATGTCCTGAGGAGCACCTGAAAAAGGTGCTCTTTAAAGTGTAACACCTGAGAATGGTATTGTAAATATATACGCCAGTTAATGATACAATGGGGCATGACCAATACCTACAGGACGATAAAACCAATGATCCACTCAAGCAGATGAATGGTTCGGGAAAAACCTTCCATATTCACGCATAAGTGCAATATGAAAGAAAGCTAAAAAATATAAGACACTGATCTGTCAGGCTGCAAATAAACCTGACATGAATCACATAAAAATACTTAATTGTAGTTTAAAAGAGTTGAAAAAAAGAAGGCCATACAAACTAGTCATTTGCCTTTTGAAAAAAAGACTGAAATGGGAAGAATGGATGAAAAATATATTTTCAACGTGATGCACTGGTAGGTAGGTTGAATAAGACCACTAATGTTTTAACATTAGATAGCTGTACTCGCAGACCGTTGTCAAGATCTACCGTCACAAATGCATTTTTATCTCATTTAATAACTAATAATTTGACCGCCTCTGAACGTCAGCGCACAGAATGGGCGCAAGCAGACGGACTAAGCCCGGCATAGATAGGGCTCGCGAGGTAAGTGGGGCGGTAAATTGATTGATTGGTGATTCCGGGCGCGTTGAATAATAGGATCATTATTCCAGTAAGTGTAGTGCATGTGTGTTCCTCGAGAAGAAGAGACAGTGATCTTTCCCGGTTGGATGATGAGATCCGGCTCTAACCCACCCTCGGTTAACGGGCTTTACCTCATCCAGGTATCTCCCGCCAGCAGGGCACCGCCTCAATCGGAGCAAGTTCTAAGCTCCCGACCGGTCTCCCGGCATGTGTTAATGTTGAGATTTTAAGTCTAATTGTGTGTAAGTAACAATTGAGGATAGCCCCAGAAAGATAAACTCATTAATTATCAATTTTTGCAAATAATTTTTTTTTCGGTCACTATAAAACTATAAACTTATATATAAACAAGTAAAATCCCAATACTGTTGATCCGATCGGACAACATACGTTTACGTTTTGAGTCGACGCAGTACCGAGAAATTTCCTTCAATTCTGGAATTTGACATTTATGGAACATTTCTCTCACCCAAAATTCCGAGTGGGTATTTTAATATATTTAATAATACATTAAATATGGAATATAATAAATTTTACCCAATCGGGATTTATCGTGTGGGTATAGCTACCACATATCTCACACACACATAATACGCCGGACCTGCGTTCAAAAGTCTATCTTCTTATACCGCGCTCATCATTGTGCGTTTGTTCATAGAATTAGTACGTATAAAAATAAATATAAAATATAAAAATAGATATAAAATGTAGGAAAGCGCTGGAAACTAAACCTACATTTTTAGATCTATATATGTTCTGGAAACTAGTTTGATTGTGTTAGCTCTGACCTGAACGATACACAAAAGAAAACTCAAACGTGTTCCTTTTGTTGCAAACTTTACTTCTTGAAAGATATATTACGACACGTCTGCAATCTTTAACTCACCTTAGTTATTTCAACTTTTTCCGTTAAATTCTCCTGTCCAATTACATCGAATATTCTTGGATAGGCAGTACCTAGAGGGATGCGAATAATCAAAACGTTGAAAATTCTTACACATAAACGAGAAGTGGTCTGTCCGCTCAAAGTATAAAATGAATTCAAAGTGAAGATAACGAATTTATCTGAATCGATGTGAATAAGCCGCAATTGTACCAGTTTAAAAGATGTAAGTAACCTGTAATATAAAGACAACGAATTACAAGAGGTCTCTAGGGTTCGTTTTCTGCTTGGTAAAACCTCCCATTGTAAATAACTCCGGAGTTTGTTCCAAGCCACCCGCTTGGCGCTTGCGAGCGCCTGTGAGGGCAGGTCCATTGTGCCGCAGTGCTGCAAAGAGCGTGCGGTGCGTTGCGATCACAGCCGGATCCAATCCGCGGAAACGGAGCGGCCGACAAGCGCCGATCGCGCTGCTCAGCCTTTCCAATGTTATTTGCCCCGCCCACGCCGCCCACGCCGCCGTCGTCGCCGCGATGAAAGGGCACCGAACAAACAAAAGATTCCTCTCTTCCCCCGCGAGCAGCCAGAACGCGCCCGGGAAGGGACGGACCGCGGCGAAGCGGTGCGAAGCGGGGCGACGCGGGTCGAAGCGGGTCGAAGCGGGTCGTAGCGGGTCGAAGCGGGTCGAAGCGGGTCGAAGCGGGTCGAAGCGGGTCGAAGCGGGTCGAAGCGGGTCGAAGCGGGTCGAAGCGGGTCGTAGCGGGTCGAAGCGGGTCGAAGCGGGTGGAAGCAGATCGAAGCGGGTCGAAGCGGGACGAAGCGGGTCGAAGCGGGTCGAAGCAGGTCGAAGCGGGTCGAAGCGGGTCGAAGCGGGTCGAAGCGGGTCGAAGCGGGTCGAAGCGGGTCGAAGCGGGTCGAAGCGGGTCGAAGCGGGGGCGAAGCGGGACGAAGCAGGTCGAAGCGGGGCGAAGCTAGACGAAGCGGGGCGACGCGGGGCGAAGCGGGATGAAGTGAGGTGAGGAGAACTGAGGGCGGGGAGGCAATGGAGGGTGAAGTGAAACGAGGGAGCGCGGGTAGGGAGTGGGGTTGGGAGAGATGAAACAACGCGGAGAGGGGAAAAGCGAGAAAAGGTGGAACGGAGTGCAGCGAAGTGAGGTAGGGAGAGCTAATGGAGGGCAAGGTATGGGCCAGGAGAAACGAAGCTGGTGAAATGGAGCGAGGCGGAGAGAGGAACGGGAGAAGATTAGAGAAATGTGGAACAACCTGGAAGGAGGGAGATGCGATGAAGCGCAGGAAAATGAAAACAACTGCGACCAAACCGGGGAGGTGAAAGGAGATGGTAAGGTATAGAACGAGGAGACGTGGGGCGGGGAGATATCGGGCGGGGGAGGTGAAGCAGGAGACGTGGGACGGGAAGACGTGGAGCGGGCAAACGTAGGGAGATGTGACGTGAGCAGCGAGCAGCGGGACGGGGACAAGCTGGGCAGGGGAAAGCAGGGCGGGAGTTTAATTTTATTAATTAATTTATTTATTTAGTCAAAAACAGTCAAAACTGTATGTGACGTATGGGAGAGAAAATCATCTGCGCACGCTTTTTTGAGTTTCAGAATCCCTTCCCAACAATTTAACTATTAATAGTTGAAAGATCCAAAAACAATAATATTAATATTAATAGTAAAAAATAATAATAATAATAATAATAAATTTTAAACGTTCTTTTGAAATACATTTGAACTTTCTACTCAATGGAATTTCGCATTTTATTCCATGAAAGGTAGTGGGTATCATATACTTTCATTAATCTGTGTATAGTTTAAACATATTTTAATAGTATCTTGAAATTAATAATATGAACGCTAATCTGATGTCATGCAACATCAAATCTTATATTCAACTACTTTGGCCAACTGTATTGCGTAATTGATCTGTAGTTAGTTTTGGACGTTTTGTTGCATCTTTTGCAATTTCAATCAATAAAATGCTGTGGACATTTCGTGAGGTTGTAGTTAGCGAAGCAAGTATATCTTTCTGATTGAAGTATCAGACTCTTCCGATTCGTATATTGAGTGCTTTTAAATGAAATAATTAAGGAGTACTTGAAATACCCCACAATCTTTTGGCTCATAGTATATTCTCTTTACAAAATAAGTCAGCGTGTATAATGAGATGAAATGCAAGACGTTGTAAGTTAAGTTTTTACCCTATAGTAAAACTCCCTGAAATTGTGTACTACAGCATACATGAACAGAGAAAACATTTCAATTAAATTTTCAGAAGCATTTTTAACTCCTTGTTCACAATGTACAGTAATTGTATTGTTCGAAGATGTGCAAACTTCCCTCATTTAATTAGTTCGGAAGAATAAGTACTGAGCGACGTGAAACAATTTTTTGGGGTTTTCTATTGTTTACGTTATACTTAATTTAATGCAATTTAATCGTTCAGGTAGTAAATGATATATAATTGCTTATACACATCAACTGAGTTTAATTATTTTCAAGCATGTAAATTATTTCTATGACGATAGAGAACCCAAATAGAAATGAGAATCAAAGAGTCTAATTATTGTTACGAAGGAATTGACGTGGGTGTGCCAGAGCCCGCAACCTAATCCTCCGATCTATAGTGGATGAACAACATGGGAGCCTGCTTTTCGGTTCCGAAATTAAAACATACTCGGTCGTTGTCAACAGTTATGAAGAGATTAGTGCCCTGACATCCAACCTCCGTGTAGTGAGACTGAAATCTCGATCGGTGTAGGTTCGTGAATAAAGCAGGTTTGAAACACGTTTTCGTACTGTTATGCATTTTTATCTACTGTAGGAAGGGTATTACCGGAATGCTTGAGTTGCAACTACACATTGAGGGATCGTAGTATCAGACTATTGATCGAAACCAATTTCATATGTACTCACATTCGTGTAACCATACTAATCGATCCTCGAAATGAAAAATCTCGCTATCTAGGCATAACTAAGTATAATCTAGCACTCATTCTCCAGATGACGAAACGACTGCTTTCGATAGGTAGATTCAAATTCGCACCAAAGAAATCAACACCGATTTATATTATGTTTGGACTTATTTGATTGATTGATTGATTTTTTTCGTTTTTCCGGGCGCGTCAACTGCTTTGGTCATTAGTCCCGTTAGTGTAATGCATGTTTTTTCTCGGGAGATGGCAGTGATTTTTCCCCTCGCTGGATGGCGAAATCCGACACCAACTTATCATCGGCTAGTGGGGATTCCCCTAACCAGGACTCTCCCACTAGCAGGGCATCGCCCCAGCTGGGACAAGCTCTAAGCTCCCGACCGGTCTCCCGGAATATGTGGTAGTGTAGTGCATGTTGGTGTAAGTGATTGTGTAAGGGGAGAGGATAGGACAAGGAAGAGGAAGGACAGATCGCGCGCGGTCCGTGTTCCGTTTGGTAAGCTACTGCTCCGGCATTCGCCTGCTGATAGGAGAAACCACGGAAAACTACCGATCAGAGCAGCCGGCCGCTAGAATTCTCCTCCAGGCAGCGACTGAATTCGACCTAGCTGAAAAGCTAGTGTCGAAAATCCTGCCACCGTCAGGACTCGAGCCCAGGACCTCCCGGTCAGAGGCGCTGCAGTGGCATCAGTTGATGCACTGAGCTACCGCTCCCGGTTTTGGTCTTCACAATGAAGTAATAGGCAAATGATGGCAGAAAAGCGATCATTCTATTAATTTGAGACAGAATTCTAGAGCTCACATAGTTTCATTTAAATGGAAAATAACTAAATTCGATTGAATAGAAAGCTCAAACGTATTTCTAAACGAAAAACCTAACTATTTCTTTACCTTCCTATAATCTTACTGTTTGAAATATGTAGATAATAACAACTCCATCTGAGGAATGCATGATCTTGTAGTTGAGAACTCCGTGATTCTGCAAGAAGAGCCATGTCGGTGGTAGCGTAGCTACTGATGCCTCCCTTGCCGAACGGGTCGATAGTAAAGGGTCAGATGAAAAATTACTCCAGAGAACAGCTTCAACAGCATCTTGGAAGGAGAGGAGGAGAATTGAGATGGCGGGAAGAGAATCTCAAAGAGCCTCACCGCAACGTCTGACCCGCAGCGGGCGGCTGCAAACTGCCTGCCCTATGCTAGTGGCAGCTGGGTCTATAGTAGAAAGTTAGTGAGTTAAGTTAGTGCCTTATTTTACGTGGCGAGATTCGGGCCATCAGGCCCACCCTTCCGTCTAACCACGCATATTTCGCTACGCTCCTTTCACCACCTAGCGGAGAAAAGAGCGATGAAACAGGCGGATCTCGATTTTGCTCAGAGACTTCTTTTAGGCTTGAGAATCTTTTACATGCAGTAAATCTACTACATGGGACAGCCGGTTTGTCTTCCCCTCCGAAAGAAGGCTTACGAAGGATTTTTTTGCCCTTAAAAATCCACGGCTTCGATCGGGTACCCGCAAACTCGGGTACAACAGTCCGGTACGCTGACCGTTATACCACCGAATCCGCTAAACCACCGAATCCGCTAGTAGGGAGAGTAGAGAAAAAAAAAGAGAGTAAAGAAAGTAGAGAGGGAAAAGCTATGAATCTTTGGATTTATTATTTATCGGCCCTGGAAAGTGGAAGAATCAGTATCTTTATTAGAAAGTAGGTAAGGCGAAAGGGATATGAACCTTTGGATTTCCGGTTAACGGCTCACGGAATCAACTGGTGAAAACATTCAATGCCTGCCCCAAAACCCGGATAATGTCACACTGTCGATGAGTAGTTATCATATGGATGTTAGACCAAGAGATCCAGAAACGGCAGTCGCTCAATGACATAGTAGGGGATGGATAGTGTACGAATTAAAGGAGGTGAAGTGGTCCTTTTACTATGCAAAATCAAAAAAAGATGCTAAAAAATAGTATTCAAAAAACGGAAACAGCAGAATCCAGATAGAAGACCTCCAGATTTAAACAAGCTACCCAGTCAAAGGTGATAAGTAATCAACAGTTGAAAATTCACAGCCGAAGAACTTCATGATATTAAAGAAAATGTGGAGAGTGCTATTTGATCGAATTATCATACGACAAATGTTTATATACGTCTGGTACCTCTCAAAACGATGAAAGCTCATCGCCTTGGAAAGGAACGTCAGTGGTGAAAATTCTTCAGGTTATGAATTGGAGAATATTATTATTATTATTATTATTATTATTATTATTATTATTATTATTATTATTGTTATTATTATTACTAATATTATTGTTATTGTTATTATTTTGGTTGGTTCGATAGTGATTCCGGGCACGTCAACAGCTTAGGTCATTATTCCCGTTAGTGTAGTGCATGCTTTTCCTCGAGAGATGGCGGTGATTCCTCTACTGGATGGCGAGATCCGGTGCCGACCTACCGTCAACTAGTGGGGTTTCCCCCTAATCAGGAACATGTGGTAGTGTAGTGCATGTTAGTGTAAGTGTGTGTGTGTGTGTGTGTGTGTGTGTGTATGTGTGTGGGAGGGGAGAGGATAGGACAAGGTGAGGAAGGAAGAAACGCGCGCGGTCCGTGGCCTGTTTGTTAGGATACTGCCCCGGCATTCGCCTGGTGTTGATCGAAAAAAAACACGGAAAACTACCGAACAGAGCAGCCGGCCGCTAGAATTCTCATCCAGACAGCAAGTGAATTCAATCTAGCTGAAAAGGCAGTGCCGAAAATTCTGTCGCCGTGCCGTCAGGATTCCAACCTGGGTACCTGCCAGTCAGAGGTGCTGCAGTGAAATTATTATTATTATTATTATTATTATTATTATTATTATTATTATTATTATTTCTTTTTTCTCGGAGTTTCTCACCCGGGGTTCATGGTTTGAGGGGCCTCTAGGCATACCACATTCCTAGCTTTGCATATTGAGTACTGTGCGAACAATCCGGCAGGTTTCAAGAATGACTGACTTTTGAGCTTTTGGGATAATTTTATGAGAATGAAGACCTGTTTTTTCTAAATAATTCTTTAGATTTTTGTTAACCAGACCTGTGGCTGTTATTACAATTGGTATAATTTCAACAGACTCAAGTTTGTATATTTCTTTATATTCTATTGATAGGGGAATGTATTTGGAGATTTTTTCTGTTTCTGCCTTATTGATGTTGTGATCTGCAGGGTGTGTAACATATTATTATTATTATTATTATTATTATTATTATTATTATTATTATTATTATTATTATTATTATTATTATTATTATTATTTATTATTATTATTATTATTATTATTATGTAGTTGACGAAGCAGTCACGTGAATTGGCATTTCAGAGTTACGTCGCATCGAGCGTTCGCAGAGTCGGTTGGCGGGTAAGAGCTGCTGCCAGTGGCGGCACGGAAAAAGCACCCCGGAACAAAAGAACGGTGGAGCGGGCTACAGGCGTGACGGGGGCGAGGGCGAGGGCCGTCTGACAAAGTTGATGGAATACTAAATGATGTTAGCCTGCAGCGCTGCGCGCGGCGCTTCACGCAACTTCGCCGAGGAAGCGGAGATCGCGCAGCGAAAAGGTTGGGTCTCTCGATGCTCTGGCGAAAGGCGGTCAGGCGCCCAGCGCATGACGCCAACATGACAGGTGCCGGCTTGCGAAAATAAAACAAAGTGTTCCAAATGCACTCTGTGTGGGACGATAGCCACACAAAATTTATAATGGGTTTTCACTACTATACTTACGAACGTCCTTTTCTTAAACAACTGTTTAATTGTAGGAATTCAGATTTGGTGTTGTTGACGTTCTTATAAGAAGAAATAAAAGAGGTCAAGTTCGTCAACATATTAGCTTTATTAAGATAGCCGGCTTTCGATGGCTTTGCCGTCATCGTCAGTCTCGCTGCTTTCGGCAGAAGTCGGCCGACTGTGCCGGTCGACTGTGCCAGTGCCAAGATGACCGTCGGCCGACTTTTGCCGAAAGCAGCGAGAATCATTTTGCCCAAATCATTTGTTTCGATAGATCTTAACGGACGGACCATCGTGAAACCCTCAGCGAGGTCGAATGTTAAGAATGACTTTTCGTTTATTTTTTTTAATTGCGTGAAGTCGATATATCAGAACAGTTAAATGAAAAATTACTTTTCCTAGTTTGTTTCAGTTCTAGTGAGCGCAAAACGAGAGTTAGATTCCATGTCTACTTAGATAGATCTTATAAAAAGAGCGTGAATATGAATAAAAAAAATATTACCCTACTTATTTACGAACGGCTGACATTTTGAGAAAACATGGATTACATATCATAAGACAGTCATAGTCAATCCCAGGTACACGCATAGATGTACTTGTAAACAAAGCAATGCCAACACTCCATCTTAAGGCGAATACTTTTCTCGTGGGAATTGTGAGAATTCTGATGTGTTGTTGACGATCTTATGAGAAGAAATAAAATAGGTCATCGTGGTCAACATATTATGTTTATTAAGATTATTGCCGTCATCGTCAGTCTCGCTGCTTTCGGCAAAAGTCGGTAGACTGTGCCACAGTGCCGGCTATCTTAATAAAAATAATATGTAAACTAAGATGACCTCTTTTCTTTCTTCTTCGAATACTTTTCTTTTAGAACGGGAAATGTTCTGAGTTGTAGGAATAAAAAGCAGTCGTGTGTGAACTGCCTGTTTAGGCGAAGTTAGGATAACGTTGCTATAGATCTGCATTATGCTGGTAGTTTAAATACTCGTTACGATTGAATCCATTGCCACAGTGGTGGGTTGCTTAGTGATAGAAATTCATCGCAAGTATTCATCAAATGCGAGTGTTCTTGCAGTTCATCAATTTTTTGTTACATGTTGATTATATTAGGAGAAAAAAATGATATTGTTCTTATATCTCAAATAACAAATAACAAAAATGACACACATGTATTAAAATGGAGTATGTTTATGCAAATTTGAACTTTAAACGAGTATTCAGACGTTTGGCAACAATAGAAAAACCAAATAAAGCAAAATTACATAAACGTCACTTTTTCCGAATTATATTCGTGTAAATTACTAGTCCCTTCAGTTGATGCGTCCAATTAAATTAGCAGACTAGCATATCACTTCATCTGAGTAATTAATGTGTTCGAATTTTTAACACAGTAACCGTATTAATGTGTATGTTGACATTTATCGAACAAAGTATGTATTAATTTCCATATCTCCATGTACCCTTATCTTCAACTCAATTTTATTCCTTCTGTTATAATAGATATTAATGAAAATAAAGGTAAATATAAACCATTTTCATGTAGCTTTCTAGGAGAGTTCACCTAGCTGCCTTAGTAAAAAGAATAGAAAATATTCATTCCTGTCAACGAGTTAGCAAGGTGGAGGTCATGAACAAACACCTTATCGAGTTTCATGTTGACCAATCGGCTGATAGCAGAAAAGATAATGTATCTTCTTTTGGATGTTTAGAGATTGCACAAATTCACGCAATTTTTTGTTTCGTTTGAGATTGCTAACCTTAATTCAACCCTTTATCAATTTCATGTATGAGTGCCAAACGTTTTGTTTTTTTGTTACTGGGAAGATTTTCGCCGTGAAATAAAGTTTCAGTAATGCACCACAGAACATACTTTTGCTAATTTTGAAATGAGTTAATATTATGAATTAAAATAGTGTATGAAAGATTTAAAAGTTATTAAATGCATCACGTGCGTATTGGCCTTTCAACCCTCAGAGAACGGGTTCGATCGAACTGAATTGTGTGTATTTTCGAAACCCACAGAGTCCTTTGTTTAAGCAAGTAGAAAAGGCCTTTGTTAAACCCATCCTAATCAGATACCATATTCGCTTAACCGAGTAATGCATCGCATAATTGATAACTATTACCGAAAGTTAATTAATGGTTGTGGCAATCCCAGGCGACTATGTAGTATGAAAGCTAAAACCTACCCGCAACGCTAAGACCCTATAGCTATTAACTAGAGCAATCTCAACCATTTGGTCCACGTCGGCAGTGGGTCAATGGAGGTATCTCTAAGTGCCTAGGCTTTACAGTCAACAAACATGTGCCTATTGCAAATACATCGTTTGCATGCAATATTGTATGTATAAATAAATTAAATGTTGAAATTGTGTATATGTACAAATCAAGAAACATGTATACCTATTGCAATTATACATTATATGAAGAAAAAATTTGAAGCACTATCAAGTTAATGTAAAATGTTGCGTTCTAACCTCCAGAGAATGAATGAGGCTTAACGAGAGCATAAACGCAGAGAAATTCATTAGAATATTATATTTTGCTGACGTAATGATTGTAGCTTCAACATTATTACGATGTGAAAATATAACTTAGTTTGAGTTGTGTGAACTCTTGAAAAGAGATCATTGAGGGATGTAGCGTCAGTTACCGTGGACGCGAGTTTGTTGAGTCGGACACTGGATAGAGTTCGCTAATGAATGGACGCCTGAATGTTGACCCTGGATATTAACGCGACATTCTGCTTTGAAATCCCCAATAGTAGCAACTTTGGGATATTGGGAGTTTGACGAAACCTTGGAGAAATTATTCTAGCGAAAATTAATCGGTTGTTCTACAGTACGGAACAAGATATCTGCGGAAGCGGAAAAGGTATTATTTTCCGATTGATTATGGTTACAAGAATTCGTAAAATAATTTATTTTATTTTATTTGAAATTTTTAACTAACGGAATTCTTATTTCTCAAGAGAGTGGCCAACGAACAGCCACGTTTGGTGAGTGACATTACAATTGCAGCTGAATTTATGGCCGTTGCCAACGATCTCGGGCATCTACGTGTGCGTACGCTGTTCCGGAAACCTGAGTTGAGACGATTCGTAACAAACATGCATGGTGAGTACTTACGGGTGACGCCCTTCTCCAGGTCCTCGTAAAAGGCGCAGTAGGCGAGCTGCTGCAGCACCGGCGTGGCCAGGCGCTGCAGGGTGTCGACTCGCCGCAGGCGGTGGGAGATGAGTTCCACATCGCGGTGGTTGCGTTCGCTCGGCCTGCGCACGCCAGAACACCACCGTCACCCACCCACTCACCACACAGCACCCAGAACATCGGGTGTATCACGGAGTGAATGAAAGAAAATGGGATCGAAATGGACAGTACGTGCAATGGTAAAGCGATTTAAAATTATGCGTTCGAAAGGACATGGGATGGACTTGGCGATGGTTGTTTCTTGAGCACGCCAGAACACCCCCGTCACCCACACACTCACCACACAGAACATCGGGTAATCACGGAGTGAATTTAAAAAAATGGGATCAAGTGGACAGTACGTGAAAAGGTAAAGCGCTTTAAAGTTATGCGTTCGAAAGGACATGGGATGGACTTGGCGACGGTTGCTTTCTTGAGCACACCAGAACACCACCGTCACCCACCCACTCACCACACAGAACATCGGGTGAATCACGGAGTGAATTAAAAAAATGGGATCGAAGTGGACAGTACGTGAAAAGGTAAAGCGCTTTAAAGTTATGCGTTCGAAAGGACATGGGATGGACTTGGCGACGGTTGCTTTCTTGAGCACACCAGAACACCACCGTCACCCACCCACTAACCACACAGCACCCAGAACATCGGGTGTATCATGGAGTGAATTAAAAAATGGGATCGAAATGGACAGTACGTGAAATGGTAAAGCGCTTTAAAACTATGCGTTCGAAAGAACATGGGGTGCACTTGGCGACGGTTGCTTTCTTGAGCACACCAGAAAACCACCGTCACCCACCCACTCACCACACAGCACCCAGAACATCGGGTGTGTCACGGCGTGAATTAAAGAAAATCGGATCGAAGTGGACAGGACGTGAAAAGGTAAAGCGCTTTAAAACTATGCGTTCGAAAGGACATGGGGTGGACTTGGCGACGGTTGGTTTCTTGAGCACACCAGAACACCACCGTCACCCACCCACTCACTACACAGCACCCAAAACATCGGGCCACATAATTAGGTTATCACGGAGTGAATGAAAGAAAACGGGATGGAAATGGACAGTACGTGAAATGGTAAAGCGATTTAAAATTATGTGTTCGAAAGGACATGGGATGGACTTGGCGATGCTTGCTTTCTTGAGCACACCAGAACACCAGCGTCATCCAACCTCTCTCGCACGCAGCACCCGAACCATTGACCCAAAGGGGACTCATAATTTGGTATATCGCCGACTGAGTTATGAAAAATGGAATCAAAAAAGCCAGTATGCTGTCCGTGAGATTGGAACGTATTACAACAATGCGTTCGGAAGGAGATGGAATGGACTTCGTGATGGATGCCACCGAGTGCTGCGCAGACAAAGGCACCACCATCACCCAGCATCCAAACAGCATCACACAGCATCCAAACCATAGATCCACAGTAGATTCACAATTAACTATGGAAGTAGGTAGGAAAATGGGATCAAGGTGGCAGTATGCTGACCTTGAGATGGGAATGCTCTAAGGGAGATGTGATGGACTTAGCGATGGTTGTCCTCCGGGGACCGTAGACACCAGGACACTACCGCCAGGCAGCCTCTCAAGTTCACAACTCCAAAACAATCGACCCAAATAGCACTCATAATTGGGTATAACTCGGAATAAGGTAGGCAAATGGAATCAAAATGGCGGTGTGCTGACCGTGCGGTGTGAATGGCGTTTAAAACTATCTGTTCGAAAGGAGATGGGATGACTTCGCGTTGGTTGCTCTCCGGGGGCTGTGCCCATCAGAATACCACCATTTTTTCCTCGGGAGATGGTGGTGAACTTCCCCCGCTGGATGGCGAGTTCCGGCGCCGACCTACCGTCGGCTAGTGGGGTTTCCCCCTAACCAGGACTCTCCCACCAGTGGGGCACCGCCCCAGCCGGGACAAGCTCTAAGCTCCTGACCGGTCTCTCGGAATATGTGGTAGTGTAGTGCATGTTAGTGTAAGTGTGTGTGCAAGAGGAGAGGAGAGGATAAGGAAGAGGAAGGACAGATCGCGCGCGATCCGTGGCCCGTTTGGTAGGGTACTGCTCCGGCATTCGCCTGGTGTTGATTGGAGAAACCACGGAAAACTAACGATCAGAGCAGCCGGCCGCTAGAATTCCCCTCCAGATAGGGACTGAATTCGACATAGCTGGAACGCTAGTGTCGAAAATCCTGCCGCCATCAGGACTCGAACCTAGGACCTCCCGGTCAGAGGCGCTGCAGTGACATCAGTAAATGCACTGAACTACCGCTTCCGGTCCAAATCCACGGCCTATAGCAGTCCTTGTCCAACGGAAATCAGAAAAACTGGAGAACGTGTGATCAGAATATCAGCTATGGTGACTATGAGTCACGGACATCGTACGATATTTTGCAGTAGAATATAGATTATATAGGCATCTTTACGGTTGCTCCCGCTTGGCCGATGCACCGAACACCACCGTCACTCAACCACATTCGTACACAACAACAAACGCACACTCAGAAGGCTATATCACCCTTGAATGGAGCTCAAAAGTATTCTGAGCTAAATACATTAGAAATGACGATAATATTGGCCGTGAAGCAAATAGGTTGTTTTAAACTATTCAGCCGAAGAAAGATAATCCTTCGCGGCGGCGAATGCACTTGCTAGACCTGCGCATAGCAAAACTCCGTCATCCTACCGCTCACATACGCTGCACGAAATTTGAATATTCAATGGAAAAGCGGATTGATAGGGTGAAAAGAGAGTAATCAACTGTAGTGATCGTGAGACTATGATTGCTAGACAGTGACAAAACGAAGAAACATCGTTATGGCTTTCGTTAAACCTCTCAACAACAGAACCCTACCGTCACCCATCTAATCACGCACACACTACCACAATCTTCGCCCTACAGCAGATTCCGCTATTCACGTGGACACGGAATAAAACGGGGAGAAATGGGATGGGAATGTTGAGTATTCGGAGCAGTCACACATTTCTTCCGAAGGCCGTGGTCCATTGGAAAACATACAGCCCTTCAGCCCGGAAGAAATCGGTGATTACAACTCCGGCCGTGAAAGCCTACATTGTTTTATTACTCGGAGCAGCATTCGTCAAAAATTAAATTGGACTTATTGCGATGATTATGATTTCTCTTGCTAGACCTACACAAACCAGAATATCCAGCCGCAGAAGACCCTCAACAACTTAATTTAATATTTCATTTCTCTCACACAATCTTGTTTCTGACACCGAATGTGCCTATACAAACAAGGACTACGTAATCCGTACTTGCGGCCCTAGTCTTTTACAGTATTACAAGGTACTCACAGAAGCTCAGTGTTGAGTGAGAGTCATTTTCTCCCTACCTCGTAGAAAACTCTATCGGAACCGGATTACGAGTACAGATGTATATGAAATAACAAACACGTCAACTAGTGACGCGATGTCGATCATAAAGCTTCCGTATGTGGCGTCATGGAGAAAAACACACAGACATTTACAAGTATGTACAAGTTTATTTACACGTATGTACAATAACCAACTTCTGCTCCGAAACTACTCACTTGTGAGTATTTCCCTGTGGATACCCCACATAGCTAGGGAGGCCCCGCCTCCTCTGACGCGACTCCCACGCCACTACCGTGACCTCGTCACCCGTGCAATAGGCACGACACGCTCCAGCCTGGGCGTAAAGTTTCGCATCGCGCGAGGTTTCCAGAATAAAATCCCCGTGTGAGCTCGTCGGCTCGATTTTTTACCAGAGTGTAGCCGTCACGTGACCGTCCTAGGTGTAGGAGGGAGGCTCGCGTCTACCACGTGACCTTCCCGGTCAAGTTGGCGTCCCCTTTGTCTAAAGGTATCCCAACGCCGGGGTGCCAAGCTATTCATGCCCGCAGGTATGCAATACTTCCGCTCCTCCTCCCACCCACGGCCGCCAACGTGACGCTACACATGTACAAAAGTTATACATCGATGTAAATAATAAAGCGGCCAAAACCATCCATGTATTTTCATCCATGTTTTAAAGCTGGATAAGGAACCTTTATCATTAAATATGTGTGCAACAAACTTTAATTATACAGTGGCTGTGTTTATTAATTTATAATTAATATTGAACTAAAAAAAGCAAAAAATAATAAGAATGAACGAAATTAAGAGTGATCCACGCAGATCAAAGGCTTAGTTCTCAGTTCACCGAAGGAGGGTACGAAGTAAAAAGAGTCGACCATGGCGCAGGAATAAGGGTCGACGTAATCTCCATGTGGGATATACGAGGAAATATGGAGGGCATCGGGGTCATCTTGGGCCAGAGATACTCTGCTCAACAAGGGTAATATTGGCTGTGGTAACATCAGCTATCGATGTTTCGAAAACATCGACATGCGTTAGTTTTATCCGCTGAGTGTTGATCATAGTCACTTATGTTAATTTCAGAGTCAGTGTTAGCATTCTTTCTTCCTATTAAAACCTCGGCAGAACTACGACTCCGCATTGGTCAACGCCCCAAATGGACGATCATGATACATTTAAATTAAGTAAACAAATATTACCTATTGCTCTAGGCTTCTAACCAGCTAAAGTGGCTAAGGACATCCATTGATATCACTGAATTGCCTCTGTCCGGGAGGTTCTTGGATTTGAGTAAACGGTGGCAGGGTTTTCGACACCAGCTACATACCTCGGTCGAGTCAGCCATAATCTGTAGGAGAATTCTAGCGGTCTTTGCTCTGATCGATGACTTTCCGTGGTTTCTCCGAACATCATGCGAATGTCGGAAAAGTACCGTAACAAAGGGGCCACGGACCGAGCGCGATTTTTCCTTCATCTTCTTCTCCTATCCTCACGGCAAACACTGTCATATGCACAACAATACTACACGTGTCGGAAGATCACAGTCAAGAGGTGAGAACTTGTCCCGACTGAGTCGATACCCAGTTGGTGAGGGATTTGTTATGTTCAGAAAAACCACTCACTTTCCAAACAAGTTTATTTACACAGTAACGGAAATATTTACAACAGAAAATCATTTTGCCTAAAGCACACTCTACCAAAACCACTGTTTCTCCAATCTACATCTCCCGCTCAGTCTGCTCCGTCTCTGGCGGCGCTCCCTTATCAAGCAGCCGGCGCCGTAGCCTCGCTTCACGGCCAACGGCTCGCCGGCTGCTGATTATTTCTCATTGGCCGGCCGTCTTTGCCGGTCTGATGCCCAGCCGCCACCCGCCACCGCTGCCGCCTCGCGCCGCTTTAGGCGCGCTCTTCAACTTTGTCACACAGCCGCAACAGGATTCCTGGTTGGGGAAAACCCGCAAGCCTTTTAGGTGGTCGGTGCCACCGCTCTTACCAACCAGCGGGGGAAGATTACCGCCACCCTGTTCAAGACTAATGACTATGGCAGCGCTCCGGAATTGAATCCACGAAAATAACGACACTATCCTGTTACCCCAACACTTGCGTTGCATCTTCTCTCCAGTTTTGTCGCCTCACAAGAATACTACATGTGACAACCTACGACTGTAACGTCACAAGTGTGAAGTAGAGAGGGTCGAGCCAATGGCGAACGATAATTTTCTCCAGATCCCAAATGAATGTTAAGGTACCCGAACGGGTAAAATGCGAAAAACCAAACTGCCACGCATCCAAAACGTGGAAAGCCCGTTTACAGTCTCACGAGGCGTGGACACAGTCACGTGACTGGTCGCCGCGTCGGCGTGTCAGCACCGTTCGTCGCCACAGCTCTCATTAATTATCCGCCAGACTGCGTTGTGCGAGGGCGGGCAGCGAACACTCCGCAGGGGCTTGCACGGCTAATAGGATCAGCTGGGCGCTGCCAGCACCCAATGGGTTAGTGGGGCTTAGCCCACGTATTGCGCCGTTTTATTCACGTGCGGAGGACCGGCAGCGGTAGCTGAGTGCATCAACTGATGTAACTGCAGCGCCTCTGACCGGAAGGTCCTAGGTTCGAGTCCTGACGGCGCACACTGGTTTTATCGCGGCAAAAACCTGGCCATAATTGCACAATTCAAAATGCGCGTTTGGAATTTTGACTTATCAAATCTCGTTCGGAAGACATTGGAGCATACTACTTCAGCTTCAGAAATTTATTTCAATCATTTTTGTCTTCCACACGGTGTTGTAAAGTTACCGTTGCTCGAATGACTCGAATTCGTTGATTCTTGCCAACGATATTCGTGAAATTAAAAAAAGGGTTTAACATTTTTTTAAGGATTATTTTTGTATATCCGAATATAAGACACTTATGGCTGTAAGTTAAGTATTTTTTATATGATCGGTTGAATTCTAAACCATGTAGCGTAACAAAGTTAGTCGTTTATATTGTAGATTATATTTTTTGTCCTGCGAGGTCCTGCCTCAATTATTATTTTTATTTATCAAGTAGAATGTCCTTAATCAGAATAACACAAATTTAGCTGCACATATCTGCATCTTTTTGTTTTAAAGCGACTATACTACAATGCTACGTAGTAAGATATAACACTAGATCGCCCCCGATGGTTTCTTCGATGCCACAGGGAATTGATTTCTTGGAATAACTTTTTACTTCTCCTTCAGATAATTACTTTTAGTAGTAAAATTAATAATATAAACTTTTGGAGGGATTAAACAATAATAACCCAAGCCACCGAGCACTTTCAGATTTTTAGTGTATTTTAAGGATTCTTCTTTTCTTGACGCAACAAACAAAACTATGGGTAACTGAGGTGTAAGAGTGAATTCAATGTGGTCACCTCAAAGTATTGTTGACTAATTTTTTGATTCAATTATTCATAATTAAATATTAAATAAAATATTGTTTATTCAATAAGTGCCGACGAAATTAGATCTGTATACATAGGTATTGGGTTCCCAGCAGATGGGTGACATTTGTTTGTATATATATATATATATATATATATATATATATATATATATATATATTATATTTAATTAAATCTTAATGAATCAACAAATTCAAATACTGTCTTAAATAACATTTTACTTACAATCGATTTCTTTTTCCTTAAATCCGATATTCCTTTTTGAAGCAGCTATTTTGTATTTCATAGCAATTTTTGTATTTAGTGACTTCAAAAATAGTACTTAACCATATTTCTGCGCATATTTGCTTCATTTTCAAGCTTCAATTCTGAATTTTGATATTTCATTCCGATAATCGAAATTAGCGATCTTGAGAACCATTTTATACATATTCCTACGCACATTGGGCTTATTTTTATGAATCAGTTAGCCATTTTGAATTTTGAAATTTCATTATGACATTTGAAATCAATGACCTTCAGAGCCCCATATGTATATTTTTATATGCATTTTTCTTCGTTTTTAAATGTCGATCCGCCATTTTGAAGGCGCCATTTTGAATTTTGAAATTTCGTAATGATATTCTAATTCAGCGATCTCAAAAACCCCTTGATACCAATTTTTACGCAAATCCACTGACATTTGCAATTATGACCAAGTTTTAGGCCCGATTCAACCAGTGTGCGGCGGCAGCATTTTCGACACTAGCTTTTCAGCTAGGTCGAATTCAGTCGCTGTCTGGAGGTGAATTCTAGCGACCAGCTGCTCTGATCGGTAGTTTTCCGTGGTTTCTCCGATCAACACCAGGCAAATGCCGGAGCAGTACCCTACCAAACGGGCCACGGACCGCGCGCGATCTGTCCTTCCTCTTCCTTGTCCTATCCTCTCCCCTTACACACACTTACACTAACATACACTACACTTCCACATATTCCGGGAGATCATTTGGGGGCTTAGAGCCTGTCCCGGCTGGTGTGGTGCCCCACTAGTGGGAGAGTCGTGGTTAGGGGAAAACCACACTAGCCAACGTCGCCGGATCTCGTCATCCAGCGGGGGAAGATCACCGTCATCTCCCGCGAAAAAACATGCACTATAAAATGGAACTAATGACTAAAGTAGTTGACGCGCCCGGAAACACGAAAAAATCAATCAATCAATTTACTTTTTACCGGGGTCAAACGAATACTACTGAGGTATGAAAATATTTACCTTAGTATCAGTTGTAAGCATTTATTGAAAACTAGAACGAGAAGTTACTAGTAATTTATCTACCGATCCGTTAGTTCATCAAACCCTCACATGTTCCATTAGGCGCGCTTCAGTTTATCTTCTTAAACCACTTCCAAGGCAGCTCGTTAATGTTAAAACTCTTTCCGTTCTCGTCGTCCCTGCGAGGTAACTGGTGTCGAAAATCCGCCACCGAGAATTCTCTAGCCTGTAACCTTTCAGCTTACAGCACTTCAATGCGGGCTCGTAACTAGATATGCAAACCTACTTGTTAAGCATTAGAACAGTTTTGTCCCGAAAGATATATTAAATATACGATTAATGGCACAGATTAAATCTTCCAGAAAAATGAATAGCTTTTGGCACTCGGCTGGATTTTGTGCTTCAGCTTTATTAATCGTATCCGGAACTGACTTTATGAATGCAGTTAAAATATTCTCGTAATTCTTTCAACGAACTTTAAAACATATAATTCTCTTGAATTTCATAGTTAAAATGAATTTTACTTTATTCTCTGAATTCCCTCGTCCCTTTGTAAATGCGCAATTACGGGTGTAATAAATTGCATCGAATCACGTTTTGTTATAATTACTCTTGGGTTATCGAGTGCAATATAAGCTTTTGATTGTAGTGGAAGCAAATTAAACAATAATTGTTCGATTTACTGAATATCTGCTGACATTCAATTAACTTATCGATAGTGTGGTAAAATGAACGTCGTACTCATAAAACTGTGAATTCGTGTCCCGTGGAACGCTTGGATGATTTCGTCAAGTGGTTATAGAATCACAAATTTTCAATTTGTAAATCTCGTCTGATCAAAGATCGCATCATAATCAATATTCAACCATCGTAATTCGCCTTTCATGGTCTCCCTAATCAACCTTCAAAGAGTAGAAGGCAAAGAGAAATCATTATTGTGAACAACTGCCCTAGAAAGAATAAGGCGTTCTAAAGCAACCTGCCTCCTTCACATACGCTCAGAATCTAGTAAGGTGCTCATTACACCATAAAAGTAACTTTTAACCACGAAAACAGCCTTTTACAAAGCAATAAAATGCTTATAAAATGGCAGTGTATATTGATGTGACTCGTTACTCTGACGGTATGGATACGTAAATGTTTGCCGTTTCTAAAATTAGAGGAAGCAATTTCTATAAAACTGCTTATGTTTACATTTAATGTCGCAATATCATAGTATAATAATGCATACAAAGAGTACAAAATCACAATATTAAGTTTTTCGTCTTTTTCTGATATTCCCTTCGTCAGAAGATACGGTAAACTAATGCGCTACTTTGAGAAGTTCAGCAGCATCCGAAATAATCTTTTTGTTTTTATTTGCCGACTACAGTAGGTCAGCAATAGCACCGTAGCTTCTGCAGTGTTGTTGAACGGGAGGACAAAGGGAGTTCAAGGAATGGGAGATTGAAGTCCCGACGCTTGGGGACTATCGGTGCGTGAATAAGTAATAATAAATGCGCTGCCTCCTGTTGGCTGCTTCTATTCGGGCTTCTATGCAACATCCAAGGCGTCGTTCTGCCCCTCCTCGATGACCTTGGGTGGGGGGACTCCGGTAACGGGGTACTTCTACCGTTACACAACCTGTATTTATAATCTAACGCTTTTTGCAATGCCTGAGGAGTCGTGCATATCGATGTAGGTTGAGGACGTCGAGCCAAAGGCTTGCAGCACCAACCCTCTGGTACCGGTAAGTGGTGCGTGAGGAGAGCAATGCATTCAAACTGTGAAAAGCAACGCCTTTTGGTGACGTGCACGCGCCCAGATGCCCAGGGAAGTTGTGCGACGCAGTATGTGGGGAGCATGTCCCGTCGTGCGCGCGTTGTTTCCTCGCTTTTTTGTCTCTGCACTTCCCCTCCCCCTACGTCTCACTCCTCTCTCGCTCCTCCCCTTTCCCTCCCCTCTCCCTCCCCTCCCCTCCCACCCCTCCATCCCCTCCATTCCCTCCATCCCCCTCCCATCCCTCTCACTCCCCTCCTCTTCTCCATCCCCTTCCCTACCTCCCCCTTCCTCTCCCCTCCTTTTCTTCATCCCCTCCTCTTCCTCATTCCCCTCCTCTTCCACTTCCCCTCCTCTTCCCCTCATCCTCCGTTTCCGCTCGCTTCCCTCCAGCTGAGACGCTTCATGCGGTCGGCGCAACGCTTTGTCAAAGACCCAGCTATACCAGGCAGCGGATTCTCCGCATCCTACACGTATTTCACACGAAAGCTTTTAAGGAAATTGGCTCCTACGTTTAACACCTTATCGCTTTTTTTTTCAAACAAAAGCGTTTTCCGTTTTAAACTTGATAACAGGAAAGGTAAATACGATGGTGTGTTTTTTCTTGAATAATGATATTTTCCGGTAGACTATATTGTGACATACCGATATGTCACGTTAAAATAAATTAACATTTATTTGTAGACAATATGGTGGAACATGCATTACGAAATATCACGAGAGCTAGAGCTTAGCAACGACCGTGAATAAACAATGTAGTTTTTGTTTTTCTAAATGCATTAAGAGTTTTCTGGATGCCGAAAGTAGAAAATTTGGGATTGGGCGGAGAAGTTTAGACGGTCAAACGTTATGAAAAAAATGAAGGTAGTTTAATACGAAGTCTTCGAGGGATGAATCATGCAGGAAGATTTCATTCTGCTCTGAAACGCGCTTCTGAACTGTTCGTAGATATTTTCATGTGGAAGCAATATTGAAGTATAAATTGGAACTTTGTCGGGAGTGGTAATCAAGTTCGGGACTATGTCATAGGACGTAATCGGGACTG
The DNA here is from genome assembly GCA_964035755.1 of Teleogryllus oceanicus. Lineage (NCBI taxonomy): Eukaryota > Metazoa > Arthropoda > Insecta > Orthoptera > Gryllidae > Teleogryllus > Teleogryllus oceanicus. The sequence goes on from CAXIVR010000003.1 coordinate 180,533,872, forward strand.
GTAATTTTGATAGTTTGAGACCAGCTTGGATAGGGCAGAAGAGGATTTCGTTGGAACTTTGGACTACGGCAAGATCGCAAGATATTACGACTGAGAAGTCTACGAGGGACATCAACGAAGAAAAGATAAGTTAACCGCGGTGTAAAATTGTAAATTGAAAGAGATCATGATCAAAGGCCTAACTTAAATTCATTAAATTGTTTGATAAAAAGTAAAAATAAACTTTGTTAAATTTTATTCTTTAGAAAAGAAAGTGATCTTTCATTTAGTCAATCCAAACAGTAATGAACTAGGAATAGAATCATTCTATTTCAGATTCCCAGCTGCGCTGTATAGTCGGCGGATCCTATAATCCTTTATAGAGGTAATAAGGATTATAATTATATCGTGACCCATTGACCCAGCAAGCCGGACGCTAAGATCTTTAGCAGATATAGATGTAGAGAGAGAGGAAAATTTTGGTATATCTCAAAATGGCGCCTCAACGTGATGCATAATTTGTTATAATTTATAACAATTGGTGACACGGATAAAATTAGTCTTATAAATTATAATATAGTGATCCAAAGGAATCTGAAATTTATGGATTGACATTTGAAATTAATTGTTAGTTATAAGAAAGGGCCAAGACCATTTCATTAGTGTGATTTTAAAATAATTTAACAGAGAGATTTTAATTTGTATTAGAATTCAAAATGGATACTAGGAGCAAAAAATTGCGTATGGAGAATGTTAATGTAGATGATATGGCGTCTGCTAATACTAACCCCGAGGGAGAAATTTCGCGTGAAATTATTGAGATTGAACCACAAGAAAAGAAATAATGGCTGCACCGTTAGAAAATATGGACCCTAATAATTTAATTCTTAAGATGTTAGCAGAAATGAACGCAAAACTTGAGCATAATAATACTAAATTAGATGGAATCACTTCAGATATGAATAATAAATTAGAGGGGATCACTTCAGATATGAATATTGAATTTGAAAAAAATAACGCTAAATTGGAAGGAATGACATCGGAAATGTCATTAGAATTGAAGAATTTTCGTCAGGAAATACACAAGGAAATAGTGCAATTACGGGCGGATACATCGGCTGAATTCAACATTATTCATTGTAAAATTGAGTCTTTTAATAATCAAGTCGACCAAATGCAGAGGAATTAAAAGAATCTGGCGACAAAATTAATTTCCAAGTTAAGGATTTACAGGAAAACATTGTGACATTAGGACATTGTAAATTAGAAAAACGAATACAGGAGGGACTTAGAAACATTAAAATGGAGCAAGAATACAGGAGGGACTTAGAAACATTAAAATGGTGCAAGAATCTGAATCTGGGAAATATATGTCGGACATTAAGGACAAGATTGAACAGTTAGAAAACGAATTCATGATGCGTTCACAGGGAAATATACCAATGCATGCATCAGCGCTTGTAATACCAAGCCACCTAAAATTTCATGATGATGTGAGAGATACGCGAATAATTTATGACAATTTGAGGAGGCAGCAGCCAAAAGAAAGCTAAAACAGAAACAATGCTTTCGAGGCGAGTATAAGGAGGGTGATGAAGTGTTAATTAGAGTACCTCAAGTGTCGTCAGTGGATAAGAAGCTATTTTATAAATTTTTCCCGTTGTATAAAGGACCGTATCGAATTTGTAAAGTATTAAGCAAGAATGCCGCGATTTTGAATGATGAAAATGGACGGCAAATGGGAACATATAACTACAGGAACATGAAGCCGTATATGAGGGACGACACGCATGATTAAATATACTGGTCATAACAGAGATTTGTAAATAGTTGTAAATATTAGGTATAATAGTTTTTCTTTTGTTATTGTTTTGTCAATATGTGTATTTTGTCAGTTTGTGTAGGAGTTTAATTTAAAGTGTATGTGTATTCAATGAAGTTAATGGGAGCAAATATTAGGCAGATACGGCTATTAGAATACCTGATGAAATGGTTATTGTTGGCACATTCCGAAAGGAAAATGTAAATAGTTTTAAGGCAGCAAGTAACAAGACCTAGTGCAGTGCAAAGTGTAAAGTGTTAATGTCGTTTAGTGTGAAGAAGCAAGAAGAAAGTGTTCAATTTTAGTCTTGTCATTTAGTTAGGTTGTAGCAAACCAAATGACGCTTGGAGAGGAGAAGCTGACATACCGATATGTCACGTTAAAATAAATTAACATTTATTTGTAGACAATATGGTGGAACATGCATTACGAAATATCACGAGAGCTAGAGCTTAGCAACGACCGTGAATAAACAATGTAGTTTTTGTTTTTCTAAATGCATTAAGAGTTTTCTGGATGCCGAAAGTAGAAAATTTGGGATTGGGCGGAGAAGTTTAGACGGTCAAACGTTATGAAAAAAATGAAGGTAGTTTAATACGAAGTCTTCGAGGGATGAATCATGCAGGAAGATTTCATTCTGCTCTGAAACGCGCTTCTGAACTGTTCGTAGATATTTTCATGTGGAAGCAATATTGAAGTATAAATTGGAACTTTGTCGGGAGTGGTAATCAAGTTCGGGACTATGTCATAGGACGTAATCGGGACTGGTAATTTTGATAGTTTGAGACCAGCTTGGATAGGGCAGAAGAGGATTTCGTTGGAACTTTGGACTACGGCAAGATCGCAAGATATTTCGACTGAGAAGTCTACGAGGACATCAACGAAGAAAAGATAAGTTAACCGCGGTGTAAAATTGTAAATTGAAAGAGATCATGATCAAAGGCCTAACTTAAATTCATTAAATTGTTTGATAAAAAAGAAAAATAAACTTTGTTAAATTTTATTCTTTAGAAAAGAAAGTGATCTTTCATTTAGTCAATCCAAACAGTAATGAACTAGGAATAGAATCATTCTATTTCAGATTCCCAGCTGCGCTGTATAGTCGGCGGATCCTATAATCCTTTATAGAGGTAATAAGGATTATAATTATATCGTGACCCATTGACCCAGCAAGCCGGACGCTAAGATCTTTGGCAGATATAGATGTAGAGAGAGAGGAAAATTTTGGTATATCTCAATATTAAAAGAAATTGACGTGCAATATCGACGTGTATTACCATGTAAAATGTTTAAATCGTTGTTCTTGGTATAGTTACGAGAAATACGATCAATTATTTTTTATAATATTACAATTAATATGAATACCTAAAAGGCGCCAAATTATCTAAAAATAGAAATATGAAATATCACTGCTCAACAAATTTTGAAATGTAGTTTAATGGGATAAAGAATATTAATTTAAAATCACATGTCAGAAAGTATAATTTTGTACTCAAATTACCATCAGAACATTAACAAGTTATTCATCTTTTTATATCTATCTATTGCTAGTGAGAAAAATGTAGATTTCTATTTAAAAATTAAAGATGAATACATTTTTCAAAAAGTAAAAATATTACGAACACTATCTCCATAGCATATTACTTGTCGTAAGCTTCTGCATTGTTGATCGAGAACTGCATTTCGTAATCAGGAAAAGTTTAAAAGTTATAAGGGTAACCTGTAGTTAGAACAATTAAGTCCTTTTAAAAAACGACGACTCTAAAAGATGTTTAAAGACCCACAATTCGCTTACGATTTATTTGCGTGGTTACATATCTATATGTTCTTATAATTTTAATTGTAATATGTGTTCTTTACTGTATTTGTTACAATACTTTATATTAAACAAATAATAAACTTTCATTCATAAGTGTAGGGTCGTTTTTATTTTAAATAATTTACTCAATATACTAAAAATCATTACCTTACTATTATTCACTTTGTAATACTACATACGAATATATACTTTGAAAATAGATGGTATGGTTCATATTCTGCACAATCATATTCTGTTAGTGCGTGCGAGCAAATGCTGACGAAGCCCAAGGTGAAAAAGATAACCTACTTTCCTTCTCACAATCGGAAAAAGAAGCAACAAAGGTGCCCCACAATTCGCTATGTCATGGACAAAGAAAACCTTTAAAGAAGCATATCCTTAACCCTCCTTTGGCCGACGGATGTGCACCGCGTTAACCTTCGATTTCAATTTTTTCTGTTACAATCTATAATAACAACGAATTCTTGAAACTCCGACTAGCATCCTCGAAATGTATGATGAATTCGGCCGTGAAGATTCTCTGCACATTGCCAGGTCGTAATTTTGTGTTGCGTGAAAGTAAGCGCACTCACCGTCGCCCATTCGCATTAGGATTTTTTTCCGATTACCATTTTTAGATCAACCCACCAGAGACCATATGGGAAATACACTGTAATTATTAACACTGAATAGATATTTTTGATACAATCCTTCGTGTTCACTCCTCCATTTTATGTTTTTTCATAAAAAAAATCAAAATTACTCTTTTTCTTGCCTATGGAAGACGTATAGTTGTTTACTTCCTTGCAGTGGTAAATAGTTTTAAAACAGATATTGGGATGCATAGGATACGTACAGAGTTTTACCCTCACAATCAAACATGGTTCTGCATTGTAGACCGCTGAGGTGAAACAAAATGCAATGCACTCTTAAATAACATACGCTCTAATACAATATGCTCGTAGGATTTTAATTTTACACAAGTGTTACTCAATGTCACAAATTAAAAAGAGATAATTGCGTAAGATTAGTTTTCGGACGGGATGAGGGCGGAAGACGCTTGGCATGGTTCTAGCAGCTGTCAGATAGGTGCTGTTTGTATTGTTCATCACTACGGGCGGCGGATTTTGATGACCAAAACAATGGTTGAACCAACAATAGCGCTGATAGACGTCACATGAACCTTAGATTACATGCAATGATTGACTACAATTTCTGAGCGAAGAAATCGAATGTAACTTCATTATCTATGCACGTCTTCTAGAATTCATTGGGAAATAAAATTATTCAAATTATTGTTTCCATGTTGTTGCGGCAGAAAGTATTATTCCTTGACGAAGTACATCATGGATAAGAGCCCAAAATTTATTGCTTATTTATCTTTGAAAATAGATTTTATTACATGAGAGATTTTTTTCTTCAAAACTCATGTAGTGTATGACTTAGTGTAGGGATCATAGAATTTTGAAAATGTGCACAAAATTCACTTCCCCCATAGCACGTCATACGTAGTTTCAACTGTTTTTTTTATACCTAAAAAAATAAATGAATGCATTAAATGAATAGGCTACTCAGCAATTCTGCGGAGAACATTTTTTGCGCCTCGTAATATTATTTCAAGCAAATACCATTAAACGATATTAAAATCAATAAAAATATCGAAAAATGTCTTATTAGTCAAAATAGACAAAAAATCCAAAAAATGACAACAATCGGTTATTCTTTTTTTCATAACATGAAATTAATGTACATACTAAACAGCAATGTTTTAAATTGGAAAGAAAAAACGACATTTCATTACAATCCGCCTACTATTAATTACTCATCGCAGACGAAACAAACGCGTTGCGAATTTATTGCACTACAGAGGTGTCTGCACGACGGAAAGGCCTAAGGCTCTTGGTTGAGGCGGAATCGTCCACCCTGACCCGAGTTTCCTGGCGGTACTCACGTCATTACCGCCACGGTGGGTGCAGGGAGGAAGTGGTGCCAAGCTCCATATTGCCGGGTTTCCCCGATGACGCACCAGTTGGGCCCGCATCAGCCGACATCTCGGACAGGAAGAGGCGCAGAACTTGTTCCAAACCCACGTATAAAAGTCGACAAGAAACGCTAATCTTTCATCAGGTTGCCTAGATACCGATGATACGTCGACAGCGTCGACGTGGATGCAGTGAGATGGATTGGGGGCCACGAGTCCCTTGGTCTGGGCGGCCCCTAGTTGGGTACTTGGCTTCGTCGTGGCGGTGCCCGATACTCATGGACAATTCAGAAGGGATTCCTTCCGCCGTATTGTGGTGGGCGCTTAATCAGACTCCGGTGCTAGCCCGGACAGCTAGTAGTTCCGAGTGGTCCCATCCAGGGTTAATGGGGGAGTTGTGGGAATTCTGATGTGATGTTGTTGACGTTCTTATGAGAAGAAATAAAAGAGGTCATCTTCGTCAACATTTATATTATAATATGTTGACGAAGATGACGTCTTTTATTTCTTCTTAACGGGGGAGGCGTCTCTGCTGCGTTCAGGCGTATCTGGATGAAAGATCCTGATCAGGCGTATCCGAAGCCTAAAGGCGTACTGGTATACCCGCGGGGGGTGAGGATATTGAGCCTAGAAGCCCAAACTCAGGAGAACAATATCCTGATACAACAAGTAAATGTAGGGTAGTAGCCTACGCTGGGTATGCGCTGTATTGAACCACAGTTGAAGAAAATTGAAATGATTCCCAATCTCACTCGTTCTTCGTAGTCGTGTTTCAATCAAGTGCACAAGAGGTAGACGTATTTTTTTAAAATTTCATGTGTCATTAAGTTTTAACCTTTTTGGAGCAAGATACAGCAATTACAGCCGTCATAAAATGAAATAATTAAATATGCCTTTTTTCACAAAGAAAAACGGCAAAACCACATTACACTGTACAAAAGCGGAAATGTACTTAATGTAACTTAATGTACTTCGAAAACATACTGCTACTATTTGTAATCTTGTAAAGTAAAATATTAAAATAATTTTGCTAACCCAAAAAAGTATGCAGACCACACACATTCTATTTTTAATGTTTCTTAAATTCCATTGTCATAATTTTGATTGATTCCAAAAGAAAAGATATTTCTTGAAAAAATTGAAATTATAAAGATTTACATAAGAAAGAAAAGTGTTCAAAAAACCGTCAATTTTTTAAGACCCCGGGCGAGCGCAGTGCACAGTCAGCGGGTCACCGTCGACAAAGGGCGTTCGCCTGGGAGGAGTCGACGAAGGAGGGTTAAAAGGCGCAGTATTCGCTTAACACAAGGTCCTAAGCAAACGTCGAGCTGCGGTTCCGAAAATATTTTGGGACGCGCCCTGTCGGTGGCCCCGCGGCCTCTGTCGCGGGCTGCGCCTCCGCTCGGCTGCAGATTCGCGGTGTAATTGGTGGCCGTGTCAGGCCGCGCGGAACAAAAGAGCCAACTTCGCCGGCGAGTGCGGATCTCTTTCAAACTTGGGCGGAGCGCGCGGCTGGCAGGTGGGTGGCGAGAGGGGACGGCGGCGGCGAGCGCGTTGCAGCGACGGGGGCGAGGAGGCAAGGCGGCGGAAGACGGGGGAGGCAGAGAAGTGGCTTGGCGGGACAGGATGGGGAGATCCTGAGGGACGATGAAGTGAGGTGGGGTCGGTGAGGTGGGGTCGGTGAGGCGGGGTCGGTGAGGCGGGGTCGGTGAGGCGGGGTCGGTGAGGCGGGGTCAGGGGGGCGGGGGCGGTGAGGCGGGGTGGGGAGGCGGGGGCGGTGAGGCGGGGTCGGTGAGGCGGGGTCGGTGGGGCGGGGTCGGTGAGGCGGGGTCGGTGAGGCGGGGTCGGTGAGGCGGGTCGGTGGGGCGGGGTCGGTGAGGCGGGGTGGTGAGGCGGGGTCGGTGGGGCGGGGTCGGTGAGGTGGGGTCGGTGAGGCGGGGTCGGTGAGGCGGGGTCGGTGAGGTGTGGTCGGTGAGGCGGGGTCAGTGGGGCGGGGTCGGTGAGGCGGGGTGGTGAGGCGGGGTCGGTGAGGCGGGGTCGGTGAGGCGGGGTCGGTGGGGCGGGGTCGGTGAGGCGGGGTCGGTGAGGCGGGGTCGGTGAGGCGGGGTCGGTGAGGCGGGGTCGGTGAGGCGGGGTGGTGAGGCGGGGTCGGTGGGCGGGGTCGGTGAGGCGGGGTCGGTGAGGCGGGGTCGGTGGGCGGGTCGGTGAGGCGGGGTGGTGAGGCGGGGTCGGTGAGGCGGGTCGGTGAGGCGGAGGGTGAGGCGGGGGCGGTGGGGCGGGGGCGGAGGCGGGGGGGGGCGGGGGCGGCGGGGGGGAGGCGGGGTGGTGAGGCGGGGTCGGTCAGGTGGGGTCGACGAGGCGGGGACGACGAGGCGGGGAGACGAGGCGGGGACGACGGGCGGGGACGACGAGGCGGGGACGACGAGGCGGGGACGACGAGGCGGGGACGACGAGCGGGGCGACGAGGCGGGGACGACGAGGCGGGGACGAGAGGGGGACGACGACCGGGGCGACGAGGCGGGGACGACGAGGCGGGGGACGAGGCAGGGAGGACGAGGTAGGGACGACGATTGGGGGGCGACGAGGCGGGGACGACGAGGCGGGGACGACGAGGCGGGGACGACGAGGCGGGGACGACGAGGCGGGGACGACGAGGCGGGGACGACGAGGCGACCAAGAAGACGAAGATGAGTTCAAAAACCCAAGAAGGGGGACGAGTAGCACGGCAAGGCAGCAAGGGAGGCTATCGCAGGTAGCTGGCGGCACTGCGCCCAGCGCCGCAGGACGAATCGGAATTAATGGCAGCGCGCGACGTTGAGGGATGCTGCGAGAAGGGAGTCTCGCCTCGGAAGACCGCTGGCCCCGCCCCTTTAGGAGGAGCGGCGAAGGAGGGGAAAAAATGGAGGGAGAAAGAGACGGAAAAGAACGGAAGGAGACAAGTTTTTTGGAAAATGAGAACTAGAAGATCGGACGAGGAAAATAAAAGAAGTGGAAAGTGTCGAACATGAAAATGAAAACCAAACCAAAATTGAACAGGGCAATATTATAAAACAATAAGTAAAATTGCAACCGATGGAAGTAGAAAAATTAGAAAAGTCAGACAAAGAAAGTGCATACATATTGATGGGTACTTTCCAAAGAAATTAACACGGCAGAGTACTCTGTAAAAGAGAAAAGAAAATAGAAAAATAAAATATTTAAAACTGAATTTGTTATGAGCAAGAGTTTCGTAGAACAATAAATGAGGTTGTTTACACTATGTGGCATGGTAATGACTCATAGAGGAATGGAAGTAAGGGTAAGAAGATTCGAGATGAAAAGTTTGAGTAGAGTGAGGGGAGACAAAAAAGAGATAGGAAGAGAGAGTGGCAGGCGAAGCAATCAAAATTAAGGTAAAGAGAAAAAATTACGTGCAATGTTAATAATGAAAAGGGCGACTAACGAGAAGGGATAAACAGGGAGATAAATAAAGAGAAAAGAGATAGTCAAGAGAATAAAGGGAAGACAGGGGATGACAAGAAAAGAGGATAACGAGACGAGAAGAGAGGATGATGAAACGAGAAGAGAGGATGTCGAGACGGGAAGAGAGGATGACGAGTAGAACGAGTATGCCGAGAGGAGAGAATAAAAGGGAAAAATAGCGACGGAAGATAGACCCAGTAATATTAAGTGGGAGAAACATAAAAAAGCAAGTGAGAAAATGTGTCTAAATAGGTAATAAGAGGAAATAATTTTTATCATATGAGATTGAGTGGAAATTATAGATGAAAATGTGTAAGATACCGAAAAAATTGAAAATGGAATTTTCGCAATACTTCTTTCCTTTTGGTGAATATCGTGCCTAGCATTTTCTAGTCATAGCTTCCTACACCACTAATTGGAAGACAATGAGTTTAGAAGATAAACATTCAAAATACATTGAAACAATAATGAAGAAAATGTCATCTAAAAGTTAAAAATAAAATTGATCAATGCATAATCAGCAAAAACAAAATATCCGTGTCTTTGCATAGAATCTGCTGTTTTGAAACTGGTTGTTAATTGCTTCGCGTGAAGTAAATTAAAACTCACAATTCCTCTCGCCGAGCTTTGTTTAGCAAAAACGATGTCAAAGCGTCCGTAAACAAAAGGATGCAGATTTTGTAGTATGCGAGATTTCGTCCGTGGAATTGGCGTTGGCAATGAAATGAGCTGCCTGACGCTTCACGAGATTCCGTGGAAACGAATTAGCTTGCATTTCCCGACCATATTTCGTTTTGTTTTTAAATTTAATTTACTAATTCATATTGTTTTCTGCCTAAAAAATAAATTTCAGAGGATATTTATTTTACAGAAGAATTTTAACTTTCGACAACGACAAAAAATTTAAAGAAGAGCGACATTGAAAATAATCATGAGAATTTAGGTAATTTAAAGAAATTGGGACCTGTGCCATTTTTATAAGCCTACTTCGCACTGTCCGAGAACGAAATTTTGGTTCTGCAGAATGTGGTGCTCTTGAAATCGAGAATTAGAACATTCTAGGACTCGGAAAAAACTTTTATTTAGTAGATCGAGACGCATAGTAAAACGCCTCTCTCGAATAGATTGAATAGTAACCTGGTCACACGAATAGTAATTAGTGAAGGTTACTTTATTTCTATAAACAGAAGATTACTTTAGTAAACTAGAGAAATGTCTATCCAGTTACAAGTGGAAAATAAGAAATTCGCTTAAAGTATCTTGGAAATAGGTTATTTGAATGAAAAACATAAAAAGATTTTTTACTTTTTCCCATCTAAGTATTCGATTGTCAAGAGATGGCAGCCAATTTACAATAAAGAGGTTATGAAAACAGATAATAATAATAATAATAATAATAATAATAATAATAATAATAATAATAATTCACTGGCAAATCTGCAACGCCCTCGAAGTTCCAAACACATGCTCCAAGTGGCACATAAAAAACGAAGACGTCTGTTGGACTCTGTACAACATTCAATGACCAACAAATTCACACTGATTACGTGATAGCGGCAAATAAACCGGATATTGCTATCCGCGATTTGGAGGAAAAGTGTCACATTGTAGATATTAATCAAAATGTAACCAAAGAGGCAAAGAACCGTCTCAAATTCAAGAGGTTTGGAAATCAAAATCAGACAAATGCGGGGCGTCAAAGCACAGGTCGTCCCAATAGTTATCGGAGCTCTACGATGTGTTGCGAAACATTTGTGAAATACTTTTTCGTGTCTTCTATTATTTTTACTACGGCCAAATCTGGAAACTATTTACAACAAACAATATTATCAATGGAATTACTCGTTATAATTACTCGTAACAATATTATTATTATTATTATTATTATTATTATTTTCTTTATTCACAGTTTCCTGGTATTGTACAATCACACCGATATCAATCAGAGCATGATTACATAATGATGTAGAAACACATACAACAACGTATTAAAACATATTTCTATATAATAAAATAATATAAAGGATATAAAAAATCAAACAGACAATTATTACTTAATTATCAATTATAGAAAATTATTATCTCATATTTTTACGTGTTTTCACCCGTGTATTTTCTGACCAGAGAGCAGGTATTGATCAGTACCGTTTTCTGAATATTAATCATTATGTTTTTGTTGATGTTCAGACCCTCCAACGCCTCGATGGTGACCTTCGGGACGACGCCGGTGGCTGACAATACTATGGGTATAATTTTGGCAAGTGTTAGAGCCCATTCCTCTCTCACAGTTTGGGCCACTTCTCTATATTTATTATTGTTATTATTGTTGTTATTATTATTATTATTATTGTTATTTCTACCGTTGCCCTACTATGCTCACAAATTATCTCAATGTTAACGCTAATTTATTAAATTTACCTTCAATTTAATAATGGGTTCGACATACAGCATATTACTCCTTACCTGTTGCATGTGGACGTGTAATTCAATACAGAACCACGATTCCTGGAAGTTCTATTGATTGAAACCAATTATTAGATAGATGACAACTATTACAAATTATAAGACTTTTTCAACAATAAAAATTTAATATTCATTCTTATATATTATAAATTCTATTTAGCTCGTGAGAATTACTTTTTCTTTGTAGAACAATGAAAGCACCTTACGGGTTTCAATATAGTTCGTAAGCTTACTACAAAATCTTGTTAGATGGCTTCTCAGGCTACCAGCAGAATGTTGTCCATGGAATCCTTAGTATCCTAATTCTCGCGATCTTGCCTATCATTAAAATAAATTTAAAATGTTCCAGAATGTCCTCAACGATTTAGTATTAATATAATTTAATATTTCCCATACAATCAATATGCGGTTGCGACTTTCCCTATGTTTTGTATCAAACACCTACGCGCGATTAACTATCTTCAGCTACTGATCGAAAACTCCTTCCGTCTACGGAGCTACCGTAATATACATTCCCTCGAAACACGCAGTCTGTTTTAATTCAAAATTCCAACTACTACATTAATAAAATTTACAATTAGAATTCAATGCTACTATTTTAACAATACCAAGCTATCAGACAAATTATAAATTCCCACCTCACTATCATTTAAATAATATCCCAGTCTGTGCTGAAAATCCGTTCACATCTTACCAACTGCTTACGTGTGCACGCTTCAATATCTTCCTAGACAGTGATTCCTTGCGCCCTTCTACAAGATATCGTCTTCCAATGCCCTCTCTACACCTTTTGCATGTAATGTGTTCGGGGCCGTGTCCATCTGCACAGCGCTATGACACCAAGAATGGAATATTCCACTTTGTTGATCGGTTGTCCTAACAACGCGTATTCTTTGGCTTCTAAGTTTGCAAACAATGCCATTATTACCAACGCTGGATGCCGATTTTAGCAATCAAATTAAATCCGAAGTTCTTGGCTAATCACACATTACTTTATTCGAGCTGCCCACTTTTTGCGCGAAGTATTGTACAGGCACCGAGAGCCTCTAGATCTGCGTCTTACGAAATTGGTTGCAACCAGGAGTAGAGTTTACTTTCAAACGATTTGTAACATTTTTAGTCATGAATTAAAGTAATAAATAACAATAACAACATAATGACGACCTCATAAAACATAATGCCCGGTGCAGACGGTTGCGGCAGCCGTCGTCTGCGCCGAGGAGGTTGCAAGTTCGAGTCCTGCGTAGTCATGGTCGTATTTGTGATTGTCCCTTCACCCTTCATCATCATCATCATCATCATCATCATCATCATCCTATCACCTCATAATTTACACTTCGAGGCGTAACAGTCTTGTCGTCCCGAGGGATACAGCTGAAAAGCTGATCCTAAAAGTTACACACGTTAATCATGTAACATGGTAAAAACTGGCCAATATGCAATAATAATAATAATAATAATAATAATAATAATAATAATAATAAAATAATAACATTAATAATGATAACAATAATAATAACAACATAATGAAAGTAATGATTATAATAATGTTTATGAGAAATATGTCCTCGAAATCACGGAATGAAACTGCAGACTGTGCATTCTCCGTGACGTCCTTCTACTGTCAGCTGAAGCCAGTGGGTGTCCCTTCGGGCGCGGCGGGCGTTGTTCTCCGATAAATGGCTTCGGCCCGGCCGCGAGAGGCGACACAGCTCCCGGCTCCCCGCCCCCCTCTCGCCCCACTGTGGGGGTGGCGGCGAACAGCGGCGGATCGACTCGAATGAAGTGATTCCGGTGGCTGCGGGTGGCGGTCGCGGCTTCCGGGTTGGAACTGCTCCGCACACACCGACGCCCCACTCCTCCGGCAGTCGCCCTCGCGGCGACCTACATACTCACCTCTCTTAAGCTGGCACTACCAAAATCGATTTTTGGTTTGTTGGTTGGTTGTTTAGTGATACCGGGCGCGTCATCAGCTTCGGTCGTTATTCCCGTAAGTGTAGTGCATCTTTTTTATTTGGAGATGGCGAGATCCGGTGCCAATCTACCGTCGGCTAACGGGATTTTTCCAAACCAAGTGTCTCCCACCAGCTCTAAGCTCCAGACAAGCTCTAAGCTCCCGACCGGTCTCCCGGAATATGTGGTAGTGTAGTGCTTGTTAGTGTGTGTGTGTGTGTGTGTGTGTGTAAGGGGAGAGGATAGAACAAGGAAGAGGCAGAACAGATCGCGCGCGGTCCGTGGCCCGTTTCGTAGGGTACTGCTCCGGCATTCACCTGGTGTTGATCGGTGATGATCTTCCTTGCTCCTCGCCCAACTTCAATAGCGCTTCATCTTACTGCAACACGCACTAACTTTGTCCATTCACTTTTCTTAGCAAATAGTTCCATACTGTCTCAACACTGCTTCATAGGACCTTCGGAGGAAGGTCCACGCAAACGGTCTGCAAATTGTTTTCCCAGAGAAAAATAGAGGGCTGATAGAACAATAAAAAGCTGAGAATTCACCTCAGAAAACCAATTGGAATTACTTAGAGAGAAATTTATTAAAGTAAAAACGTTCTAACGTGAATGTACTACCTTAAAATAAAAGAATAGAAATTTTATCGGTTAAAGCCGAATAAGATGATAAAAACGCAAAATGAATTAAAACATCTTAACAATGATTCCAGTTTTTCTTTCGTTTTTTCATTTAAGACAAGAAAAAAGCATTGTTTTCAATTTACTGTAAGCTACTAATTTTTTGTACAAAAAATCTTCCACCATAATTTTTATTTCAAACGTATTTTATTTCGAATACAATTACTTTTGAAACGCAAATATTTGCAAATCCTTACAAGTAGCATTTTGTGTTGTATTACCATGGTCTTATTTGGAAGTTGAGACTTGTGGCGTGAATTTTCCCTCCTGTTGTCTTCATATCCCTTGTCCTCCACCACCTTTTCCTCACTCCTCTCCCTCATCTCCAATTCTCCCAAATCCTTTTCTATGCTCTCTCTTCCCCTCCTCTCTCTTTTTCCCTTCCCCTAATTATTTTCCATTCTTCTTCTCCCATTGTCTCCTTCTTCCCTCCGCCTCCTCTTGTCCTGACATCCTTTTCCCTACTTCCTCTCCCTCTCTCTTTTCCACTCTCCCATTGATCCACTTATCTTCCATTCTCTTCCTTCCTACATATCCTAATCTCACTCCCCCACTCATCTCTCATGTAATTATCCGTACAATTTTTAAATATTTAAACTAAGACAAACAAAGACTGAAAATCGTTCCGTTTTCTTTAAAATAGAACGTCTAAATTCTGCTATTTAGAAAATAATGTATGAGAATCTATACACACAAATCGGCAAGGGATGCACAAATTAAACAACAAAATAATAAATATCACGATTATACCCATAAAACAAATTTTTAAAGGTGTCCCCAAGTGGGACACCGTCCCAGTTTGGGAATTCGTCTAATGTTGATCGGAGAAACACGAAAAACGTCCGAGCAGCTGAGCGCTACAATTCTTCTCCAAACAGCGTTTGAATTCGACCTGGCTGTCTAGAGAGTCGAACATCGACCACAAACGAGACTCAGTCCAAGGAACCTCTCGGTCAGCGTTACTGCAAAGTCAACGGAACTGCGGCCTCTGGGCTCACTCGTTTGGAATTTTGTGTCGATGGTGTTTCATAGACCATATAAAACCGTCATTTTTCATCATTATACACAGAAGACCGTAATTATTATGCTCATAATAAGCACACCCAAAATCAAACGACTATGGTAGAAATCGCTAGGCAACATCCTGTTATAGGTATAGTACCAATCAAACACAAGAAAATCTCATAATGGGACTATGCAGTTTCCTAATAATGCCTTTTGTCGGGGCGAATGCCGGAGCAGTACTCTACCAAACGTGCCACGGACCGCGCGCGATCTCTTCCCCTTCCTTGTCCTATCCTCTCCTCTTACACACACACTTACACTAACATGCACTACACCACCACATATTTCGGGAGACCGGTCGGGAGCTTAGAGCTTGTCCCGGCTGGGGTGGTGCCGCGCTGGTGGGAGAGTGCTGGTTAGGGGGAAACCGCACTACCCGTCGGTAGGTCGGTGCCGGATCTCGCCATCGGGCGGGGGAATATCACCGTCATCTCCCGAGAAAAAACATGCACAACAATGACGGGACTAATGACCAAAGAAGTTGACGTGCTCGGAAACACTAAAAATCAATCAATCAATCAACCTTTTGTCGGCTGCAGATTTTCTTCCGAATATGTAAAACATCATTTGAAGCCAACGCTTCTGGCGGAGGTACTCATTCCCCACGGCCGGCTCTCGCGAAGCGGCTTCGAGTGGTCGGGTGTTGTTGGCGGCAGGTCTCCGCCGCCCCTGGGGGATCGATGGCTCACGCGCGTGCGGCTGAGACGCCCCCCCCCCCCACGCCCTCCCTCGGGAGGCCCGCGCGCCTCCGCTGGGAGCCCCAGCGGCGCCGAACCCGTCGTTTGCTCCGGAATGCGCCTGGAAGGGATGAAGAGCCTCGGACCTTCCGTCCCGCCCACGGAATCCACCGCAATCCACTCCCAAGTACGCCATTCCCCCTCCTCTCACCCGTCTCCGCCCGCCGTGGAGGTTCCCCCTGTCGCACAACTCCCCGACACTCCTTCTCGCCACGCTCCTTGCCTTGTCCTTCATCGCCACGCTCCATCGTCCCCACGCCCCTCGTCACCACGTCCCTCCTCGCCACACCCCTCCTCGCCACGCCCCTCCTCGCCACGCCCCTCCTCACCACGCCCCTCCTCGCCACGCCCCTCCTCACCACGCAGCCCTTCTCGCCACGCTCCTTCTCGCCGCGCCCCTCCTCGCCACGCCCCTCCTCACCACGCCCCTCCTCGCCTCGCCCCTCCTCACCACGCCCATCCTCGCCGCGCCCTCCTCACCACGTCCCACCTCGCAACGCCCCTCCTCGCCACACCCCACCTCGCCACGCCCTCCTCGCCACGCCCCTCCTCACCACGCCCTCCTCTCCACGCCCATCCTCACCACGCCCCTCCTCGCCACGCCCCTCCTCACCACGACACTCTTCTCGCCACACCAGACCCCTCATTACGCCGACCCATCACCCCAGCTACGCTACACTACGATCCCCCTCGCTTCGCTAAAATTCTTATCCTCCACGCGATCTCCACCACCTTCAAGTTTCTCTCCCCACCCATCGCCTCTTTTTCCCTCCACTCCCAGCAACGTTGGCCTCGATCCCGACTTATCTCACAATCGCCCCGTCAAGCTTCACTACACCCCGTAAAACCTAGTCACACTCCACCAGTTCCGCGACCCACCAAACCCCGCCATGACCCATTTCACCGCGACTCTCCCAGCCCCGCCATCGGCCCCTCCCCACAACTTTTAACCGCGACCTGGCAATGTATTATATTTATTTTTTATTTAATAGGTAATTATTACAGCCAAATTAGAAAACTTGATGCAATGTGGCTAGGAAGAAGGCCTTTCAGCCATTACAATACCTACATTCTACCGCGTTCTAACCTTTCGCCTTCTGGTATTCATCCCAAATGGTCTCCCCATCGCATCAAAGCCGCGGAAACGAGACTATGAGGTACGGCTGAGGAAAAAACCCCTGAAGGGGGAAAAACCTGCCGTCAGAAGCCGAGTACATGCTACTCTATCCGGTTTTTAAACTATTTATTTATTTGGCGCGGGCGTCAGGCATTCTCCTTCCAGTGTTTGGCCTCCACCGCACCTGAAAACATTGTATTATAGCGTCAAGGAGCCAAGCTTCATGCCTGGGGGTAGCTAAAAATGGGTAGGTTGGCAGCTGGGAGGTTGGCACGGAAGTACTGTTGTACACAAGGTGCTCCGTTACGCAAGGTACTCTTCACATGCATGCACGCTCGCACATACGCAACCAACCACTAGAACACAAAATGAGTTCACAAATTACCACAAATGAACTAATATATTCCAAATAAGTCCTTTTTTATCAATCTCCACTCAACCCAGATGACTCCGCTCGTCGCCACATTCTAGGCTGACACACTGAATTACTCTCAATAGTTTTTGTCCCTGACACTGCTATTTTCCACCCGCTCGCAGGCCATTCTCATCATTTTCACTCAATACATTTTAGGAAGATAAAGCTACTAATAACTACAACCGCTACACATCAAAACTAAAAGAGAAGGAGAGAGAGAGAGAGAGTGAGAGTGAGAGAGTTAGAAAGAGAAATTTAGAAAGAGAAAATTAGAAAGAGAGTTAGAAAGAGAGTTAAAAGGGTTGGAGAGAGTTAGAGAGAGAGAGAGTTAGATAGATAGAGAGAGAAAGAGAGAGAGAGAGAGAGAGTTAAAGATGCACGAAACCCCATTCTTCCCACAATATTCACATCCTAAAATAACTTTTAATTCCGAATTCATCTACTGCCCCAGAAAAATTACAGTGAAAACAACTCGCAGGATCTACCCATTCAAAATACACTCCTCCAAAATCTCATACTTTTCGCTAAGCAAACAGTTTCCACTCTGCTTCAACCTCCTAGAGCAATAAACATATTTATCCCCACCCCTATCTCACACTCAAGTCAATTCCTAGCCGACGATATTCTTCTCAGACTACGTAAAATCAACGGGTACCGCCGGCCTCAACACACACACACATGCTCATCACAATCTACTTGCCAGACACGCAACATCCCAAAGTCATTCTATTCAAGTGCTTGCCTCTCACTTCTCCAGTCTCTTAATGCAAAGATATTATCACCATTCAATACCCTTTGCCAATTTTATTCGGCCACATTCTCAGCACTCTAAGTCAATACAGTATCTACATTATCTTAGACTCGCATCTACCTGCTTCTCACATTTACCGCATCCACAAATTCCGCTCACTTTTTCAACATTCTGAACCAACACAATCCTCTCCACCCACATCCAACCAATCAGTGACCGCTACACTTCATACTCTCACACGCCATCTCAAACTCTTCTTTCTGTCTCTTTCTCTCTTCCTCTCTGCCTTTCTCTCTTTTTTCTTTCTCTCTCTCTTTCTCTTTCTCTCCTTCTCCCTGGCTCTTTCTTTCTCTCTCTTTCTCTCTCTTTTCTCTCCTTCTCCCTTCTTTCTTTCTTTCTGTCTCTTTCTTTCTCTCTTTTTCTCTTTCTCCCCATCTTATTTCATTTGTCTGCAAGTTCTTCAAACTCAACCCTACTAGTGATGCGACATCGAGAACAAAACATTGATGTTACCGAACATCGATATTCAAAATTAAAATATCCATGTTAATAATATATCGACCAAAAACCGTTGATATTTTTAAACGGCGATGTCTTAAAGTTGGTTTAGTAAACTCTGACGTTAAATTCTTGTACAACAAAATTTAATATTGACACTGAGACTGTGTATTAATGTATAAATATAATATAATTGAAAAAGTTTAAAACGCCTCTCCATGTGCAAAATATCAGAAAAGACGAACGAAATTCCAGGGCATGAGGACCAGGGATAGTACTCGTAGTTTGCTCGATATAGGTAATAATAGTACATATTAAGCCAATAAAACCATCCCTCCTCTTCTTCATCTACCTCCCAATTTTTTTCTCCATTGATTTCTTAGATTCGTCCGCCTACCTCTCTAACCATCTATCCACTCGATCACAAGCACACACCTACACACTCATACACCTCCCACCCATGCTCATACCTGCTCACACCAGTTCATGCCCAAACATCCACACCCGCACACGCCCACATCTGCATAACCTACGCACGCCCACACCTGCCCACACCCACAAACACCTACCCACAGAGGCACAAAAGCACACTCCCACACATACCCTCTTCGACACACCGCGTCAAACAACCACACTCATTGCAGACTTCCGTGGCTTCTCTATTGGCTTGCCACGCCCAACTCACGCGTCCCTCTCCGTTGGGATCACTTCAAGTGTACTCGTGAGGCGGTGAACAATAGAAAGGGCGTTCTGAATGCCCTGCGACATGAATAGGAGCTCGGCGCGTATCTAGTTCCGCTTCTCTTGCACCTTAAGTTGTTGCAAACAAAGTATTCTTGGCAGGCGCGACGTGTGCCTCCATAGAATGGGTTTGATGTGTCTCCACTCAGATGCTTTAAAACGTTTCCCGACAAATTGAGCTATTATCTCACCGAGCAGAAACGTGCATTTAAGAAAATTAGTGTTGCTTTTAAAATCTTGTTGATGTACTTCACACAATTACAGGGGTGCACTTTCGTATTAGGGAAAATTTATTGTCTTTATTTTCTTATTTCTGTATTTACGTATTTGGATTATTTCTAATAACGTAGGAATATTTTCTAAAAATATTTTCAAATGTTTAAAAAATCTGTTTTTTATAAGAACTCTGTCGAAACAGAAGTTAACTTCAGATAAATATATGTCACTCATTTCAATCTTTATCGCATTATTCACTGTGTATAATTTAATTGATTTAAAATTAATTGATTTACCGAGATTGGTGAATTGTTTCACAATTCTCTACAAATATTTTCTCTTGCGTATTAATTTACATGTCTAAAATTCTCTTTTGTATTTTCAATTCATTGAAAATGCTGAAAAGCCACATTTAAATGGAATACATTTAAATTCTGTTCCTGAAGTTACTCTCGCATTGATTATATAAATTCGCTCATTCAGAGTTGAGAAGGATAGAGAAACGGGCAGAGGTTTTATAAAAATGAAATAAACGTTTGGAACGTGCGATTTATAATCCTCTTGCGCGCTCACAAATCCATTAGGGCACGACCACTTGCTGGGAATTTGAAAAGCGCCTAATAATACCTCACCAGGGCCCGGAATCCACCCATATAGCCCCTGCGTGCGTGGATACGGGCAGAGAGCAGGTGCCAAAGGCTGGAAAACGTAAGAGACAAAGCCGAGAAACTTGTGATCTCTTTGGACGCTCTGCAATGATGGACATGCTAGTTGGAATTTTTGGAATAAATTCCTTGTTCAAGAGTGTGATAGATTGATTGATTGATTTTTTCGTGTTTCCGGGCGCGTCAACAGCTTTGGTCATTAATCCCGTTAGTGTGGTGCATGTTTTTTTCGCGGGAGATTGCGATGATCTTCCCTGCTGGATGGCGAGATCCGGCGCCGACCTACCGTCGGCTAGTGGGGTTCCCCCCTAACCAGGACTCTCCCACCAGCGGGGCATCGCCCCAGCCGGGATAGGCTCTAAGCTCCCGACCGATCTCCCGGAATATGTGGTAGTATAGTGCATGTTAGTGTAGGTGTGTGTGTAAGGGGAGGGATAGGACAAGGAAGGACAGATCGCGCGCGGTCCGTGGCCCGTTTGGTAGGGTACTGCTCCGGCATTCGCCTGGTGTTGATCAGAGACACCACGGAAAACTACCAATCAGAGCAGACGGCCTCTAGAATTCTCCTCCAGACAGCGATTGACTTCGAGCTAGCTGAAAAGCTAGTGTCGAAAATCCTACCGCCGTCAGGACTCGAACCTAGGACCTCCCTGTAAGAGACACTGCAGTTACATCAGTTAATGCATTGAGCTACCGCTCCCGGTTCAGGAGTGTGAATCTCCGTTCTTTGTAGTACCTTCTTGTAACTTTGATAAGGGAGAGTGTTTTAAATATAAGATAAGATGACTTCCACAATCACAAAACTCCATCCGTAGACGTGTGAGAGACCATTAATATGTAAGAAAAGATTTTTCAAAGTGTCGAGTCATAAAATGGGGTATGTTGGGACCTTGGAAAGAGTTTAACCTATGTTGAAATAAAATAAGAAAATATTTCCTCATTGTTGCTTAAAAAAAGGTAAAAACGTAAGCAGTGTCTTATACACTCCAAAAAGATGCGACGTTAGTGTATCACGTTTCCTTATGTAAAAACTGGTATTATTTTACTCTAAAAACAAAACATTTTCGACAGAATTCCTTTTGTTAAAATTATAATACGTAAAGAACCAAATATTTGAACTAAATTCAGTACTTCTTCACTGACGTTGAGAATTCCGAATTCAAATTCTAGTTTTCTACGAGACGAGTAGTTTTGTTTTTCACATTTTTGTGAAAACTATAACAAGTTGACTCATATAATACAAAACACCCAATACAACAACATCCAGCCGATTAACCTTACCTTTCTTTTCATTTCATGCAGTTGGGTAGAATATCGTATTAGCGAAATGCAACAAAACCTCTAAGAGCGGCGAGGCACGGGGGCGGATGGCTCAGCAAAAGCGGTGGAACGTGGTTTACTGAACGAGGTATTATTGGACTTCGTGGCGCCGCTGCAGCAATTTTTATAACGTTGGCTTACGCAACGCCTCGCGAAGACTAAGTTATCGCTTTTCCCCGCGGTATAAATCAAACAAAGTGCGTCGAGACAACCGCCCAAAAATATGGCCTTTTCGGCAAACGGCGAGAATATATCGCTTCGTGGATGGCGGAGCCACTAACACAGACTTTTGTGAAAGAGGGTTCTACGTATTGTTTTTACTGCACACCTGAACGGCTAGTGAGGAATGTAGAATTATGAAGTGATGTACTCATTTCTGATGTAAGATGTGTTGTATGTAAGTACGATACTGTAAGTACGAAGCTGTATGAAGTAAGATGAGCTGATGTCAGATGTAAGATAAGAAGGCTATCGATTTTATTAACTCCTTTTTCATGTTTAGGCGATCATGATGATGATTTTGCCTTCCATAAGTTGAAATACGCTAAACTGATATCTAGAAGGAAATAATGATAATAATAATGGTAAGATATTAATGATGAGATAATGAAATTTTCCCCGAAGGAAAGCACATAGGTAGAGATAACACATAGATAAAAATACAATGTTTTATTTATTGATACCGGACGGTACATACAAAATTGAGGGACATTGGAGAGAAGTTCTTCTATGCATGCTTTTGTGGGGTTAGGGAGGAAGGAGATTTCAAATATCAGGTTCAAACGAACAAAAATGAATGATTTGTTTTGGTGACGCATAAGAACTTAAATTCACAATCTAAAAATAAATTTAACATGTAATTCCCGCCCTCGTAATACATTTACATAACTATTTTGAAATATTTAATTAATACTTTATAATGCATATTTTCCACCTTTGTATTTTACATTAATACAAATTTCACACAAGGAAAATGGTGCAATGAATTTGTTACGGTATATTTAGGACAGGGTGGAGCACAGGAAGTTTTAAAGGTCAAATATTCGAACAATAATGAAAAAGGGAACTATTTTCTCAGCCACCCCCCAAGTGGTAGCGGTTTACCGATGGCGCAATTAACAAGTTGCGGCAGGATTTTCGACACTAGCTTTTCAGCTAGGTCGAATTCAGTCGCTGTCTGGAGGAGAATTCTAGCGGCCGGCTGCTCTGATCGGTAGTTTTCCGTGGTTTCTCCGGTCAACACCAGGCGAATGCCAGAGCAGTACCCTACCAAACGGGCCACTGACCGCGCGCGATCTTCCCCTTCCTTGTCCTATCATCTCCCCTTACACACTCACTTACACTAACATGCACTACACTACCACATACTCCGGGAGACCGGTCGGGAGCTTAGAGCTTGTCCCGGCTGGGGCGGTGCCCCGCTGGTGGGAGAGTCCTGGTTAGGGGGAAACCCCACCAGCCGACGGTAGGTCGGCGCCGGATCTCGCCATCCAGCGGGAGAAGATCACCGCCATCTCCCGAAAGAAAACAAGCACTACACTAACGGGACTAATGACCAAAGCAGTTGACGCGCCCGGAAACACGAAAAAATCAATCAATCAATCAACAAGTTACGGTGTGCGGCTGGCGCTCGGCGGAGGTTTGTTAGCTCTCAAATTTCCTTCAGGAGATGAGACGCCAACAATTACTCAGACGTCAACATTCGAGGCTCGCGCCTTTACGAATCACACGAGCGAGTGGAGAACGGCCATTTGACCACTTCCTATGTAACGCTCATTGCTATCTTCTTTTATTAACGTTTAGCTTAGTGGTGTAACTAATTGAGTCATTAAATCAGAGAGGGGGCTAACCCACCGAATTGAAAATATCGATTTATTAACAAATTTGGTATGCTCATAATCGAATAGTTCATAAATCGATATTTTTAATTTTGTGGGTTAGTTCCCTCTCACACTGGATAACAATTATTTGTATAATGGTAGTATAAAACACATTCCAGCTAATGTGAGGCATATTCGCATTTGGAAAATATCGTAATATCGTAGATATACATATGATAAATCTTCTTTATTGTTTGTAGTTTTGTGACCACAATATATCTAATTTTATTAATTGACTTTATGAAACACCATGCAAACATATTTGGCAGTTTACATTTCATTCTGTGTACGCAGACATGTATTTTCATTTTCATACCTTACATTTCTGTAAGGTTTGTTTAGTATTTCTCTTAAAAAAGCTTTTGTTTTACAATTCTGAGACAAATAACTTTGAGTGGAAGTTATAAATCTCTTACTATCAACTCTATAGGATTATATTTACATTTTTACCCAATTTCCCATTCATATTTGCCTTTTTCTTATATTCAAGTGTGTTTATTATTGCATACGTTGCATGAAAATTAAGTTAACTTACTACCAATCTCTTTTCAAAAACTGTTTATTACATTAATCTGACATTG